>CM042146.1:51083819-51111319 GCA_023376005.1 Doryteuthis pealeii
CAAAGCATGTATTTATAAAATAACAAATAAATTTATTCAGAGAATAAATTTGCAAATAACATAATGATAATCCGTGCATACTGTGTACACGAGAAAAATTTAAAATATCAGAATTTAGTGACCCAGAGCAGATATAGAACTCGCGAGTAGAGTTAACAAACAGATGTAGGCATAAAAATAAACACAAGCTCTGTCTAGTAAATTCTGGTGTTACGTAGGGGGGTAAAGGCGGGTGTGTAGCACACCCGCTATATTGAAAATGGGTACAATCCAACTATAAAATACATAACGATGGGAGGAAAAAATACCCCTAAGATACGCGCTATTGCGAGATACTTGAGTCGGTAGATTTTAAACTATTCGATTTTAATTGTCTATTTAGCTCTTTATATTGAGCACATTTTAATCAATGTTAGTAAAAATCCCGAAGTAAAAAAGATTGTATACTTTTTTGCTTTTATATATCTATATATATATATATATATATATGGAGAAATGTAGACAAACACGGGATGTTACACTGGATGGAAGTTTATTATTGGCCGTAATGTCGACGTTCGAACATATCCGTTTATATAGAAACCTTGTTTAGGACAACAGGAAACAAGTAAAGAAAAAATATTTTTGTTGTTAAAAAGGTGATGGATGTTCTTGAATGCATTGAGTTTGGAAATATTTTGAATATATATATCCTCGCGGTGAGAAAAAAACCGGCAAATAGCTTGATTGTAAAAATATACTACCAAACATCATCCGGGGAGAAAAATTTGTTTGGAAAAAAAGAAAATACTAAGATAATCGCACGAACCAAAAATAATCTATTATTACAATATTTGGCCAAAAGAAAACACAATTTATATATATATATATATATATATATATATATATATATATAAGATATATATATTCATGCAAAACCGCCAGGAAACTAAAGCTAATAAGTAAAAAAGTGCTCAATACCTAAGTAGAGCAAATAATAAAGATAAACCTAATGAGTCAGATAAACCTACTACTGGTAGGTTTGTATAAATGTGAGTTCGCTCCAAATCTCTTTAGTCGGATCTTAGCCCTGAAGAGCACTAAACGAAACTTTTAGTAGGTTTATCTGACTCACTAGGTTTATCTTTATATATATATATATATATATATATATATATATATATATATGCGTGTTTGTGTGTGTGTGTGTGTGTAGAAATTTAACGTGTCTTTTGACTTTGTCGAATAACAATGGTTAGATGTAGTTTATTCGTACAGAATAAACGTGACAATTCACGATGAAGTGATAACAAAGATATTTTCTTGACTGAGCAAACTTAACTTTGCATAAGATACAAGGAAGAGTTTGTTGGAGCAAAAAGTCAAGATAGGTGTAACGTGGCTGTATATCAATATATGGTCACAGTACCAAAAGCGATATATGTTGTATAGCGGGTCAACGTGCCTTCAAATTCACAACACTAAAAAGGTGTCGGCACGTGGCGGTCATCTTGTCGATAAAAAAGTACAACGCGAGAAATATATCGTCACAAGCTGCTTAGCTTTTATTTCCAGGGCTCGTCTCGTGGGTTGTGTCGGAGAGGAGGAAAGGCATAGAGAAAGAGAGAGAGAGAACACTGTTAAAATACTGTCATCCCACACTAGGGACCCAGAGGCCCGTCCGTACCCTAGGAGGCCTAGGGTACTGACGGGCCTCTGGGAAAGCAAAAAGGGGCCGGTATTTTTCTTCGTCGTTCCTCGTCACCACATGACTTCCGGTTCCGGTCAACACCCGAAACTTTCGGTTGGCTTTCAATTCTCCATTCGGAGGGTCAAATTCCCGACAAACCGTTTTATGTTCATCACTTTTTTAAAAACCTTTACTGTCTCTTATTTCTTCTTCCTCTTTTTTCTAATAGCAGTCCTCGCAAAACTCAGGACATTCATCATCTTGCTACATAGGAAAGGAAGTGTTTTAGAAGAGAAAGTTTTTTGACTTCTTGATATGAAGCAGGTAGAAAAGGGGAGTGTAAAGACTTACATGATAAGTATGTTATCATGTGCCATGCGACACGGGGTTGCTGGGGGGAGCAAAACCCCTTGTCCGTGAACAGGAACGCAAACTGATGCATTGTTACTTTTCTTGAGACTGGAAGGTAAAAGAGAGTGTTGAATTTGCTGTTTCTATTTTTATAATGCAATCCGCTACGGTATCTAGAGCCTACTGGCAGAGATGTAAGGTGGTTATTATCTCTCGTGTCCTCTATTGGCCGGGAGATATAATCCTAACAATTTTGTTCCAGTGTTTCTCTCAACCAGCGATTTGTCAAATCTTTAAAATAAACCTTATGTTAACTAGCAAAAATATGCACCCTCGAGGCACAAGTATTTAAGTTTTAATGTAATTAAATATATTAAATTAGATTTAGCTTATGCAAATAAGCCTTCTCGTTAACACCGCTGTTTTGTTGTATATATAACTGCAAATGCATCTTATTAGTACTAGCAAAATAAAAATACCCCCTCCGGGCGATGTAAAATAATTTTTTGAAAAATATTGCCTGAGGGGATGGGGGCTGAAAATTCAATGTCATAGAGTGTGTACCATAAGTATGTAAAATCGTCAAATTTATTAAAGGAGTAAAAAAAAAAAAAAAAGAAAGAAAGAAAGAAAGACAATTTGAAATGGAAACAGTTCCGATAACTTTAAATATTGTATTCGAATAAAAAAACAATCTATATATAAATATATAACGCCGGGCATCTATTCATTGAAACAATGAAGATTGTCTAACGTTGCATGCTCACATTTTGAGTATATTTATTCTATGTTATGACGTTGGATTATGTGTTGGGTAATGTGACGTAAGTAGTGACGTAATTTTTGGTACAGACAAAAACCGGGAGTGAATCTCCATTATTAATAGATGTAGAAATGGACAACAATATTAATAAATGTAAAACATTTTTATTAATAATTGAGGTTTAGATAAAAATAAAATCGTGGAGAATGTGACGTAATTACTAAGGGAATTGTGAGTTGAGTAATAAAATAGTTTCAGTTACAGACAGAAAAACAAAAAAATATCCTCTATAAAAACTAGTACAAAATAAAAACCACCCTCCGGGCGATGTAAAAAGTAGATTTTTGAAACACATTGGCTGATGGGTGGGAGTAAAAGATTCAATGTCAGCGAGTTTGTACCCTAAGCAAGTAAAATCATCAAATTCATTAAAGGGTTAAAAAATAAAACAATTTGAAATGTAAACTTTAAATATGTATTAAAATAAAACAAACTATATATAGATATATAATACCAGTCATGTATTTATTAAAACTTGCTTTAAAAAACAATGAGGACTGTCTAATGTTGCATGTTCAAATTTTGAGTGTATTTATTCTATATTATGACGTTTTTGGGCAATGTGACGTAAGCAGTGACGTAATTTTTGTTACAGACAAAAACCAGAAGCGAATCTCCATTATTAATAGATATACTACTTTATATGATATAGCCATAATTCCTTAGAGCTGATTTTAAAAAAAATGTAATAACATCGGAAATAGTGTACGGGGCCGGTTTAGCTCAGTCAGTAGAACATCCGCCTCGGAACTACAAGGTCCCGGGTTCGATATTGGCCTTCGCTAACTCAGCATATGAGTAACACATCTTTGATCTGTGCAGTAAACTGGGGAGCTGATGGTAGGTGTGCTGCCTCATTTCAGACGCCAAAACAATCTCCCTGGTCTAACGCTAGTGAAAGGAGATTGATTCTCTCGCTGCCTAACAGATACCGACAATAGGACAATCCACCTACTTTATTTTATAAGCAAACTAGAAGTGGCTACCCAGCGTCGCCTGGGTAGAGGGGGTAGCAAAAACTTTAGTCTCACAGATCCATTATTACTGAATCACGAGTTGGATCCTCGCAGGATGCCCCATTAAAATCACTATGTAAAAATAGACCTTGCGTCGATTCAGCCACTCTGAAAATAAAAATTAATGTCAACTATTTAAAATATTAAATGCAAAATATATTCTATGCTGTTATCATATGAATTTTATTTTTTAATTATCTTCACATATATAAATCAAACCTTCATTATTTTTGCTCAAAAACCAAGCCCTGGTGATATTTAATGTGTATATATATTCAATTTGTCGTTGTTTTGTTTTCGAACTTTCCACCGGACATACACATATACACAACTGCCCTTTATATATGTATAGATGGTAACGGATTATGAAAGGAAAGACATCAGCCGAAAGAAAGACGTGATCAGTATCTCTTCTGTAATATGATACGCTTGAGCTAGCAGTCGGAGACCCGGTCACCAAGTGCTGACGTGGGACAAAAGACGTCATCCACAGAACGCGGAAGTATGTGTGTGTGTGTTCTGAATATATATATATATATATATATATAATATATATATATATATATATATATATATATATATATATATATAATATAAAGATTTTTGAAGGCAATAGACAATGCAATATGTGTTGAAAATTATATATAAATAAATATTATTAAAAATACTAGGTGTTTTTTTTTATAGTACTTATCCCACGGCGATGGTGTAATCATCAGTTGTTTTAAGAAGTTGAGGAACTCTTTCGGTTAATTCCGTGATGTAAAGTCGGCTATTTCCGTGATGTTAAGTCGTTTCGGCCGCTCCTGTGCTCGTGAAGATTGTTCGAAATTCTTTTCTTTTTTTCTTTTTTTTTACTATAAATTTAGCCTCGCTCAGGCATATTGAAATAAATTTTTTTTTAATAGTATGTTTGAAGCATATTATATATATATATATAAGGTAATCAAAATGACTGGTAAGTAAGGGACGATTCTATTTGGGATCATTGAAATCTCACTGTACAACCATACTGTATCTCTTGTAGGTGCCAACATATATATTCATACAAGGATTTTTATAAATCCCTAAAAAGAGCTTAATGTATAATAATCAATGAATTAATTATATACAGAGCAATTCTTTGAAAGTTATATATATATTATATATTTATATTTTTTTGCTTAAAGGCAATTACAATGCGTATATCGCATAAAATTCGATAATAGAGTAATATATAATATAAAGTATATATTTATATTTTTTTTGCTTGAATAATTCTTTACCGAAATTCACTTGTCATTATTATCTTCTATAATTATCGAATTTATTCGATATACGCCTTGTAATTGCCTTCAAGCAAAAAGATATAAATATATACTTTATCAACAATGCTTCTAAAAAAACAAACATCCAAAAATCTTATTTTATATATATATATATATATATATATATATATATATATATATATATATATATTATATAGCCCGAGTATCGCTTAAACGTTTTCGTTGGAGTATTATTATTCCTGCAATTTATACAAGAATGCTCAATACTTCATAAAACGTAGAGCTTTACTAATAATTGTGAAAACATGTGTCTACCGCGGTTTCGATCGTTATAATCTCGTCAGGATCTTATACTTTCAGAAGATGTAAGGTCCTGAAGAAAGCGCATTAGACCCCCAAAAATCTAGCATTATATATATATATATATATATATATATATATATATATATATACCAAACTTCTTGGTAAGTCCTCGCGGTGAAAAATCCAGCAAATAGTTTGATTGTAAAAATATACTACCAACCGGGGAGAATAATTTTTTGGGGAAAAAATAAAAGACCAAGATAATCGTACCAACAAAGAATAATCTATTGGTACAATATTTTGGCCAAAAAAAAAACAATTTATATATATATATATATATATATATATATATATATATATATATATATATATATTCATATAAAACCGCCAGGAGACTAAAGCTAATAAGTAAAAAGTGCTCAATACCTAAGTAGAGCAAATAATAAACTTTTATTATATATATATATATATATATATATATATATATATGTATATCTTATTATAATGGAGATTGTGTGTTTTTCTGTCTGTAACCGAAACTCTATTAATACTCAAGTCACAATTCCCTTAGTTATTTACGTCACATTCTCCATGATTTTATTTTTTAAACCTCAATTATTAATAAAATTGTTTAATATTATTAATACTGTTGACCATATCTACATACTAATAACATGCAATTGTATTTATATATACAACAAAATAGTGGTTTAAAGCGTGAACAGGTAGGCTAATTTGCATATGGATATCTAAATTTTGATTTTAATAAATATGTGCTTAGTATTATTGATTTCTAATTGGTTGATTTTATTTTAATAGATATTAGCAAAAATCTTGCGAATAAATCTTAAAAGAAATCCATTAGCAAGAAGAAATAACTGTAAATTTTTCTTTACCTCCTATTTTAACTAAATACTTATATTAGGAAAATTTAGCAATGAAAGACGGGAATGATGGAAGAATATGTTTCAGTCGTTTTATCTTTCGATTATACCCCACTCTGTTTCAAATCTTTTTTATATGCATTCTTATTTAGTTTCATTGGCTTTTATAATTTAATATAATATTTTATAACATTAAATACTTGCACCCGGAGTGTGCATATATTTGCTAGTATATATAATGTGATTTCGGGATTCACTCTCTGTTTCTCTTTTAGTGGTTGGGTTGTCATCGTATATGGAGGAAACGATGTCAATCAAATAAGGAAGAAGTTACCACGTGGTGTCCATTGTCCATTTCTTCCTGCTTGTACCACCACTGCAACGGTGACTTAATGGATCGAATAAAACAACGAACGATCCTCACAGTAACTTGTCTACTTGTGTATCTGTGTGTGTGTGTGTGTGTTTCGTCTCCCCCCCCCAACCAACAAATAGCCATTGTCAACATGGTCGCAGCAGCAGCGGCAATTGACCACGCGACAGACACACGTTGAAAGCCGTTGACCACGCTACAGGATTTCGTTCCGGGTGTCAACGCAACAATAGAAACAATTGTATTTTTTTCTTTTGTCAACATGTACTTAAACCTCCCGTTTTTGCTTTCTTTTAGAATCAATCCTGCTGACCATTTCATAAGCAGACAGTTTGCACAAGGACATTTCAAAGAGAAATGTTTGTCAATGCATAGAATATGCTTTAGTTTAGACTTTAAGTGAATCCATTTATTTAACAGATTAACCCTTCTGCCACGGAAAGTGGATATGTAATGGTTACAAAGTAATATTTTTACAAAAAAACTCTTAAAAAGAGCTAAGAAAAAACAGATACATAATAATATTCTACAAATAGACCAAACCAATCAGACTTCCGGTTCAAAAACTTTTAGAGTAACGGACATTTTAAAGGATATGAATTGATAAGACAGAATTAGAGAACAATAGGGAAACAGGCTGAGAGAGAATAGAAAAAGGGATGCCTTGAAAAAGATCATGCGGACAAGACGAGAAAAAGTTAGTAGCAGTAGACCAGCGCTAAGAGCACACGCACGAAGGCTATCTGTCTAAAGTGCCGATAACAGAATTTTATTCTCTAAGAAACTTGGAATTGGAAGACAAGTAAGTTTTCAAATACTAGCAAAACTTTACATTTACGAATTAACAACAACACTGCACATCTTTTGTAACTCATTTCTCATTAACAAACATTATATATATATATATATATATATATATATATATATATATATAAGGTGTTGTTATGGGTCCAACGGGGGAAAATTAGATATTCTATAAAAAAGAAGGTTAAAAAAAAAGAATTATGTTTTTTTTTTAATTATTATTATCTTACACATGCGACACGTGTTTCAGATCTTCTGGTATCTTCTTCAAGCATTAATTTACCATATTTTGGCAGAATGTAAATATGTACGTGTATAATATCTGATATTTGATATATTGTGTGTGTTTGTAAATTACTTTTTGTTTATAACGGTTGTATATATATATACAATTTTATTGCAACTCAAACTTATTTATTTGCTACTTTTACGGTTCACTTGTTTTATTGAGACATCATGTCAATTTTAACATTTTTACCACGTCATTTAAAAAAACCCTTCGCTAATTTCATTTGCGGACTCGGTTAACGTACCTACCAACAATCTTCACCAACAGATAGATCAACTTAGAATTTTACTTCCGTTAACTGCGGAAAGTGGATTTACCTCACAGCTTTGAGAAAAACAAACAAAAAACCAAAAAAAAAAAACAACATTTCCTCATGGTAGAAAAAGTGGATACACCCTCAGTGACTTCGGAACATTGTACCAACCCTAACCGATCCAGTATCAATTTTATTCTTTGGTTGAACAATTAACACCATTACAAAAATGACTATATAATTTCAATACACAGTGAAAGTGTTAATTTGTTTTTGTGCACAAATTTTCTTTAATATTAAAGTTGAATTCGTTAATAAGAAAGGAAGGTAAGACATTCATATAGTTATTTATTAAGCTTCTCTTAGATGTGGCACAAAGCCGAAAGTATGGGACACCCAGTGAGACTCGAACTCACTAGTCATGGTTTGCTAGTCTACCTTGCTAACAATTACACCACGAGAAGAGCCCTTGTATAGTTATTTACCAAGCTTGGCTTAGATGTGGCATAACGTCAGAAGTATGAGGCGCACAGAGAGAACTGAACTCACTAACAATTGTCTGCAAATGTACCTTGCTAACCATTACACCACATGAGGTGCTCTTAAGACATTCATATATTTATGTAATTCCACATTCAGGTTTTATTTAATTTGGTTTGGTTTCTTTGTTTAGTTATTAGGAGAATTAAACCTTTGTGGGTTATTTAGTACCAAGGAAATCATCATAGAAGTAGTGAGTACTATTTAACTCATAGCTGGAGGGATGAGAGGGTTCATAAATTCTTCAAGGTATTAGTCCGAAAGTGAAGGTAATAGCGCGACTGGGGTTCGAACTTGTTTAATACGATGTCGCAGTCCAGCACGTTAGCCACCACACTAAGGTCACTACCCACATTCGGTTTAAACTACTTTTAAATGTCAATATCAAAACGATTAAGCCGCCCTGTCGGCTGGGGCGTTAGAATGCACCGACTGCACCTCTACAGAGGGGTAAGACTCCCCCAATGGGGCCACCTGTTGGCCGTGGGTGGCGATCCGTGATGCTTAAGGATAGAGCCCAGGTGGATGAGCAGTTCATGACATGCAATACTCCATTTTGGCCCTATCTTGGGCTCGACGGGCGGTCGGAGAGGCCTCCTCCGATCAATCGGCTGGTCACATCAAGCCCTAGCACCTATATGATTTTCCCAACCCTATTGCCCTTATGGCAAGCCCCAACCCCTTTTTATCATATGGGTGCTAGAAGGCGGTGTCTGCGGGTCTACATGTCCTGGGAATGACGTTAAACTCTATCTGATGGTGAGGTTCCAGTTTTGGAGGTTTGGGGAATGTGGAGCACCCCTTCATCACCATTGCTTCCTGGTCCACTCTGATCCGGAGTGGTAGTACCTGTTAGGGTCCCATCTATGGGTTAAATAGAAAAAATGTATTTATAAAACAATTGTATTATCCATTAAGAATTGATTTATTTAAAAACTTTATCAGCATTAAATGACCCACTGAGGTTGATATGCCGTAAAACAAAACAAACCAAACCAAACCAAAACGATTCAGATACTTGACCTTTTTATGAAAATCGGTAAATCTTTATTAATTTTGACTAGAATTTTTCTTTCATTTTAATTTAATAATAATAATAACAACAACAACTGCAAGATTTTGAACAGTTTGAAGAAGTAGGGGACTTAAAAAAAGAATAGTTTGAAAAGTTGGAAGACGAAAAAGTGTTTGAAGAAAGACTCCCAAGACTTCGAATGTTTGTCGTTTAGGATACCACAACTCACCGCCAACATTTTTGTTGCCATGGAACAAACCCGGACACCTTGTAATGTAATGTAAGCCTGTGTGTAGAAAAATAAACCCTCGTGTGGATTTATATGTACAAACTATTCACGACGAATTAATAAGAACAAATTTATTGCCTGAGCAAACTTAAAAGAATAAATACAAATAAGTAACATGAAAAGTTGTACAAAGGAAATGTCCAAATAGGAAGATACTCTTTTAATTGGTTGGTTATTTAATTTGTTTTACAGCATATAAACCCTTTTCGGGTCATTTAATGCCGAATCAAATCATTTTGATATCAAGTTACTTATAGTACCTGTCATAATTTAAATGACACCTGTCTAAATAGTCTTTTACTAGATAAAGTCTTAATATATAGCTATCAGAAATGAAAATTTAGACTTACATGTTGAGCATGTTCTCGTGTGCCAAGCGACACAAGGTTGTCTCATGACTTGTAGGGAGTAGACGCCCTGTTACCTCTGTCGAAGCTAGAAAATAAAAGAGGCGTTTGACTTGGCCGCTTCCACTTTTATAATACTACTCGCTGTGCCATCAAGCGCTTACTGATAGACCCGGGACGTAATTACCTTTCGTGAACCCTAGAGTCAAACAAGAGAACCATGGCAAGTCAGGAATATAATCCATTAACTTGCAAAATTGTTGTTCTTGTATTTTTCCTAAAATTTAGATCGTGTCCTGGGTATGACACCAAACTGCATCTGTTGGTGAGTCTCCAGTTTTAGAGATCTGGATAGTCTAAAGTACCACTCTATTTTTATTACTTCCAGAGTTAGTACTTGCTCAGGTCCCATGTATGAGTCAAATAGATCTGTTTAAAGTTGTTTGATACGACCGCGCGCAAAAAACCCTTAAGAAAAAACTACACAAACATATGAATATGAACATACAATAAACGTGATTCTCTAACCACTAGGCATAAAATAACCCTAGACAGGTTGACATTATACTTGACTGGCCCAGAAGCTTCAGCTTCTGATCGAGTAAAAGCTAATATCAGTCGTGTTGTCGTGAGGGGTCATCGCTTTAGACAGCATTTGCTGCTCGCCTAAAAGTAGTAAGAGTCGGGTTTATTGCCCAGTCTCTGGGGTACCTTATGAGAAATGCCGAAGGGAACCATTCATTTTTGCATTGGCCATCACATGAGCTTTACTTTGTGTGTGGCTCCTTGTGTTAAAAATACTTTATGTTAACATATGGTGGCGTCCGGAAAATAAAACTAAACGGGTTGCCCTTGTTGAATTATATTTGATACAAAGCATGGGGCAAATGGTCACTCCTAAATATAGACTCGTTGACTACCACGTGACCACCGAGGGCATTTCTATTGTCCAATCACAGGCACTGCTGCTGCTGCTTCTGCTGTATTAATAGAGGCAATATTCTGAGCTTATTTCATTGATACTTGGATTATCTTGGACGACGGACTTACAAAGAATACCCTAACACCGGATTCTTATTGGCTTGCTTACTTACTTATTACATCTCGAACTAAGGATGCCGACCAGATACTTAACAGCCCTGTCGAAAATCAATCAATCAATCAACCAAACATTATTTTTTCAAAATTCGACTAATTAACAAATCTATACAGTATATAACATTTTATTCCTGTGATTAATTTCCCTGTTTGCTTACCTCAGTGGTTCTCAACCGGAGTCATATGGACGCTGGGGATTCATATTACATTACTGGTGGAAGGGGTCAACAAAAATACCAAATTGGGAGTCCATGGTGATATTTTAGTGGCCCATACTTCAGAACAATTATTATTAATGAGAATTAAATTTTTCATGAATAAAAATTGATAAAATATTGCATGCAAAATTCAAAGATGGGAAACATAATATATGGAAAACAAATGACACTGCTAAAAAGTACATACTATTCTGTGATAAAGCCCAGCACTACGTTATAACTTTTACATCATCTTAACTTGTTGAATCAGGATTTATTTGTATTTTCCTCGTATTATTAAAAACTTGTTATAAACTTGACATTGTGGAAAAAGATGATCTTTGACGATCATAGATCTCAATGGAGCCGAATTGAAAAAAAAAAAAAAAATTCGCAGAGCAACATCAATCACAGGGATATCATTGAATAAATCTGCATTTTTTCTTAATTAATTATGCTTCTCTTAAAATGATATAATATGAATTGTTCACATGTGTACATAAATGCTCTATATAATTTAATTGTTAAACATGTTTATTTGCAATAAATTCCTTTTCCTTCAAAATAAATTGTTATAGGTGATACACCCTATAAGACTAATGGAATGCGCCGACGGGTTACTATAAGTAACAGGGACAATTGTGGCTTGGCAGTAAGCCAATGCGAGTAAGCCAATAACTCTATTTGTCGGACGTAATTTCCACTTATCTGTATTGTATTTGTCTACTTTCTGTTAATACATTTTCCTACATTTGTTACCCGTCGTTTTGTTCTTATTTGACCCCTTAAAACCTCACAACATAAATCATTATCGTTTATTATTTCTTTAATTTTTAATACAATTACTTTCCTTTGTTTTCGTGAAAAATATAAGATTTTTTTTCTTTGAAATGGCTATGGGAGTAAAAAAAAAATTAAATAAACAAGATAAAAATGGTTCCATGGGTTGAAAAGGTTGAGAACCACTTCCTTACCTATTAATCCTTAAATGTATTTGTTTTTATATGCGTATCTTTGCAACATAAATAAATTGCTTAGTACTGATACTGAGAATATTTAGGTCGGAGAAAAATAATCTTCTATGGTGATTTCATTTTCTGCATTTTGTGCTTGTAATGTAATTTTGAATCGTTTTATAAACACTCGCAAACACTGCGAAAGTAATAAAGTTAACATAAAAAAAAAAAAAGTAACGAAGAAAAAAAAAGAAGAAAAAACAAATATGCTTCAATTTGAACTGGCAATAGCTGTCACGTCAGTGGGAAAGTGGATTGCAGAGGCACGATTAGATTGTGACAGAATCAATCAGCAGTTGAGACAGAGGAGAATGCGGGTCGTCCAAAAAACAAAAAAACAAAAAACAAAAAAAAACAACAAAAACAAATAAAAAAAACAAAAAACAACAAACAAACAAA
The DNA here is from genome assembly GCA_023376005.1 of Doryteuthis pealeii. Lineage (NCBI taxonomy): Eukaryota > Metazoa > Mollusca > Cephalopoda > Myopsida > Loliginidae > Doryteuthis > Doryteuthis pealeii. The sequence goes on from CM042146.1 coordinate 51,096,754, forward strand.
AAAAAACGTTTTTAGAGGACTTAATAGGTTGGTGATTTCAAGACAACCACTGCCAGGCCCGTTTAGACGAACGAGCTTAACATTCTTTATTCCTTTATCGTTTTGTGAGTGGATGGTATTATTATTATTATTATTATTATTATTATTATTATTATTATTATTATTATAGTTTTTCACGCCTTAGCCGGTGGTTCACAGGAGGCTAAGTGACACCAACTCACCCCAGGTCTCCAAGACTCTTCTGAATATTCTAGCCGATCTTAACAATGCTGTTGTTTGGATGGTCTCGATTCTTTCTCTGATTTCCAATTCGCCCAAATTCTTTTCTAGACATAGGTTTACATAGTACATGTTATGAATAATTTGCATATCGGTTTAAACAAAACTGTGTTTAATGAATAATTATTAGCCTGTTATAGATTTACAATATTATTGTTGTATTCTCACATTGAAAGCAATCCTATGTATAATTCTATATTGAAATCAATTAGAATTAAGTAAAAATAAGTGTAATCTTTTTTGAGTTATTTAATTTCATTAGTATTTCTAATTCAATACAATATTTAATTAGATTAAAACTTAAATTCTTGTGCCAGAAAGCGCATATATTTGCAAGTATTACTAGTTAGGAAAAACAGTTTTGTCAGTCTGTCATTTGTAAGCGGCTTGTGGGGCTACGAATGCCTATTCAATTCAGAGGAATGTTTTAATTTCAAATTTTAAGAGGAATGTAAATAATAATATCATAATATATATTATATAATTATATTATATAATTATATATATAATGATATTATATAATAATATAATAATAATATATTAATAATAATAATTACATTATATAATAATATATTATTAATTATTATTATATTATATAATATATTAATATTATATAATAATATATTAATAATAATAATTATTATAGTATATAATATTTATTAATTATATTATATAATAATATATTGATAATAATAATAATTATATTATATAATAATATTATAATATATATTATATAATTATATTATAACGTAAATGATAATAATATTATAATAATAATACTTTTTAATTTTAAGAGGAATATGAATAATCTGATACCTTACATGGAGAGTAGAGTATTTAATAATAGACAAAAATCAGTTAGATACAATGTTACCGCAAGACTTAAATGACCCTAAAGCATTAAATTTTCAAAATATTAAAAGAATAAAAGCCGAGTTATTCATATCAAATTCGAAATTAGCAATTAGGTTTTTATATAGTTTTTCAATCTGGAGATGTAAAATAATTACGTATCGTTTGTTATAAATACAGACAGTTAGGATCAACAAATAATTACATAAAACAGTAAAATGTATAAAATATAAATTTGAAGGCAATTTACAATGCGATGTAATAGGTGTTAAACGATGTTTATTTACCAAAATATTTTCGAGAAAACTCATCATCAGAGACAGAAGCATCCGTGTTTTTTTTTAAGCAACCGCGCCGGCGTTATCTTTTGTTCTTATTAAGTTGGAAGAACGCCAGATATTTGAAATGTTCGGGATTTTCCGTGATGGCATGTGGGTCCGTTGTATATGCGCTTGTGCGGATTATAAAAATCATTTAACACCTATTACATCGCATTGTAAATTGCCTTCAAATTTATCTTTTACACATACATACAATGCTTCTAAAAATCTATAAAAAAAGCACTTATTTCATCACGCCTGAGCGATATTTATTTTATAGTTAAAAAAACAAACAAAAAAAAAACTAAAAGAATTTCGAATAATCCGCACGAGCGCATATACAACGGACCGACATGCCATCACGGAAAATCCCGAACATTTCAAATATCTGGCGTTCCTCCAACTTAATAAGAACAAAAGATAACGCCGGCGTGGTGCTTAAAAAAAACACGGATGCTTCTGCCTCTGATGATGAGTTTTCTCGAAAATATTTAGGTAAATAAACATCATTTAACACCTATTACATTGCATTGTAAATTGCCTTCAAATTTATATTTTACACATACATACAATGCTTCTAAAAATCTATTAAAAAAACACTTATTTAGTAAAATGTATATTAACTCAAACAATATTTGTTTTTATTCTACCCAAACATGATCCAGGAGGATTTTAATGGTTTAGACATTAACAGTTCCCATATGCGTGTTCATGCAGCCATCTTGTATTCTTTCTTCTTAATTATACTCCTTGTTAAAACTGTTGAAGATATCGTTTGTTAGGGGAGAGTTATCTCCCCTAAAAGTGACACTACTTCGTTAAGACTACCAGTGTTGAGTTATTACTTTGTTAAGACTAACAAGTTTGCAAAAACTTCAAGCTTAAATCCATAAAACTCTGAAGTGTCACTCACACAATTAAAAATGTTTTACTTGTATTATAACAAAAATGGTTTGGTTTGTTTTATTTGTTTGACGACATATCAACTCCTTATGGGTTATTTTATGTCTAAATTGGATTCATTGGACCATGTGACATTTAGGCACTCCTTTTGCTTTGTTATTCATAAGTACATTTTTCATTTACACCGTCAACATCCGGTCGTTTGTTAACAGACGATTTTTAGAGATTTTTAAAATTATAAAACTAACCCCTAACCCTAACCCCTAACCACTAACAAACAACCGGATGTTGAGGGTGTGAATGAAAAAATATATACTTATGAATCAGCAAAGCAAAAAGGGTGCCTAAAGGTCATATGGTCCGATTCATTTATAAATTTCTAATTAGAATCGTAGCCATTTATTTTTCCCCGTTCCACTGCAAACCTTTCTTTGGTTTGGTTTGGTTTGGTTTGTCTTGTTTTACAGCATATCAACCACAGTGGGTCATTTAATGCCGACAAAGTTGTGAAATAAATTCATTCTTAATGCATAATATATTTTGTTTATAAACCACGTTTTTCTATTTAACCCATTGATGGGACCCTAACAGGTACGACATGTAGACCCTCCGCCACGGCCTTCTAGCACCTATATAATAAAAAGGGGTTGGGGTTTGCTATAAGGGCAATAGGGTTGGTAAAATCATATAGGTGCTAGGGCTTGACGTGACCTGCCGATTGATCGGAGGGGCCTCTCCGACCGCCCGTCTAGCCCAAGATAGGGCCAAAGTGGAGTATTGCATGTCATGAACTGCTCATCCACCTGGGTTCTATCCTTAAGCATCACGGGTCGCCACCCACGGCCAACATGTGGCCCCATTGGGGGAGTCTTACCCATCTGCAGAGGTGCAGTCAGTGCATTCTAACGCCCCACCGACAGTGTGGAAACGTTTCTTTAATCATACTTTTTATTTGTCTATAGTAATCCTTTGCTTGTACACAATTATATAATTCCATTTGTATTATTTAGATTTTATTGACAGATTTAGTGTTATATACACATGTTACATAATCTATGCATAGATTATTGTCAACCCCCTGTATTTATGAAGGGATGGCCCCTTTTCATATCACGGGCGGGACTTTCCATGGAATATTACAGAAATCCCGCGAAATACGTGAAGTCACGTGGGACCTGGTTGGCTCTCAGTTCCAGCTTGGACGTCAGGCCGATAAGATATATCTGCTTTAGGTGGGACTCACTGCACGCGCGCGCTGTGTTTAGTTAGAGAAATATGTTTAGTTAAGTAAATAAAGGTTTAAATAAATAATATGGTTTCGTGGTTGATGAATGTCTTGGCAACAAGACTGACCTAGAAGAAGAAATGAATCAAGGACGACCAACCAGCAAGAACAGGGAAATAGAAGTCCAGACGCTAGAAGAAGAACCTAAGATACCAAAGATGAGCAGAAGAATAATAGAAGTAAAGACAGAGAGTATACAACACACAACGTTTCGGCCAATGTGCTGTCCGGTCTTATACAGATGTTTCTTGATGCACTCAAGAGCCTTCATGTTATAATCGGATGCTTTCACAGAACTTTAAACCGAAACCTTTATTTAATCCATTGGAGTAAATGTTTTTCCATTCCGTTAACCATGACCGGGTGCAGATGTTAAGCTATATTAAGTATTCTATGTTATTTTTACTGTAGTCAGGATTTAACCTGCAACCCCTAGATGATTTTATTAACTTAACCCTTATATCCGTTGCGTCAAACTAACACCTCTCCCTCTTCTTTTCTTCCTTTCGCCACGCCATTCAATTAGCAAATAGTAGGGCAGACTGGGCTGAATAGGCTGAAAGAAAGACAAGAATAATATACATACAAGAAATATTAGCAAAAATACGCCAATATTTTTTGTTGGTGCTAGAGAGGATATTTAGTCCCATCCCTATTCACCAAGGTCCAATATTAGCAGTAATATATCCAATGATACACTAACACTGAATAAACGGGATGGAAGACAAGATAAACTCATTTACACAAATAGGAAAACCTAATGCATGCATAATATAAGTAAGAGTAGTATTAACATAAAAGACACACACACACACACACACACACACACACACACACAACACACACACACACACACACATATATATATATATATATATATGGTTGTATTTTGTTTGGTTTGGTTGGTGTTAAGTCTCTTCTCACCAAGATCCAATATTAGAATTAGTATATTCAATGATACACTAACACTGAATAGATGGAATGAAAGACAAGATAAGCTAATTTCAAACAAAAACAATGCCCTGCATCTGTTCTGACATCATCCTTCAAATCTTTCCGTTACCTATCACGACACCACTCAAACTTTTCCCTAACGAATGACACAAACCACCATCATGGTTCCACGTCAGAATCATTGTGTTACATTAATCTATTTCTAGCAACGTATGTAGCAACACTGATGCCAAGTGATTTGATTTGGTTTCTTTGTTTAATGACATATCAACCTTCGTGGGTTATTTAATGCCAAAAACATCTTTATTCTAATCATGTTTTATTTTTTTTAACATACCATTGATTTATACCCTTATTACATTTTTATTTAGTTTTTCTTATGGAAAATTAGGGGTAAAAATATTTTTATCGCCCCCTCTCGGGCGAATAATAGGTTGTGCATTCTATTGAAATTTGATCTTTGCTTGTCTCCACCAAATTTCCTTTATAAAAAGACGTGCGCTCGGTCGTTGTTCAAAAGGCATACAGACACACATATACAGAATATTTCTTTTATATATACTAGCAAATATATGCACCCTCCGGGTGCAAGTATTTAAGTTTTAATATAATAAAATATCATATTAAATTAGAAAGGCTAATGAAACTGAAAAGAATGTAGATAAAAAGATTTGGAACAGAGGGAGTAAGATTGAAAAATAGAACCACTTTGAAACTATTCCATCATTTTCCCTTACTCCCGTCTTTCATTGGTAAATTTTCCTAATTTAACTGTTTAGTTAAAATAGGAAGTAAGGAATAATATTAGTTATTTCTTCTTGTTAAGGGATTTCTTTTAAGATTTATTGAAGAGATTTTTGCTCATATTCATTAAGATAAAACCAAAAAATTAGAAATCAATAATACTAAGCACATATTTATTAAAATCAAATTTTTAATATCAATATGCAAATTAACTTTCCCATTCACACCACAAACCGCTATTTTGTTGTATATATAAATAAAATTGCATATTGCTAGTATGTAGATATGGTCAACAGTATTAATAATCTAAAAACAATTTTATTAATAATTGAGGTTTAAATGAAAATAAAATCATGGAGAATGTGACGTAAATAACAAAGGGAATTGTTACTTGAGTAGTAATATAGTTTCGGTTACAGACAGAAAAACACACAATCTCCATTATAATAAGATATATATATATATATATATATAATATATATATATATATAGAGAGAGAGAGATAATTTGCTTTTTGGTCACTAATGCCCAGTCTGGTTTCAAAGAAGCGGGATGATTTTGCCTACAACCTATCATCAGTGGTCATAAAAACAAAGGTTAGATTTGCATCCAGTAATGGGCGCCAATTTGCTTTCTTAGATTCCAACAATATTCTTTTTTATGATGTTTTTTATATTTAAGAGGCCATTAAATCAAACCTCATTAATAGCATATCATTTCTTATAAGTGCTACGATTCAAAGTTTATCTACGAGCATTAAAAATTCATCACCAATTAAAGATTATATATCAGGTAATCTATAGTAATGATTTAATTCTATTCACACATGAATATACGGACTTTTCAAATGATAACATAACGTCTCGTTAATGAAGCTGCCAACGATTCCGATTGGGGGTCATTTTGAAAGTCGGTTAATTCAAATTTTCAAAGCAAACAAAAAAGGTCTTGCTACTAGCTAATTGATTGCAAAATTATAGGAGCTATTTGGACACCCGATGTGATGTTTATCATGAAACCCAGAGTCATATATATATTTACCAACACCTCCGCACGAGCAGGATGTGACACAAGGTCAATTTCTTAAGCGAAATTTAACAGGTTTGAATTCAGAGTTTTCCTTTTCCTAGACCAGTTGCCTAACCATGGTTAAAGAGTCCAGTCTGCTCTACTATTTACCCATAGCTGGAGGGAGAGTAGAATTCATACCTTTCCCAAGGGTATTAGCGCTAAGTGAAATGCAATTACCACGTCCAGGATTTGAACTCGGGTCGACGAGTCCATTTCCTATGACTTTAACCATTACACCACCCGCTTCCTACACTTAGAGCCATATAAATCAGTAACAGCAAATAATTATTTTTCAAATTCAGTTTTATCAAAATCATTATGCAAATTAGTTCCACCATATACTATGAAAATTTTTATTACTTGGAAATATATAACACCCATTTTAGGATTCTAAATGCATTAATAATATGGGCAGTTTTGCATCAAATCTAACTCAGCTTGACTTTAATAGAGACATCGTTAATAAATAAGATGCCAATTAAGATTAGATAATGACTATTTTATATCATTCAGAATATAACAAATAACTAAGGAAATCATGGCGTTAGTGGTGACGTAGTTTCGGTTGCAGACAGACAGTTACATAATCTCCATTGTAATAAGATGAATAGTGAAAAAAAAATGTTATTACCTTTTTCACTGATTTTACTATAAATTCTGGAAGAGAAAGTACAAGTTTTATTTACTTGACGATTCTAAAACTACCACAAAAATGTTGTTAGTAGTTTACACTATAGGGTGTTGTTGTGTAACGTAGCGGCGTCGTCACGGTACCAAATAGATATATGTTACGTAGTGCCTTTTCTTTGACGGCACTAACTATCTATACGTTGTATACTTTCTTACGTCTTCTTACTCTTATTCTTGTCGTCTAGTCTTCTGGCCAGATCTGCTTCTCTGATCGTCTATCTTCTATCTTGGTCTTTCTTAGATGGGGATTCCGAGTCTGGTTCTGTTGGGGATCATTTCTTATCAGAAGCCTTGTGCTATTGATAGCTTTTAGTAATAACAACAAGACTTCGATTTACTTTTGATGTTACTTTATTCCAGAACCCCAGACCAGACAATCACCAGTGAGCTCACATCTTTCTAGCTTGGCTTCTAAGTCCTAACTCTGCAACTGACTAACTCCAACTGACTAACTCAGTTGCTTACACCTTAAACCGGAAGGGCCTTCATCGGCTTCCGATTCTCACGGTTCTATCCCCAGAACGCAAGGTGAGAGTGAGGTCAAGAATTGTCACTCACTCTCAAGGCCATCAGCTGTACTGATCGCCATAAGGATTTCTATACTACCTTAAAAAGTAATAGGGATCCAATTAATATGTAACAGTTGTAACTAGTGTTTGTTTCAATGACGGAACGTATAGTTCGAAATAGAACCATACCTGTTTTACCTTTCATCATTACTTCTTACTCTCTTTACTCTCTTTAATCCCTTCTATTTCTCTTTCCTTCTCTTCATCTCATCTCTCCTTCAACACATTCATTGTAAGATACTTACGAATCTACAATACGACTTACAGTTAAGTCACGTTGGAAGCACAAATTCTAGCTAGATCACCAAAGTTAAGCAGCGATGAGTCTGTTCAATACTTAGATGGGTGAACATTTAAGCAAAAGCAGGTACTGTAAAACAACGAATATAAAAACGATTTGATTCGGCATTAACTTACTCGAAAAGGTTTGATAGGTCGTAAAACAAAACAACTAACCAGCTACCAATACAAAATCAATGTTAGCTGCAGATTAAGATCTTGCTAAAGTACACTGGTTTTTGTTTATTTTCTTTGTTTAATAGCATATCAATTTTAACAGGAAAGGTTCTAAATAACCTTTTTTCAGTATTCATAATTATTAGATTTTGAACTGGAATAAATAACATTCAGATTTTAAAAATACTGCTTATTTGTCTGAAAAATTTCTGGTGTCGTAAATAAAAAGTGGTCAAAGTTCTATAGTTAAAATGAGACTAGAATATAAAGTAGGTATCTATCCGCCGTCCCAGAAGAGCAGAATGTTTATTGCCCTTTAAAAACCCTTTAAAACCTCTCAGACAACCAGAAATAAAACCCGATCTAACTTCATTGAATATCATGCGGAAATGCAGTCTGAGGAAACGGCCCCTTGCAGTTAGCCGAGGTCTCCGACACAAGGGCATAATTGTAGAAAAAATAAATAGTTGAACACTGGTGACCCAGGTGGAGCAAGCCGACGAGTCGGGGTTGCAAAAGGAATAATCTTTTGCGACCCACTCCTGCCTAGGGTCTGGTAACAAGTGGTAACAAGTAGTAAACACTCCGTAAAAAAACTTCTATAACCGTAGTTGATCACGGGAGCGAAGAAGGATAGTTGAACGGAGAAGGAAAGCACATTATATAGGCGCTGCAATGTCTCCCCACCCCTCCAACTTCCGACAGGAAAACTACATAATGCAATCTCTCTCTGGTCTCGTGTTCAATCACAAGATTCAGAACTTCCTCAACCCAACCAGCAGCTCCAGACGGTAAGTCACCAGTCCTCGCCCTTTTTTTCACATAATCTCAGTCAAAAGCACGTAAGTGTAAAGTGTGTATAATATAAAATCTAACATACGAATAGAACATGTTAGTTTCAGGCAAACCAATTGAGCAATTTTTATTCCTATTCTGTTTGGTTGGTTGCTTGTTTAGTTGGATTTTACAGCATGTCAACCCCTGGGTTATTTCATATAAAAATTAAAAAAATAAAATTTGGAAATTTAAAACAAAATGTTAAAATTAATTAGGAAAAGAAGAAACAAAAGTCCTCTCACGTCTTTATTAATGAAGGGTTTACTCACCTTTTCCTCTAAAGCTCGTAATCCTTTTTAAGAAAAGAGTTATTGTCCGCGTACGCCGCTTAATAGAATGTGCCGTGCATTTGATTAGCTGTTAGCACCAGCCAATCAGATGTGCGGTAGAGAATTTTACAATCGTCCAAAAACAATAAACAGTCAAACGTCTGTTAGCGTCTCAAGTAAGTCAAACGTCAAGCTGGTGGGTGGATCAGAGTTTTGATCATCTCTGATAGGGTCAGCATAGCGAGCGAAGTTTGTTGTTGAAAGACCCGAAATTTCCCAGTGACCCATGCATACTACACCACTGACGACACCTACCAGCGCCCCAAATGTAGAAGCGTATATTCAAAGGATTCATGCCAAACAGGTTTTGTTTTATTCATTTTTAATGAATATTGATTTTTTAAAAACGAATTTATAAACACATTTTTAAATTTGACTCATAGATGGGAACCTAACGTGTAATATCACTTAGAGTCAGTCCCAGCTGACAGAGCTTGATTTCTATTCTGTTGGGATACCTATAATTGAGGTTCGTTAAAATATTCTATACTTACCAAGATAGATATTTACATTGAATCCCCAGCATCTATGCTAAATTGTAGGTATCTTTTGACAGGAAAATTGTAAGAGTAATCACTTTAAAACAAAACCTACAGTTTTCATTTTCACCAGTTATCTTACTATACTTATCACTTGGCTGTAGCTATGTAGACCCAGCAAATGGCATAAGTATCGTACAAACATGTCACTCTAATCCAACGATGTACACATGTCTTACTACCTTATCTCATCTTACGCAACTTGTATATTCTTAAGTTAAATTACTTATTAATTAGGATGTTTGACTTGTTCTGTAGTAAAGACAGCTATCATATGTAAAGATGTGGCAATCATCTATCTATCTATCTATACATATATAAAGAGAAGTTGTGTGTATGTATGTCCGGAGGAAACTTCGAAAATAAAACAATTAATGACAAAGTAAATATATATATACACATTAAATATCACCAGGGCTTGGTTTTTGAGCAAAAATAATAGAAATTTGATTTATATCCATGAAGATAATTAGAAAATAGAATTTAAATGGATTTTTTTTCATTTAATATTTTAGATAGTAGCCATTAACATTTCTTTTCAAAGTAGCTGGGTCAATGCAAGGTGTATTTTTTTACATAGGGATTTAAATGGGGGATTCAATCACGATTCAGTAATAACGGATCTTCGGGACTAACTTAAAAAAAATCCCCCCTCTACCCTGGTGTCACAGGGTAGCCGCTGCTAGTATATATATAAAGGGCAGTTGCGTGTATGTATGTCCGGAGGATATTACGAAAATAAAACAGTTAACGACAAAGTAAAAATATTTACACAATCACTGAGTTTATCTTTTTTGTGCAAAAATTATAAAGATTTCATTCATATTTGCGAAAATATTCAAAAATGAAAAAAGCATTAAAATAGCATTAAAATAGCATTACAATTCTACTTAGAAATTTCCATGAATCACAAAGTTATACAAATCAATATGGAAGCTCAAAACAATCATTTTTTTTCAAGCCAGAATAACATAAGGTCTTTTTAAGTGGGGATTTTTATGGGGCATCTAGCGAGGATTAAATTCATTATTCACTTGTAACGGATATACAAGACTAGCTTACTAACCATGATACGTCTTTTTCAAATTTTTTTTATTCAGCCCTAGTGACGCCGGGTAGTCGTTTCTAGTCATATGTAAAAAAAAAAAAAAAAAATGTTACCTCTATGCGAGCTTATTTCATTTCAGAGTAATGATGAATTCTCCTTTGATAACAGGGGGCATGATTATCTATTTGCGTTTCATTATTTTACAACACACGCATATAAACCCGCGGATACAAAAAGATGTCCAATATATTGGCAACCTTGTCTTACTACTGAGGAAATTCTGTTCTTTCAATTATCTGTTTTTTATTTTTAGTATTATCTTTATTTTCTGGTCCATTTTTTCCCGAATCTGAAACTAAAATAATTATAATTTTATACGTTTATTTTTTTAAAAATTTGACGTTTACTTATTCTCCCTTGAAAATGAGGTTCTCATTTCCCAAGGCAAAAATTCGGAAGCCTGTACGACGGAAGGGATTGAAATATATGAACTACCATATAACGGGAATAATTAGACTGAGTTCCAGGATCTAGCTAGACTCCAGTCACTAGTCAGAATTTACCTTTGTATAAACACGTCACGTTTTGTTTACAGCTGTCTTCCCTAGCATTCGGTCTTCCACGACTAAACTACAAGGCATCTAGTCAAGGGTTAGAGACTCCAAATCCTGGTTTTTAATTTAGAGTTAACCTTCTGTTAGACTGGCTACCCACTCAAAGAGCCTAGTCTATCCCACTTTTCTATACTTTTTAGGGCCTTATTACAAAATGTATCCAGTTGTTACATACTGACGTTTTCACCGTACCAAATCGATATAATGTCGTATACCCTTTCTTACTTCTTACTCTGGTCGTATTTTCTTCTGGCCGACTTTGCTATTCTGATCGTCTATCTTCTAACATCTTGGTCTGGTTTCTTCTAAGGTCTTCTGTTGCTATGTTCCTGCTGGCTGGTCGTCCTGGATTCATTTCTTAGTCTTGTTACCAAGACATTCATCAACCACAAGAACATTTTACTTATATAAACTTTTATTTCCTTAACTATACATTTCACGCAACTAAATATCTGACTAACATAGCGCGCGCTAGGCAGAGCACAAAATGGCCGACTGCTCAGCCTGACGCCCAACTGCAAACTGGGGACTCTGAAAAAGGTCCCACATAACTTCACATATTTGGCGGCTTCTGTAATTTTCCATAGAAGGACCCGGCCATGGTATGAAAGGGGTCATCCCCTCAGAATTACAGGGGATTGACAATAATCTTATGCAACCGCATAGATTATGTAACACAGTCATCGACGACTGAAATTTGAACTCAGCTTGTTGTTTTGATTTTCAGCATCGATGGCCGTTATGGTATTTGAATGTCCATTTGTTCACTTACGCTACGGGGAGTAATACATTCTTACATCTCTATTGACAATATAATATATACGGCGACGCGAGTTCAAATACTGGACGAGGCTGTTTACATTTTACGTAGTTGTTATAACATTGGGATAGGTATATATCCAACTATTCTCTCTCCAGCTATGAGTAAATAGCAGGGCAGACTGGGCTCTTTAATCTTGGTATGGCAACTACTTTAGCAGAAGGAAAACTCTGAATTCAGACATGTAAAACTCCGCTTAAAAATTTATTTGCTCGTGCGAAGGAGTTGGTAAATACATTGGCAATAATATATATATATATATATATATATATATATATATATATATATATATCAAATCCCACCGCACGAGCAGGATGCGACATAATGTCAATTTCTTAAGCGGAGTTTAACAGATTTGAATTCAGAGTTTTCCTTCTTGACTGGTTACCTATCCAAGGTTAAAGAGCCCAATCTTTCCTACTATTTTAACCATAGCTGGAGGGAGAATATATGGATTCATACCTTTCCCAAGAGTATTAGCACTATTACAATAAAATATAAGACCAGTTCAAGTCTTGATGGAAATCTATCCGTCTAAGAAAATGATAATTAGAAATTTGTATTATTTAGATTTTTTGATCCGTTATCATCATATTTATTATTATATACATAACGTTTCGACCGATGTGTCCTTCAACCTTCTTCAGTTTTTTCTTGTAGAACTCGGGGACCTTCTTTTCAAACGCCGGAGCCTTCAGGACGTAATCGGAAGCCCTCACGTAACTTCGAACCGAACCCTTTATTTAATTCATTGGGTTAGATTGTTCTTATCCGTTAACCATGAATGGATATAAGTGTTAAGCTATATTAAGTATTCTAGTCTAACATATGTCCTGTTTTTTTTTCTATTATCTTAACTTCACCCCATAAGGGCAGATGGTTTCATATATGGTCAGCCATACACGACTTTTCTAATTCCCCTCGTACCACTGCTTTTTTTTCTGTTTCTTTTGTGTTTCTTGGGTGGCTTGTCTCACCTTTGTATAATTTGACACAGCTGCATGCGTTGGAATATACACACTTTTCGTCGTGTAGTATTATGTTAAGTGTTTGTCTTGAGAAAGGTGTTTACGAAAAGTAGAGTTACACCTGGGTGTTTTCCTGATGTCATATGAACTAAATATCTTTTGAATTGCGGGTAAACAGATTGTTCTAATTCTCTGAATGTTTGAGATGAGGCTTGAAGATTAGTATTATCTGCGTTATTCGGACTATTGTCCCCATCTTCATTGTTATTTGTACAACGTTTCGGCCGATATACCCTCCGGCCTTCTCGGACTCGGGAACCTTCTCGGACTCTCAAAGTTCCGTGATGGCTCTCGAATACGACAAGAAAGTTCCCGAGTTCGAAAAGAAGGTTCGCGAGTCCGAGAAGGTTCCCGAGTCCGACAAGAAATACTTGAAGAAGGCCGGAGGGCATATCGGCCGAAACGTTGTACAAATAACAATAGTCCGAATAACGCAGATAATATTAATATTGTTCTAAGTTTTATGGTATTCTTCCTTGTTTTGCGATCCAGATTTCTTTCATATAAGTTAGTTGGAAAGTTTAGTAAACTTCTAAACATATCAGCGATGTCATGGTGGGTGTGGTTCAAGGGTCTCTGACTTATCCAGAAAAACATTTGCCATCCCTCGGTGAATGTGATACTTAATGAGCCTGATACATACAAATTTCCAATGACATAAAATTATTGAAATGAAAATATGAAATGAATAAAGTAGAATGAAAACAATGAAAAGAAAAATTACCTGAGGTGAAATTTTATTTTTAAAAGTTTTTTTTTTTTACTTTATTTTCATATTTATAATTCTTGTTTGAAGTGGGGATTAGTGCAGGTTTTATGGATTTAAACAGAATAAAATAAGCGAAAAAATTTGAACTGAAAGTTAAAAACGAATGAATGAAAAAACGCCTTAGAGCAATAATAAAGATTGCTTCAGAATTATAAAGCTATTTTATTTCTCACCCAGGGCTTGTGGTTGCTAAACATAACTTGCTTGACCCGTGTTTCGTGCTGATGGGTGCCCCCTCCTCACAAAACGGTGTCCTGGGTATGACACTAAACTACATCTAATGGCGAGGGTCCAGTTCTGGAGTTACGACCAATCCCGCTGAAAATACCGGTTCCGGTGAGATCAACGAAGTTAAGCAGTGATGAGCCTATTCAATACGTAAATGAGTGACCACGTGAGCAACAGCAATTACATTAAACAGTCCGAGTTCTTTGTGTATCAAAATGACTTGATTCGCTA
>CM042146.1:51116319-51146319 GCA_023376005.1 Doryteuthis pealeii
ATAAAGGTTTCGGTTCGATATTGCCTGAAGGCTCTCGATTACGACATGAAGGCATCCAAGTTCGATAAAAAGGTTACTAAGTTCGATGAGAAACAACAGAAGATGGCCGGAGGACACATCGACCAAAACGTTATGCATATAACTATAAAGATGGAGACAACAGTCCGAAAAATCTAAATAATACAAATGAACGGTTGTTGTATCGTAAAACAAGAATATATATATATATTTACCAACCCCTCCACACGAGCAGGATGTGGCACAAGGTCAATTTCTTAAGCGGAGTTTAACAGGTTTGAATTCAGAGTTTTCCTTCTCTTAGACTGGTTACCTAGCCATGATTAAAGAGCCCAGTTTTCCCTGCTATTTGCCCATAGCTGAAGGGAAAGTAGTGTTCATACCTTTCCCAAGGGTATTAGCGCTAAGTGAAATGCAATTACCATGTCCAGGATTTGAACTTGGAGCAACGAGAATATACGAGTGTCATTCAGTAGATATAGTGTTTTTTTTAAAGTAAAATACTTTTTTTCAGAATGATTTCCATAAATGTAAAAACTGCATTCTTTGGAATTGGTTTATAGCAAAAGTTATTATAATGTCGCAAAAACATTTGTTTTGGGGCTATTCCGTAATTTCGGTATGTTAATCTAAAGAATAAATAGGTTTTTGTTTAGTATAAACTATCTTTGCTTTTCTGATTTGGTGCTCACTAAATCAAAATACTAAACTCAATTCCTCTTACAATATGGAGCGTAGTCTCGTAAACAACATCCGTCTATCTCCAAGGTCACTCTCTTCAAATTTTGCATTTTGAATAAAAAGTAAAAAAATAATTAGTTTCATTTAGAAATGAATTAAAATTAATTCAGTTCTCTGTATTAATTGTTGCATATAGGAAAAGTGTGTCCAAGTTGAACATATCCTTAATAAAAGCATTCCGAAAATGAAGAAATGGACTAATCTAATGATGGCATATTAAGAGAATTATTATTAAAAAAAACTGCTAATTATCGAGCTTCACTCAAAGAAATGGCAGAATAGGGACCCCGTAGAGAAAAATTTAAGTCATTGTGCATAATATGAATATTTATTAATTTTATTAATATTTTCAATTAATATAGAATACGTATAAGGGAACCGACTTCAAATTTGAAAATTTACAAAGATAAGGGGCCCATTATCCTGGGGAATTGAAAATCAGAGGAAAAATGGAATCCCCCCAGACAAAAGTATGAATACTCAAGAGAGTCTTGAAGATCTGAGGAGACTCGCTGTCGCTCAAACTGCAATGGAAGATTACTTTGTTAAAAAACTCACAAGGGGTGTAATAATAATAATAAGAAAGGTGATCCCCTATGAATTGTGCAAAAAATTAAATGGTATATGTATAAACCGGAATCTGTACTCGAGAATGCGACGCATAAAGTCCCGACTAAGAGACCAGAACTAGTGTTAATTAACAAGAAGATAACCTGTCATCTAGCGCATTTTGTCGTCCCAGCAAATCCCAGGGAACTAAAAGATAAACAAATACTAGGACCTGGCCAGAGAACTGTAAAACCTGTGAAACATGAAGGTAAAGGTCGCACCAATTGTAATTGGTGTTCCTTGGAAAGGTCCCAAGAGTTTGGAAAAGAGTGTGGGTAAATTCGAAATCAGAGGAAGAATCAAGACTATCCACAAACAGCATTTTTTAAGATCGGCTAGAATACTCAGAAGAGTCCTGGAGTCCTGAAGAGATTCGATGTCACTCAGAATGTAGTGAAAGACCACTTGCTGAGGTGGGTGTGAAAAACTTTCATGATAATAATGATGAAAATCCCACTCTCTAAGATTCAATAACATGAATCCAAAAATAGGAGGAAACCAACTTCAATGGATTCTATTGAAGCCACATGTTTTGCATTTTCTATCAACGGATTCTTTAACAAAAGTTACAAGTCAATCATTCCCAATTTTATATCAGATAGTATTTCTCAGAGATGGAGAATTAATCAAAATCTTGAGATCAATCAGGAAATGGATGTGCGAAATAGCTTTCGATTCGAGGAGAGCAATTATATGCTTTCAAGTAATTATTTCTATTTGATAATAATCATCATTTCTTGACACGCGGTTCTGTAGTTTCAATTATTCCTTTCTAATAACACATTTTTAAACAAATATTCCTGATTCATAGATGGGACCCAAAGAGGCACTACTACCCCGGGGCAAAGCAATAGCAACGAAGGAGTGACTCCTCATTATCCAGTCTCACAGCCGGATAGAGTTTAATGTTATATCTAGGACACACTCTACGAGCGACCTATATATATATATATATATATATATATATATATATATATATGTATATATACCGTTAGCGGATTTGAGCTCTCTAGTGTCGTAACACACACACACACACACACACACATATATATATATATATATATATATATATATATATATATATATATACCGATGTATGTATATATAAGTTAAAACTTCGCTTCTTACTGGCATCTGATGACGCCCGAGGGGTTAAGGAATCGGATTAATGAAAAGTCAGTCGAGTTTCGCTCCTTGCTAGAAGTAGTTGCTAAGTCTAGCCACACTGAAGAGACATGAAACGTCGAAACACGGTGTCTGTGGATATATATATATATATCATTATCACTGAAAAATTTTGCTGAGATTACGAACTCCCTTCAGTCTCTTTCACCATCCGTCCTTGTCGGTAAGTCATTTAGGTGGCATCCCGTGTTTGCACAGAGTTGACAAATTAAGTTTTGCTGGTTTTTGCTGGTTAATCAACACTGGAGTGTACATGTGTAGGAATCCATGGGAGAACATCACTTATGAGTTCGTCCTTATTTCTCTAGCTAAGCCCTGTGTGTCTTGCTGTGTCTTACTGGGAAGTGACCATAGTACTGCTGTTTTGTAGTGTGGTTCTTCCATTATTTGTTCAAAACAGCACGCAGAACCTTGTATGGTTCACATAAAGCTTTTTCAAGTGATGCAACCATACAATAGTATTGATACGGCTACAGTTGGAAAGAAATCCCATTTTATTTTATCAGACAGATCAGATTGTCATATTATCGTTAACTTATCAATTGCAGTCTATTGCTTTACCTATGTGTATGTTCACATCACTTTCAGTAGATGAGATATTGCTACCGAGATATGTTAACTAGTCAACAAATTTCAAACGCTTGCAATCTAATTGAGGATATGAAACCGTCTTCATTAAAACATGAACTGTGATCGAGTAAAGAATACTGCATCTTGCTGTCTACTCTATACAGCATTGATTCGGCTTGAGCATGTGTAATTATGTGAAATGCTAGATCTTCTGCGTGGTCTGCATCGGTAATACTTTCTGTGGGATATCGTCTACTTCTTGCCGTTTTTAGTTGAAGCCACGAATCTATAAGCTTGTTCCTTAATCTTACGGTCGTTATCACCTTGCAACACCCTCTGGTTAAAAATGAGACCGTCGAAATCGTCCAAGATAAAATAAATGTAAATCCTGATTATCTGGTGTTGCTTATCCGCTGAATTCTTATTTCTTATGAGCGTCGTCAGATCAACTAAAATAATGGACCATTTCGTTTTTATTATAAAGAGAGGAAGAGGAGAAAATGACATACTACACAGAAAAATATAATAAGAAAGAAAAAGAAAAGAAAGAAAGAAAGAACTAGAGTAGGACCAAAGATAGGGGGAGGGGTGAACGCGCGGAATCGATACCGGTAATCTGTTTCAATCGAACATAATGAAAAACTAAGAAGGAAAGAAAGAAAAATGTGAGAGAAGTTAAATCAAGATTATTATACTTTTTGCATATTGAACTATTTCAATAGCTCTTAAGTAAATATACCAAACGTTGTAATAATTAAATTATCATACTGTTATATTATGTCCTTCTCTATATATAAATATGTGTGTGTGTGTGTGTACCATGATACATTAAATGATATATTAATCTGCGGTGAGCACCTCACGTAGTGTAATGGTTAGCAAGTCTAGATTTGCAGATCATTGATAGTGAGTTCGATTCTCATTGGGCGCCCCATACTTGAGGTCTTGTGCCACATATAAACTAAGCTTAGTAAATAACTATATTCATTTTTTGTATTATTAATTTTTGAACTCCAGTCGTGCTATTATTTCACTTTCAGGCTAATACCCTTGGGAAAGGTATGCACCCCTAATCGCCCCAACTATATAAATAATACTCCTACTCTTATTCTGCAAAGATGGAGTTGGCACTAGATGACACATGAAGATTGATGTGCCATTAAACAAAGAACCCAAAATCCAAACCTCTCTGTTTTTAATTCCCACGGGTTTAGCTCGTCTCAATCAAATCTGTTGTTATATATACAAAAATAAAGGGCAGTTGGTGTGTATGAATGAATGTATGTATGTATGTATGTATGTCCAGAGGTAATTACGAAAATAAAACAATTAACGACAAAATAAATATATATACACATCATATCACCGGATATTGTTTTTGAGCAAGACTAATGAAGAATTGATTTATATTTGTGAAGATAATTAAACAATAAATTTTAAATAGTAACAGCATGGAATTTTTTTGCATTTAATATTTTAAATAGGTGACACCGATTTTTCCTTTCAGAGTGTCTGTAAATGTTTTTCTCCTGGTGCCCCATCAGGCCGCAACCATGCAAGTTCTTTTATGTAGATATTTGAATGGGTCACCCTGTGAGGACCAACTCGCGATTTAGTAATAATGGATCTGCGAGACTAACTAATACCCTAGGGAAAGGTATGCACCTCTGATCCCTCCAAGTATATGTTAAATAGTACCCTTTCCTTTCTTCTGCAAGCACCTACTTAACCCCCTCCTTCTTCCGGTAAGACCACCTATACGCCTATTTTTATGACCGATCACCAAGCGTTTTATGAACAATCTGATCACCTCAGCAATGGGATTGATAAAACCATTATTGTTCTTCTGCAAGAATGGCTTTGGCATTAGATAACACACGAAGGTTGATATGTGGTTTGGTTTGGTTTGTTTTGTTTTACGGCATATCAACCTCAGTAGGTCATTTAATGCCGATAAAGTTTTGAAATAAATCAATTCTTAATGGATAATACAATTTTTTTATAAATACATTTTTCTATTTAACCCATAGATGGGACCCTAACAGGTACTACCACTCCGGGTCCGAGTGGACCAGGGAGCAATGGTGATGAAGGGGTGCTCCACATTCCCCAAACCTTCAAAACTGGAACCTCACCATGAGATAGAGTTTAACGTCATTCCCAGGACATGTAGACCCGCAGCCACGGCCTTCTAGCACCCATATGATAAAAAAGGGGTTGGGGCTTGTCATAAGGTAATAGGGTTGGGAAAATATATAGGTTCTAGGGCTTGACGTGACCAGCCGATTGATCGGAGGGGGCCTCTCCGACCGCCCGTCTAGCCCAAGATAGGGCCAAAGTGGAGTATTGCAAGTCATGAACTGCTCATCCACCTGGGCTCTATCCTTAAGCATCACGGGTCGCCACCCACGGCCAACAGGTGGCCCCATTGGGGGAGTCTTACCCCTCTGCAGAGGTGCAATCGGTGCATTCTAACGCCCCAGCGACAGGGCGGAAGGTTGATATGCCATTAAACAAACAAATCAAACCTTAATAGTTGGTGGCTGTTTTTTTTTTGTTTGTTTGTTTTTTTTTTAAATTTCCACGGGTTTAGCGAGTCTCAATCAGATCTGTTGTTCTGTTAAATAAAGGCTAAATGAACATCCGTGATATTTATGATGACACAATCTAATTTAATGTCATAGCAAGAATCATTCTACTTTGCAGTTTGTTTTGCTAATGCAAAATCAACAATACTCAACTGGTACAAATGAGATTGTAAAAACAAGAAAAACAACAAACAAAAAACCCACATCTTGGTAAGTGTTTGTGCGTACAAAAAAGGCTCTTTTCAAAAACAAAACATTTCCAATATATTTACTGGCTCCGCGCCACAGTGTCAGCGCACATACGGTCATTGTTTATATTAATCATATTTTATAAGTACGGGCGATAAACTGATAGAAAAATGAGAAAAATATGGATAGCTTCATTTCATGCATTAATAATTCTGTGGGTTTTGCCTGTCAATTTTATCATTGATATGAATAGAATATTTAATTTGTTCTTCATACGGAAAACAATTTTTAAAAATGATTCTGACTTATAGCTTATGTTTTTTTAATTTTTTATCGCAATGCGCAGATCATCTTACACTCTATTGTCTAATGCACTGGTTCTCAACCTTTTTAACCTATGGACCCCCTTTTTGTCTTAATAGACATTCCACCGAAAAAAGCTTCGTATATTTTCACTTAATCTCTCTCTCTCTCTCTCTCTCTCTGTCTCTGTCTCTCTGTCTCTGTCTGTCTGTCTCTCTCTCTCTCTCTCTCGCTTTCTCTCTATCTGTCTATCCCTCTTTCTGTCACCCTTTCTAAAATCTCATAAAATTCCTCTGCTTCTATATATGGAGCTAAGAGAAACTCCATATATAGATGCAGACGTATTTTACAGACCAAAAAAAGGTAAACATATTCATTAGAGAGTGTTCCAAAACATGACTATGTACTAACCATGAGGAAATAATGCAATGGCGATAAATATGATATTGAAGTGACTAACAGTGATAGTGATTAATGAAGAATTCTAACCATGACAAAAAATGATTCCTGACTTGAAGAGTATTATATCACCAAAGATTTACTTAGATTAGTGGTTCTTAACCTTTTTTAACCCATGGACCACTTTTCCTTCTAATTTCATTTGTGGACCCCATAACCATTCCATAGACATTTTATTTTCATTTTTCACTAATAAAAAAGCAAAGGAATTGTATCAACAATCAAAGAATATTAAAGGATTAGGCTTTATTTTAAAGGAAATCTAATTAATTGCAAATAAGCATATTCAATAATTAAAATCCGTTTACCTTACAGTGAGGGTTGGAAACAAATTAACAGTATTTTCATAAGTTGCCAAACTTATTCTAATATAAAAAGTAATGGAAAAATCTTTTTACTGACTAAATTGTATTACATTAAACTAAAATTAACCAATTCTTATCAAATATATAAAGCAAGAATTCTTCCAAACTGTAGCCGTATCACTGCCAATGTATGTCTGCACCACTTAGACTCTAACCAAACTGAGCTAGATGTGAACAACATAATGATGCTGCATGTGGTCTTAAAAAAATCATGGAAACAGCACTTATCTCTTATCACACCACCAATCCAAATAAATGAAGTTCTCCTGTGGACATCTACACATGGGTACGCCAGAAAAGGCCGACCAGCAAAACCGTACATAAACCAGCTCTGTGTTTATTCTAATGCCGTGCGGAAGACCTACAAGGGCGATGACCTACTAGGGCAGGATGGAGAGAGAGAGAGAGAGAGAGAGAGAGAGAGAGAGAGAGAGAGAGAGAGAGAGAGAGAGACTCATTGAAATCCATGCTGTCAGTGCAACCTTATTATTATTATTATTATTTGTGTTTTTCACATCAGCGTTAGCTGATGGTATTTCAATGGAGTCTGAGTGGCAACAAGTCTCCTCAGATATCCAGGACTCTTCTGAGTGTTCTGGCAGATTGCAGCAGTGCAGTATTCTTGATGGTCTCAATTCTTCCTCTGATTACCAGATTTTCCAGTCTTTTTCTCAAACTTTTTGGGACCATTCCAAGTGCACCATTAGTATCACTTTGACTTTCATATTCCATATCTTTTTCAGTTCTCTGGCAAGGTCCAGGTATTTCTCCATCTTTTCGTTTTCCTTCATTTTCACCCTGTGATCTGCTTGGACTGTAAAATCCACTAGTTGACAAGTTCTTTCTTTTTTGTTAATCAACACTAGGCCTTGTCTCCTTGCTGGCATAAGGTAATCCGTTTATATCTCAAAGTCCCAGAGAATTTTAATGCGTTTCATTCTCAAGAACACAATCTGGTTTATGCATATACCATTTTGTTTATGGCAAACATTTTATTTTTTGCATAATTCCCAGTGGATAACCTTCCCAACCCAGTCGTGTCTAGTTTTGTATTCCCGTTGTGATATTTTGCTACATTTGCTTAGTACATGATTTATAGTCTCATCTCTGTCTCAGCATAGTCTACATTTATTGTTTTGTTAGGTCTCATCAATTTTTGTTTTGATATAATTTGTCCTTATGGCATTATTTTGTGCAGCAATTATTAGTGATTCATTCATGTGCCCATTGTGTTTTCTCGGCGTATGAGTTCTGTCAGCTGATTTTGATGGGCCCCGGTTCTTGTCAATTTCTTTTGGTTTCTTTTTGTTGTTTTTCCATTATTTGTATTAATTATTATTATTTAATATTATTATTACCATTTGTGTAATTATCCCGTATGACTTTTATAAAATAGTATTTTTAAGTAATTATTATCTATTATCAAAGTCCTTTGTATGTAATTTATTGTTTTATTGCATGTCAATCCGTCTGGGGTTATTTTATGCCTAGGGGTTGAGGAATTGTGTACGTTTATACTTACATTTTTGTGTGGTTCCTTAAGTCTTCTGCATAGGGTTATATGATATCAGATATTCCTATCTAATACAAACAATTTGCGACCATGTATAGTTGACGCATAGATGGGACACTAACAGGTACTAGCTCTGTCTGGCTGAAGGGCTACTCCCCAGATCTACAGAGTTCCATAATTTTTAGATTAAATAGAATCTGGTATGTACGAAGTAGTGTAGGGACCAATTTTTAAAATTCTCTAGTATGGTGAGTTTCTTGAAAGTTTTGAATACAAGTTTAATATTAAAAAGAAAGAAAGAAAGAAAGAAAGAAAAACAAAAATAATGAAATTTATCCTTGATCGAGAAATGTCAATATGAATAAGATTATATGAAATTCGAGAACTATTCAACACTTAATATAAGTATAACTGTAAATGTAGATGGAAGACTTTTAACTGAATTGATATATTTTTTCTAACAATGTTTGTTTTAGTTTAGAAGTATCTATTTAGAAGTAGTCTGTATCATTTAGGATCTAAAAGTGGTAACTGAAAACCTGGTGAATCCTCTACTGTTATATAACATAATATTGATAATATATTATAGTTACTTGCAAAAAAAAAAAAAAAAAAAAAAAAAAGAAAAGAAAAGCAATGCCCTCCAGGTGGTGTAAGAATTAATTTTTGAAAGATATTGTGTGAGGGGGGGAGAATATCAGCGGGTTTGTATCATACGGAAGATCAAATTTATTTAGAGTAAAACAGTTTGAAATGAAAACTTAGTTCTATCCTCCTCAAATAAAATGTTGTCTGCACACATTAATCATTAATTCATATTGCAAGGGGTTGTATTTGAAACATATTTTATAATAAAAAATGGAACAACTGAAACTTACTCTTCCATCACTCTCGTCTTTCATTGTTATTTTTCTAATTTAAGTTTTTAGTTATAAGAGGAAGTAAAGAATAAAATTACAGTTATTTTATCTTGTTAATGGATTTCATTTAAGATTCATTGAAGAGATGTTTGCTTATATTCATTAAAATAAAACCAAACGGTTACAAATCAATAATACTAAGCACATATTTATTAAATTCGATTTTTTAATATTAATATGCAAATTATCCTTCCCATTCACACTGTAAACCGCTATTTGTTGTATATATAAATATAATTGCATGTTGTCAGTATATAGACATAGTTAACAGTATTAATAATTTAAGACAATTTTATTATTAATAATTATTAATAATTGAGGTTTAGATAAAAATAAAATCATGGAGAATGTGATATCAATAACTAAGAGAATTGTGACTTGAGTAGGAATATAGTTTCGGTTACAGATAGAAAAACACACAATCTCCATTATAATAAGATAATTACTTTGAATATTTTACACATAGATTTTACACAAAATCGTAGGTATTTATTTATTTGTAAACTTTTAGTTAACTCTTAATATTAAAAATGACTATTTGTTGTTTGTAAAACTCTATACGTTAGATAACTTTAAATATATATTAAAATAAAACAAACTATATATTAATATATAATACCGAGCCTGTATCTATTAAAACTTGCAATTAGGACCATCTGAGGTGGAACATTCAAATTTTGTGTGTATATAATGCAAGGTTGTTCTTTATTCTATGTATTGCGTAATGTGACGTAAACAGTGACGTAGTTTCGATTACAGACAAATTAAGACCAAATCTCCATTATTAATTAAAAGGTATTAATTTTTTCCCGTCCTGTCGCTGGGGTTAAAGAATAGGCCGACTGCACCTCTGTAGAGTGGTAAGACCCCCCCTAAATGGGGTTACCTGTTGGCCGCGGGAGGCGACTCGCGTGCTTAAGGACGGAATTCTGATGGCTGAGCATTCCATGATACGCAACACTCCACTTTGGCCCTTACTTACAGAAGAGCGAGATAGAACATCACTGGAAACACACACTTGTGACTTTGTGTCACACCTACACGTAGCAAACCATTGTTAGTGAGTTCGATACTTTCTTTCTTCACCATGAGATGCATTTTAACCTCATACCAAGGACACTTAGACCCTAGCCACCACCTTCACACATAAGAAGGCCGGAGGGCACATCGACCGAAACATTGTACAGATAACAATAAAGATAAGGACAATAGTCCGAATAATCCAAATAATACTAATGTACGTATGCCCGGGTGAAACTACGAAAATAAAACAATTTATGACTAGTAAGTAAATATCTATACACATTAAATATCACTAGTTCTTGTTCTTTATGCAAAATTTTGAAGATTTAATTTATATTCGAAGATACTTAAAAATTAAAATATACATAGAAATAGCATTAAAATTCTACTTTAAAATGTCTAGCATTTGTAAATCTCAAAATAATCAAATCAATACACCAGGTCCCCACCTCTCTCTCTCTCTCTCTCTCTCTCTCTCTCTCTCTATCTATCTATCTATCTATCTATCTATCTATCTAGACGCTGGATAGCCGCTTCTAGTAGCAATGAAGGGGTACTCCACACTTTACAGATTTCCAGAACAGAAGCCTCACCACCAGATTCAGCTTAGTCTCATCTCCAGGATAAAGATAAGGACAATAGTCCGAATAATCGAAATAATACTAATGTGGATTCTGTAATAATTGTTACATTTGTAAATACCAATTCTTCCATGCTTTTAGATTTAAAGTTAATCTGCCTATAATGCTGACTTAGCATGTTTTACCTAATACATGTCCAGTTATATTGATATGATGTTTTTCTATTACAGTTTCTGCTGAACTTTTTAGCTTATATCTCTCAAGTAATCAACCATGAAATCTTACAAATAGTTACATTTTTGAGAGAAGCTATGAATGCTTCTTGAAATAGAAATTAATGGTTTTTCTTTCGATTTGAGATTTACAATAAGAACGAAAAACCTATTTTTTTAGTCTATTAAATATATCTTCTCTCTGGTGAAAAAATAAAAAATAAAATAAAAATACAACAAAAAAAAAGGAAAGAAAAAGACCCCAGCGAGATCCCCCATACATGTGGCCTTGTGTAACGTTGTCCCTTTTTTCCGGGCACTAAAACGATATCTGTAACGTTGTCGTATATCTGGTCACAGTACCCAAAGCGTGAATATGTATTCACCGTACTAAAAATGTCTTCTGCACGTGGTGGTCATTTGTTGATAAAAACTACAACGCAAGAAATATGTAGTTACAACTGCTGGCCTTTATTTCGTGCTCGTCTCGTGGGTTCGTATCAGAGAGGAGGAAAGGCAGAGAGAAAGAGAGAGAGAACACTGCTAGACTACCGTCATCCCACACGGGACCAATGGCACGTCTTAACCCTACGCTGTCCCAAATCGAAAATTTCCGGTCCCTTTCTTCGTTGTTCCACGTCACCACGTGACTTCCGGTTCTGGTCAACACCCGACTTCCGGCTGACACTCAATTCTCCATTCGGGTCACGCTACGGTCAAACCATCGTTCATCCTGTTTTGCTCATCACTATTTTTTAAACTTTTACTCTCTCACTTATTTTTTTCTTCCTCCATTTCTAATATAGTAGTTCTAGCTCACAAAAGTCAGGATAATATCCCCATCTTGCAACGCTTGTGTGCCATCCTAACCGTAGGGAACGGGTTGCGTAAAAAATGGCACCTCACGTGGTGTAATGGTTAGCAAGTTTGAATTAGAGAAACCATTTTTAATGAGTTCGATTCTCATTGGGTGTTCCAGATTGAAATTGCTATATAGTATTTATGGATCTGCGAGGTTATCTTTCTCACCATTATCCCACGACGTTGAGTAAGAACATTCTTGAGAAAATCACCGTCTCACTTGTCTCTTCATCCTATTGGTGGGGATGAAGACACTGACTGTGACCCGGTGTTGCAGTACATGTTAGGTTCTCATTTATGAATCAAATAAATATGTTTAAAATTATTCGTATTCAATATAACCGTGTACAAAAAATCTTTGGAAACAACTACACAACATATGTCTATATGAAACGTACAATGAATGTGATTCCTAACTTCTAGGTATAAAATGGTCCCTATATGCGTCGACATGCCATTAAAATCAATCAATCATGTATATCTTTGTTAGTTTTATTTCATATATTTTCTGTTTTGAGCTCAACGTATTGGAACAAATATACTTTATTTGATAAAGTAAGAAAGTCTACTTCATTGTCAAAACCTGATATTTTAAAATTATCTGCGTTATTCAGATTATTTCCCCATCTTCATTGTTATTTGTACAACGTTTCGGCCGATAGGCCCTCCGACCTTCTTCGGGTATTTCTTGTCGGACTCGGGAACCTTCTCGGACTCGGGAACCTTCTTTTCGAACTCGGGAACTTTCTTGTCGTAATCGGGAGCCATCACGGAACTTTAAACCTAACCCTTTATTTATTATTTATTATAAACGTTGTACAAATAACAATGAAGATGGGGACAATAGTCCGAATAACGCAGATAATACTAATCTTCAAGACTCATCTCAAACATTCAGTGAAATACCTGATATATTTATTTTGAAGTTTGCAACTTAAACAATGTTGTTTAATATGTCTGTATAAAGAAAAGACGATGGTAATGTTTGAACTCATCAGTCGTATTGGCTGACATTATTTCCGGGTTTTTTCTTTCTCTTGGCACTCCATCTGTATATGTTACACCATATTCTCTGGCTCGTCAAAATTGCATTAACATCACAAACAGAACATGTTTTTATTTTTTCTCGGATAAATTTCGACCCACGAGCTTACAAAATGTATACATTAAAAAACTGTCACTATGGTGACAGGAAGTCAAATGAGAAAAAATGATATTTTTCAGGGCCAAGTCTTTTGGGGGATAGTAGTCAGTCAAATTAACAACTATGAAAATTAAATAAGTCTGAATAAGTATGAAGCAAAGATAAAACAAAAAATATAAAATATAAGAAAATATATATATATATATATATATATATATATATATATATATATATATATATATAAAATTATTAAATATAATGATATATAAAAACATATTATTATTATATTATTATTAAACAAATGAACATAGTAAAACCTTAAAATATAATGGATAATATAAATTGTATAAATATAATATTAATAAAAATATACACATACTCTGAGACAGAGAGCCTGTCTGCCCGACGGGGACAGTTAGTCTTACGAGACTACTCACAACTGCTAGCCTCAAGTGACTAACAACCTTTGAGCCCTGAAGTCCTAATTCGGACTGCTTATGTCGCATTGGCATCGCCTACATTCGATCGAATCCTACACCTACTTAACCCCTCCATCTTCCAGTAAGATTACCTATGCGCCTATTTTTATGACCGGTCACCAAGCATTTTATGAACCATCTCATCCCCTCAGCACTACTGTTCTACAAGAATTGTTTTGACATTAGATAATCCATGAAGGTTAATATGCCATTAAAAAGAAACCAAATCAATCAATTACAATCATGGAGACGTTTAAAAGTGACCTATCGACAGTGTAAAGGTTATTGTCGAAGGAAATGGACCCGGCAATCAAATAATAGAAAATCTGTTTGCACTCGAACTATGAAGAAACAACAGGATAGCTTGGATTGAAAATTTCTGTTTGAAAATAAAAGGATTCTTTTCCAAAGTTACAATTGATACTTTTCTGATATTTGAACCCCAAATGTCAACGTTCTTCATTGAAACGAAATAACAAAGCCCTCAAAACGAAACGTGCAGACACTCTTGTACTATAAGCACATCTATCTGTACATATATAAATGGCAGTTGTGTGAATCTGTATGTCCGGAGGAAACTTAGAAAATAAAACAATTATCGACAAAGTAAATATATATGCACATTAAATATCACCAGGGCTTGGTTTTTGAGCAAAAACAATAGATATTTTATTTATATTCGTGAAGATAATTCAAAAATAAAATTTAAGTGATAACAGCATGGATTTTTTTTCCTTTAATATTTTAGATAGTAGCCATTAACATTTCTTTTCAGAGTAGCTGGATCAATGCAAGGTCTACTTTTTTTTACATGGGGATTTAAATGGGGGTATCCAACGAGGATTCAACTCACGATTTAGTAATAATGGATCTGCAGGCCTAACTTTAAAACAATCCCCATCTACCCAAGCGACGCCGGGTAGCAGCTGCTAGTCTTCCAATGAATATCAAAGACCTCAAACCTGTGGAATTTCGTATTAGGTATTCAGTATTCAGCTGTATTGCAAGTTGAATCCGCACTGTGCATCAGTATTGGTAGGTGGTTTATATACAGGTTTGGGCTATTCCACAATGCACTTTGGTCAAGTTCATTTTCTGTATTCTGATTGGCTGCTGACTTTTAGTGTAGACCTATTGACCCATAAATGCCAAGCACATGCCTATGTTCTGGTAGTTAGTAACAGGGTTTGTATTCGGTTACAGCCTGTCCTTTTTTCTGGTAACTGGGCGTTAGTTACAGCCTTCTTATGAAATTGAGTATGATATGTTGATTCTACAAAACCGAGATGTGGAGACACTCTTGTACTCATCTTTTAAGATCATCTTCCAAGAAAATAGTAATGCTAAAATACAACCACTGTACGGCAACCAGTCCAGGCGAAGAAAAACTTAATTTAAATGAACTCTACTCTGATTATGAATTGACCTTATGTCACATCCTGTTTGTGGTAGAAAGGTTTCGTGAATACATACATTATATTTCGATCGTGTATATATTTGGAAGTCTATGAAAGACTTTATTTCTTTGCAGATATATCAGGGGATTTTCAGATGAGTTCCTAATTCCAACCGAGCTTTTCTTTTCGTCTCTCTCTCTCTCTCTCTCTCTCTCTCTCTCTCTCTCTCTCTCTCTCTCAATCTGTCTCTGTCTATGTCTCCACACACACACACACACACACACACACACACACATATATATATATATATATATATATATATATATATAAGAGATTTATCCAAAACTTGGTAGTAAGGGATGATTCTATATGTGATTTCTAAGATCCACTGTACTAATATTGATGATCCAGTATGTATAAATACAGCGAATCTTTAAATCACTGAAGAGAGCTCAATGTAAAATAACCTTTTAGATTATATACAGAACAATATTTATCAATAAAGGAAGGAAGAACTCAATACAGTAATCCCATAATAAATTTATTTCGACGAACAATACAATGTAGAGCATAAATTTATTTTAAGAATGGAAAGGAGTAACCTACTCGTTTCATCGATTGTTTCTTCAGGGTTACTATATATATATATATATATATATATATATATATATATATATATATATATATATATATATATATATATATATATATATATATATATATATATATATATATATATATATATATATATATATCAAACCCTTCTGCACAAGCAGGATGTGACACAAGGTCAATTTATTAAGCGGATTTTAACTGGTTCGAATTAAAAGTTTTCCTTCTCCTATACTGGTTACCTGGCCAATGTTAACATGTCCAGTCCGCCCTACAATTTACCCATAGTTGGAGGAAGAGTAGTTGAATTGCATACCTTTCCCAAGAGTATCAGCGCTATGTGAAATGCGAACAGCCTCGTCCAGGATTTGAACTCGGATCAACGAGTCTGTTTCCTACGACTCTGTCCATTACACCACCCGTCTCCACGTTTTTCTCTTGATATATTTCTTAATTATTTTTTTTTTTTTTTTTATTTATTTATTTTTTTTTTGTGCAAAGACATTAATGCCATGTTATAATCACTTAGACATACATTAGTAGTGTCCGGGGGTTGATTAGTTTGTTAAAAGAAAGTTGATTGCTTGGCAACGTTTCTCGATGTCGAGGTTAAAAGAATTTGATACTTGAGTTAATATTCTTGTGACTAATTCAGTTTGTCTTTACCAAGAATAATTAGTGGTAAACTAATAGTCTGTCTACAAATTATTTTCTTTTAACGTTTCTAGTATAAAATAATCGAGACATAACAATAGTTTGGTTTCTTTGCTTAATAGCATATCAACCTTCGTGTGTTATTTAATACCCCGCTAGAAAGTTCAGTAATGGTAGTATTTAACCCACTGATGTGGGATAGGGGGGTTCATACCTTTTCCAAGGGTATTAGCCCGAAAGTGAATGGAATAGCGCGACTGGAGTTTGTACTCGCTTACTACGATATCGCAGTCCAGCACGTTAGACACTATATCACGGGTACTCCCCTCCCATAATTATGTGTTTAAAAAAGCAGCTGATGGTAGGTGTGACGCTCCAAATGCTCCCACAGAGATACTAAGACGTATCAGGGGGGATAAAATTGATAGGCTGGTGATTATTGAGAGATAGGTTACTTTATGACTTAATTTCAAATTACTGCTAATTAAAACGATGATTTCTTTGTCAAACATAAATCAATCCCAGAAGTAAGGAATATTTTAGTATTTAATTTTAGTCATTAAACATAAGAGATAAAAACGCATTAGAGAAACCATCATTGATTCGCTCAGTTTTAGTATAATAATAGGTAATAGATAATACAGTCAAGTCCAAAGATCTTATGCTTACTTCAATTGAATCATGATAAAAGTTATTCCAAGTGTAAAAGCAAAACTTACTTTGAATTTCTTAAGCTGACTACCCAAGCTAAACACCGATATCTCAAACTGAAACTAAATGCGCTTCTCTAAAACACTTTAAATATGTCAAAGTTTTGGCTCTTAGGTGCACGATTCCGAGGCTTATCGTAAAGAACCCCATGCAGCACCCTAATTTACTTTTCATAGAAAAGATTAAACAGAAATCTGACTTGATTGCGGACTTTTCTAAAAATCAAAGTTTACATTAGCACCAATTAATATTTAATTGATATCTTTAATGTCGTGGAAATGAATACATTTGTATGCTTTTTGATTTTACATACTTCTGTGTAAAAAAGAAGAAAAAAAAGAACAGCAACAAAAAACAAATGAATAAACAAACAAATAATCAAATAAGAAACAAACAAAAATGCAAGCGCTATTCAATTACTTCAAGTACAAAGATTTACAAATAATTATTTACTCTGAAGATTGTTCCCGTAACAGATCAATTATCTGTACTACACGTGGTCTACTTGTGTCGCTGTATCAATGCGTATATTAGGCACTTAAATCTTATTCAAAATTAGACTATATTAATTAATTAATGCAATTTAATTTCTTGCATTACCAGTAGTCATATGCTTGTCTCAAAGCTTAAGCCATGCAAGTGTAAGTTCACGCCACGCATTAGAACGGGTGAAACTGCGAATGGCTCAGGAACCGGACCTAATCCTCGGGACCGTAATCCTCCTCCTGGAGGCGATGGATAACTGTGACAATTCTAGAGCTAATACATGTGACACAAGCCGCGATCGGTCGGCGCGTTGCGTCGCCTTAGCCTTTGGGTTTGGGCACCCGCGTCGATCGTTACGGGTCGCGGCGCTACATATTATACTGAGACCGATGCGCGTTCTTCCGTCCTCCCGTTCGAGGCCGTTCGCTTCGGTGTTCGACTCGGCGGGGTTACTATGGGCGGCGCGCTCCGCTTTGGTGACTCTGGATAACTCACTGGTCGATCGCACCGGCTTTATGCCTGGGGACGGGTCTCTCGAGGGTCCGCCCTATCAACTGTCGACGGTCGGTTAAGTGCCTACCGTGGTTACTGCGGGTAACGGGGAATCGGGGTTCGATTCCGGAGAGGGAGCATGCGAAATTTCTTACATTATTCATTTTGCATATTCCTTTCCTTTTCACAGTCAGTGAACACGATTATTTGTAGATTAGGAGGCATCTCTACACTTGATGGTAAGCCGATAGAACAATTCACGTACCTAGGTAGTAATATCCCATCCAAAGAAAGTGATGTTAATGCACGCATAGGAAAGACATGGTCTGCTATAAACAGATTATCATTTATATGGAAATCCGAAAATAAGCCAAGGGGTTTACATGCCGTAAAAACCAACCAACCAAACCAAACCTTGGATCCTAACGAAACGCCTAGAGAATAAGCTAGATGGAAGCTGCACAAGAATACTGCGTGCGATCTTAAACAAATCGTGAAAACAGCATCCCACAAGAAAACATCTGTACGGCCATTTGCCTCCTATCACACAAACTATCCAAGTGGGATGAACAAGACATGCTGGACATGTCTTGCAAGGAAAAACTCATAAGTGACGTTCTCGTGTGGAAGCCAGCACATGGAAACGCCAGTGTGGGCCATCCAGCAAAGACTTTAACTTTAAAGAAATTAACCAACTCTGTGCGGATAATGGATGCTGCGCGGATGACCAACCAGGGACAATGAATGATTGACATGAATATCTATGATGCTAGCATGACATGATGAAGGAAAAGAAAAAGTTTTGAGAGTGGATATTAAAGTTTACTGTTTATAATATACTCCTGCTTTACACTAGAATGTTTTAATTAGTACAAGATAACCTGAGGCAGAAGAATACACCGTCTTCCCCTCTGCATAGGGGTAAAATCCCTACAATGGGTCCACCTGTTGGTTGTAGGTAGCAACTCATGATGCTTAATGACGGAATCCTGAGGGCTGAGTAATCCATGACATGCAACACTCAATTTTGCCCTTTATTCAGTTTAGACGGGTGATCGAAGAGGCCCCCTTCGATCTAGCACCCATATGTTTGTCCTAAACCCATTGCCCTTATAGCAAGCCATCAACCCTCTTTATCATATATGTGCTAGAAAGTGGTGGCTGAGGTCTTAGTTTCCTATGACGTATGACGTTAAATTGCATATAATGAAGTTCCATTTCTGTAGCTCTGGGGAGTATGGAGTATTCCTTCATCACCATTACTCCCAAGTCCACAGTAGTGTTAGTCCCTGTTAGGGTCCCATCTATGGGTGAAATAGAAAAAATGAGTTTAAAAATGTGTTTTAAAAAATCGAGTTTAAAAAAGATTGAATACCCATCAAGAATGAATAAAACAAAACGTCTTCGTCATAAAATGACTCAATAAGGGTTGACAAGCCGTAAGAACTAACCAACCAACCAACCAACCAACCATAATCTTAGCAACATTACCAGGTTTATATAACTATTTCTTAAGTAAAGTAATATAGCATTGTAAATCAAAAATTACATATTCTTATCGAAGTCAAGGTATTAGGTTGGAAAGAAAGTTGGTCGCTTATATGCTGAGACATATGATTGAATATTTAAAAATCACTTGGGACGCACCTCGTGTAATGGTTATCGTCCTAGGCATAGTCTTTTGAATAAATATTATCAATTTTCTATACGTTTATATTTCTGAATGAGCAAGAAGCCTGGAGCAAAGCTGAACTTCCAGACAAAAAGGTTCTACATCTCTAAAAAGCTCCATTATGTATTCGCTCTGCTTTCCAGTGACCTTATCGTCCTAATGTCCACTCCCAACATTTGTGAATTTGAAAAAATTTCTTGTATTGTATAGTAAACTTTATTTGGCCGGAAGTAGAAACTTTGACAATAATCTGCTCTGATGAGAGGCCCCGTGGCCTTATTGGCTAATGTGCTAAACTGCGAGAACATAGTAACCTAGTTACGTTTACTTTAATACTCCTGGGGCAAATATGACCCCCCTTAATCCCCTATAGTAGTAGTAAAGTCACCGGGGCCGCCTAATGTCGGTATCAGCCAATCAGCGAGGGAGTCTATCCCCTTTTCAATAGCGCTAGACCAAGGAGATTGTTTTTGCATCTGAGGTGGAGAGCCACACCTTACTTTACCGCACAGATCCCTGTACTACTCATAACGCTGAGTTGGCGAGGGCCGGTATCGAACTAGGAACCTTGTAGTTTCTAGCCGAACGCTCTACCGACTGAGCTAACCCGGCCCATGGGGTTAAAGAGTACTAAAAAATAAGTAAACTCGTCGGGGTAGCCTAAAGTCGGTATCAGCCAATCAGTCTATCCCCTTTACACTAGCGCTAGACCAAGGAAATTGTTTTTGCGTCTGACTTGGAGCGCCACACCTACCATCAGCTCCTTACTTTATCGCGACAGATCTATGTGCTACTCATACACTGAGTTGGCGAGGACCGGTATCAAATTGGAACCTTGTGGTTTCTATCCAAACGCTCTACCGACTGAGCTAACCCGGCCCTTTAGTACTACTATTCTTTTACAAGGATGTCTTTGGCATTAAATAACTCATGACGGTTAATATGCCATTAAACAAAGAATCCAAACTAATCTATGAGCCAATTTGTTAGTGACATTGGGTGTCAGCAATATTTTTCTAATTTTCATCCTTAAGTCAAATTATCCGTATATAATGCCTTCCCCATGTATCTATTTATTACCGGCCAATTAAACCCATAGTCAAGTATTATCTGCGTTATTCGGACTATTGTCCTCATCTTCATTGTTATCTGTACAACGTTTCTCTGGCCTTCTTCAGGTATTTCTTGTCGGACTGGGTAACCTTCTCGGACTCGGAAACTTCTTTTCGAACTCGGGAACTTTCTTGAATACCCGAAGAAGGCCGGATGGCATATCGGCCGAAACGTTGTACAGATAACAATGAAGATGAGGACAATAGTCCGAATAACGTAGATAATACTAATCATCAAGCCTAATCTCAAACATTCAGATAAATACCATACAATCAAGTAAACAACCGCTGAATTTATCTACAATAAATAGCAATTTCTGTCTGTCTATGTATAATCAGTTAGTGCCAACATTAATGATCCGATCCTGATGAAAATTTACGTACATATTAAGCTAATATCCAGAAACAGGACTGGTTAATAAAATCAATAATGGAAATCCTTAGAAGATATTTACAACAGAAGATGAAAGAGAAAACGATTCATTGAGAAATGGAGGAAAGGTATTAAAATTACGTTGAAATAAGTAATAGGGAGAGAAATGGTATAAAAAATTAAATAATATTTTTGAAAATGATATATACGGGCAATATCTAAAGGGATCTTATATCAAAAGTACAAACATATTTTTGAAATAACATCACTTTCTTTTCTTCCTTAATTCAATTGATAATACAAAATTCGATGTTTTATCAATTTGAACAATGTAAGGGTAATCTACTACTTAAATGGGAATTTCAATCTGTATATGTATAACCAGTGGCATAAACACACATAGCAAAAGTTTCTATTAAAGAACCATTGCGAATAATTTCACCTTTACCGGGTATTGGCGAGTGAGAGAGAGAGAGAGAGAGAGAGAGAGAGAGAGGGGAGGGAGGGAACAGAGAGAGAGAGAGAGAGAGAGAGAGAGAGAGAGAGAAGAGAAAGGTCCAGGAATATAAGAATTACGTGTAGATTAGCATGGACAAATTGTAGGATGAGTCAGCACAACGCCACAGGTCGTTTTTCTAGTTTGAGAGATGAAGTGAGGAAGAGTAAGAATGAAGGTGAGTCTAGAGGGAGTTGAACGTTGCGTTGGCGGGGTGAGACGTGTCTCACACTCAGGGCAATTTTACCTGGAGGAAAACAAAAATATGACATGAGAAAAATAAATCGCCTTGTTATATTAATAAAAACTATTAATGGCACAAGACAAGATGTCTTCTAGCATCCCAGGTCGGTTTCGGACTCAAAACATCAAATAATTGCTAGCAAATTTGACATCAGCCCAGCAACCAGATTCGAGCCTCTCAAAGTAGTATCGGCCCAGAGATAAGTATACCAGAATTATTGTTATTAATACATCATAACTCCATTCAAAATGAGAGCTGCCACGCTACCCGAGTACTGCAGCTAGTTATACGAGGGTGAGTCAAAAAGTAATGCCACTTTTTCGCTACAGATTTTACTTCCTCGTTACTGTTTTCCTTTCAAACCCTCTTTCATGGGGCCGAAGAGATAATAGTCTGGAGGCGATAAATCTGGTGAGTATAGAGGATGCGGTAAAGTGGCTCAAAGAACAGTCAACAGACTTTTATGGGACAGGGGTACATGCTTTCATTCAAAGGTGAAAAATTACTATTTAGAGAAACGGTAACTATGTGGAGAAGTAGGGATATGACCCACAGAGACCAGCTTCATTTTTGATATATGATAGATGTTCCTGTATAGGTAATTATAACTGTCCTAAACAAAATGGCATTACTTTTTGAAACCTCTTAAATAAACTTTGGACCATATGACTTTAGGCACCCCTTTTGCGATCTCGATTTGTAGGGACATTTTTTCCATTTACACCGTCAAAATCCCGTTAATTGTTTACATACGATTTTTTAAAATTATAAAACTAACCCCTAACCGCAACCCTAACCCCTAACCCTAACCCCTAACAAACAACCGGATTTTGACGGTGTAAATGAGAAAAGTGTCCTTGTGAGTCGAGATCGCGGAAGGGGTGCCTAAATCTTTTTTTTTTAATTCAGAAAGTTCAAATTGAAATTTGACAAAATGTGAAATGTCAATCCGAAAGTTTCTCTGTTTTTAAGCAGCTGGTAATTAATGAGAATGATTTCTGGATTTAATTTGAAAATACTCGGCTAGAACTCATCAGACAATGATGACATTTCATAAAACAGAATAGAATATTTCTTCTAGATGCAAATCATTCGCGCCAGCAGATTAAAACTGAAAATAGAATCCTTGTCATGCGAGAAAAGATTTCTTTTTAAATGTCTAGCATTGTCTAATTAATT
The DNA here is from genome assembly GCA_023376005.1 of Doryteuthis pealeii. Classification (NCBI taxonomy): domain Eukaryota; kingdom Metazoa; phylum Mollusca; class Cephalopoda; order Myopsida; family Loliginidae; genus Doryteuthis; species Doryteuthis pealeii. The sequence continues at coordinate 51,139,508 of CM042146.1, forward strand.
GGATGAATTGGAAATCATTAACAAGCAATAATATAAATTGAAATAAATAATATAAGATTATTCTATCTTATTTCATTTAACAATAAATGAAAACAGCAAATATAATATATTGTAAGCGTACACATACATATACACACACTCTCACATGCACACATATATGTATACGTATATATATATATATATATATATATATATATTTATATTTAGATGTATATTCATACGTACATATATACACATATATCTCCATATATCTCCATACGTATGTATATACATACAAATGTATATATATATATATATATATATGCTTATTTAAACAAGTAAAATTAATCTATAACATTTATATATATATGTAGATTAATGCGCCTATGTATATACATACGGACATATATACACATATACCTCCATATATATACATACCTATGTATATACATACGAATGTATATATATATATATATATATATATATATATATATATGTGTGTGTGTTTTTAAACAAGTAACATTAATCTATAACACACACACACACACACACACACACACACACATATATATATATATATATATATATATATATATATATATATATATATGAAAAATAGATGGAAATTAATCCAACAGTATGAATTTAACATTTTTGAAAAAATAAATGATGTTTATAATTGTCGAAACAGATTTCTGTCAGCAATTATAAACATAATTTTTTTTCAAAAATTTTAAGCACACACACACACACACACACACACACACACACACATATATATATATATATATATATATATATATATATATATATATATATATATATAATCCAAAAGTCCAGAGAAGAAATCTTCCTTACGACACAAGAGTTTTATTTAAAAAACCTGTCGCTGTTTGAGAGCTCAATATGTGCTCTTAATGTTAGAGTCTCAGACTCATATATATATATATATATAAGTAAAGAAATAACAAAAGACTTAGAGATTTAGCTTTATAGTCTATTTTAGGGAGCTTAGACAAAGTGTCTAACTCTCCCGACTCATCAGATGCGACTCATCTGATGAGTCGGGGTGAGTTAGACACTTTGTCTAAGCTCCCTGAAATAGACTATAAATCTAAATCTCTAAGTCTTTTGTTATTTCTTTACCTATATATATATATATATATATATATATATATATATATATATATATATATATATATTAATGTGCGTATGTAAACAAGTAAAATTAATCTATAACATGAATTTTGAAATAATGTTTGATAAAAGTATATGTCTAAGTTTCTACACAGACATGGATCGCGTTTTTATAAAACTCTTGAGTGGAAAGACAATCCGCCCTTCTCTACCCTTGTTTACGAATATGGTTTTGAATGGAACAGCGGGTGCAGTGTAATGCAGGACAAGATCTGTCGCACGCTTATCGTACGATTGCATATGTATTGTTAATGGGGGCCTTTGAAGTGTAATGGTTATCCTCGTAGAAAATAGATACTGCGAACTGAATACAAATATCCTGGACGATGCCGTTTGTATTTCACACAGCACTAGTACTCATGGAAAACATATGAATCCATCTATTCTCCTCTGCCCGTGTGAGAATAATTGGGCAAACTGGGATCTTTAACTTTGGTATGATGACTGGTTTTAGAGGTGGAAAAATCTGAATTCAAAGTAAAGGAACTGTTTGACCTGTTTAAGGGTCAATAAATAAATACTTAACATGAATATAAAAGTAAAGAACAAATGTATTCAACGTATATCAATGTACACAATGAGGAGGGTTTCCTTGTTACAGCGTACACGAAGACATGCATTTGCTACTTCTCACTTGAGCAGCTTTGCTCTGCTAAATATACCCTTTGGGTAAGTCCATTGTTCTGGTCATAGGTGAGTCACCTTCAAAAGTAACCAAACCAAACCCAAGTAGAGAAAGGACAGACGGAAGAATGCCACTAGCAACCGCAGTTCCAACCATATTAAAAGTTATTGATGTGGAACCACGGACAAAGCTGTAGCCATATCAGTACTACTGTATAAATACACCAATTGAACTCTAACGAAGCGCTTAGAAGAAAAAAAAATGGTTTGGAAAATACACAAGATTCTACATGATGACTTGAACAAATCTTGCAAGCAGCTATGCAGCCACTTATCTCTTATTGTTGCATACCTTTTTCATTACTTCTATATTTCTATTCTTCTTCTGACGTCTTTTCTATCTTACGTCTCTTCTGGCGTCTCTTCTATCGTCTTGGTGGTCGGTCGCACTCAACTCATTTCTTCTTCTAATCAGTCTTGATACCAAGACATTCATTAATCACAAGACCGTGTTAATTTTCTTAAAACTTTTATTTCCATAACTAAACATTTCATGTAACTAAATATCTGACTAACATAGCGCGCGTATGCAGAGTGAGTTACAGTTAAGGCAGGACATCTTCACTGCCTGGCGTCCAACTGAAAACTTCACGTATTTCGCGAGCTTTCTGTACTATTCCATGGAAAGTCCCGCCCGTGATATGAGAAGGACAATCCCTTTAGAAATACAGGGGATTGACAATAATCTTATGCAACCGCATAGATTATGTAACACTATCACACAAACCATCCAAGCAAGACGTACACGACATATTGGACACTGGTAGAGAAGCAAAGGCGAACTAATGTAGCTTCTCCCGTGGACTACTACACATGGACATATCAGTGTAAACTGACCACCAAAAACCTACATCAGTCAGCTCGGTACGGATTCCGTATGCCATATGCAGAAGACCTGCCAGGATACAGATTGTATCATTGCCATCAGCGACGTTTTCCAAATCAAAGTAGTCTAACCCTAAACCTTAAACCTAACCCTCTGTATATTATTTTCTGGTTTAGGTTTCATGATTAAGAACGTCATTGTGTTACCTCTAAGTTTCACCAGTAGCAGCATCATCGGCATTCACTTTCAATCAGAACACAACAGTGCGTTAAATTCTTCAGCAAACCGGGAAGAGAAAAATAAATTCTACTTAGGCCGTCTCTTAATAAATTTTCCAGAAACAGGGGAAAAAAAGGTCATTATGCTTGTCAAGCGAGCTAGGCCTTCGGCACGCGGAATCGTGTTCTTGTCTTTGAGTTTTGCAAGGAACGCGAACTGAGCATCATTAACACTTTATTTCAGTTAAAAAAAGAATCAGGCGAATGCACTCTGATTGAAAGGACCGACACTTGATATATGTTCGAAAAGGGAACTTAAAAGACTTCCCCTAGATTGGAAAGAAACTTAGTAAAGAGTTTCACGCTTAACCCCTACCTCCCCCGCTGTAACCCGGACTTTCATTTCAATCCAAAATAAATCAAGGAATAGAATGTCCTGAAAAAAAGAAAAAAAAAAACAGAATTTAAAATTGACAGCCTCCAAGACAAAAATACTGGGGAAGAATTGCAAGGAAAGCTCGAATCCCCACTGAAAATTATCGGTTGTTCGAAATACGTTAAATTCTCCTAGCTCTGTCGGTGACGCTTAAAATATGCTCTATGTATACCCTGAAGAAGGGGCCGGTTTAGCTTAGTCGGTAGAGCGTGTGCCTAGGAACCACAAGGTTCTTGGTTCGCTAGCGGCCCTCGCCAATTCAGCGTATGAGTAGCACAAGGATATGTGCGATAAGTAAGGCGCTGATGGTAGATGTGGCACTCCAACTCAGACGCATAAATAGTCTCCTTGGTCTAGCGCCAATAAAAGGGGTATAGACTATCTCGCTGTCTGGCTGATACCGACATTAGACCATCCCAACGACTTTACATACTACTTTACTATACTCTGCAAAAGAGTCAGACCTTCCCGCAAAAGAGGCGTCCCATGTAGGACTAAACTGTATTTGATACTGAAGCTCCAGTTTTTAGAGGACTGTGGAGTGTGGAGTACCCCTTCATTTCTATTACTCCTAAGTCCACTCTGATCCGTAATATTTCCATCTATATGTATCTACCAACCCCTCCGCACGAACAGGATGTGACATAAAGTCAATTTCTTAAGCGGAGTTTAACAGGTTTGAATTCAAAATTTTCCTTCTCCTAGACTGGTTACCTAGCCATGGTTAAAGAGCCCAGTCTGCACTGCTATTTACCCATAGCTGGAGGGAGAATTGGATTCATACCTTTCCCAAGGGTATTAGCGCTATGTGAAATTCAAACAGCTTCGTCCAGGAATTGAACTCGGGTCGACGATTCAATTTTCTACGACTATAACCATTAGACCACGCGCCTCCATAATGTTCCCATCTACAGGGCAAATATATCTGTTTAAAAATCATTCATATTTGATAGGATTATGTGCAAAAATATCAAGTATGAAAATGTAAATATTAACGTACAATTAGGCTCGTGGCATTTAGATATTTAGCATTTTCTCTTCAAGGATCCAAACCTGGGGAAAATTGGCGCAAGATTGGTCTGAGAGATTCTTACTCTCTGAACGATTTTAAAAAAAAAAGAAAGAAAAAAAAGAATATTCCTGGAGTAGCCCTTGTGGCGTTAGTTTCGTATTTGCTCGAGAGTTGTCTGCCCGTTTAGTTTGCTGGTTCCCGCTAGGGATCTGTTATATTTAAGCGGCTGGTTTGAACGTCTCTCTCTCTTTTTCTTATTGCTCAACCTACAAGACACATAGGTTAGACTCTGGTCTACTCCCTCCTCGTTGAGGCTTCGGCCCTCAACGCCGGACTAATCACTGTAAGTGATTTATACAGCATGGACTATTCTTAGTCTCATGTCTGTGCTTTTGTTTTTCCCTTTTACTTATCTATGTATATTTATGTACACCTTATATTTTATGTATCTCGTCATATCCATGTGCTGTACCATATTAAATGTTTTGTCTATCAAACCTTTGTCGGAGTTTTTATCTTCAAGTATATATCACTTTTAACCCAACAACTCCCTCTTCTGATGTGAATTCTTGTTACTTCCTATTACCAAAAAATCAAAACCAATCCGTAATTTTGGAACTGCTGAGAACACACGTCAGATCGTGCTGGCAATGGTCGTTAAATCCTTCCATTACTGTATCCATGAGTACGAAAAACCAGTTAGTCCGTGTGTGGGTTTTCAAAGGGAATTATTTTGAAAGGAGATAAAATGGATTTCTTAATTAAGTTGATAATACAATAAACGTAATTAGCTTTTAAATTATTTCTAAGCTTTTTTTTCTTTTTCTTTTTATTCTTATTTCTAGAAAGGAAAACAAATCTTAAAATTATAATTGTTAGAATTTAAATAAACCCAGCTATTTAATTTTAATTTAAGCAAACAACATATTCAGATGAGGATGAGCTTGTTGTGTAATTGTTATCACCATAGGAAATGGACACGGTCACCTGAGTTCAAATCCTGGACGAGGGTAATTGCATTTCACATGCCGCTAATAACGTTAAGAAAGGCATGAATCTAACTATTCTGCCTACATCTGCAAGGCAGATTGGGCTTTTAGGCAACCGGTCTATAAGGAGAAGTTAAACCTGTTAAAATCGGCTTAAAATTGACCTTGTGTCACATCCTACTCATACGTTGGTGGAGAGGACGCTAAATAAAAGGGCCAATTCAAAACACTTTGCATATGAAAACAATTTTTATTCAACGTTTTTTGTCGTTTCTTTTGTTTGTTTGTTTTGTTTTACGGCATATCAACCTCAGTGGGTCATTTAATGCCGATAAAGTTTTGAAATAAATCAATTCTTAATGGATAATACATTTTTTTTTAATAAATACGTCTTTCTATTTAACCCATAGATGGGACCTAACAGGTACTACCACTCCGGATCAGAGTGGACCGGGGAGTAATGGTGATGAAGAGGTGCTCCACATTCCCCAAACCTCCAAAACTGGAACCTCGCCATCAGATAGAATTTAACGTCATTCCCAGGACATGTAGACCCGCAGCCACCGCCTTCTAGCACCCATATGATAAAAAGGGGTTGGGGCTTGCCATAAGGGCAATAGGGTTGGGAAAATCATATAGATGCTAGGGGTTTCTTTTGTGACATGAAATATTTTTAAATTATTTTTACAAATTTTTAGTTCACAAAAACTTTTCTCCTGACGATCAAAATTAGTCGGGAAAAATTAGAATGAAAAAACAAACGTTTTAATAACGTTTTTTCAGAACCAAGAATATGTTCAAATACCAGGAGAGTGGGATAAATCCTACAAAAAGCCTTGTTTAATGACACTAAATCACTGTGACAAATATTTCACTAACGCATCATACGCAACAAATCAACCGTAAAGATGTAATAAATTAGAAAAAAAAACATTTCAGAAGTCATTAGACCAAGAATCTGATGACTCAGATTTTATTGACTTTGGGGACATTTAAATGGACTATTTTTTTACAATATTTTCAAAATAGCATTAATATTAGAGGCTTTCTATGTCTGTCCTTTTTGTATACACTTTACTCTTTTAAATATATTTTGTAAAGTAATTTTATTTAAAAAAAACTTTTAAATGCAAAAGTTTTGCTGATATGGCCGTGGATAAGTAAAACTTTAGTCGGCTATTTCTTATATAGCCGTCTGCTGGGTATCTATTCTGAATTGGGCTGCCTCTCCATATTTAAATCTTTTACTTACTTTTTGGCTGTTATTTCTTATTCCCTTCTGTTTCTTGTAGTCTGATGCTATCTTCATGGCCCCTTCTAGTTCTTCTAACTGGTTTTTTGTTGAATAGTTTGGTTCTACAACAGGTCTGGTTTTTCAAGATGCTGGTCTGATTATGCCAAGGCTGCCATTAGTTCATAGTGACAACGCAAGGCATATATTTTGTTGTGATCAATTTTTATTAACGTCAGA
>CM042146.1:51151319-51161319 GCA_023376005.1 Doryteuthis pealeii
GAGAATCTCAACAATATTGAGAATCTTAACAATATTGAGAATCTCAACAATATTGAGAATCTCAACAGATTCATATCCTATTAAAACTAACCAACCAACCAACCAATAACCTAACCCTCTTTCAGTGGCTGTCATTTTTATATGAGCATTCAAAGTAGACTTCTGACTTTTGGTAAGTGCCAATGTCATCCGAAATACCTAACTTCTCCAAGAACATCTTGTATCTCTTGGATATGTTGTTCAGTGCACCAATTACAATAGAAATAATTGGTGCTGAGCCACTCTACATTCGGGATAATTAAACCTTATGTTCAGCAAAGTTCACCATTTTCTCACTTTCTTTTATTGTTAATCGATGGTTGGAGGGGAACATCAATTATGTGTGCACTTCTTAATAAGGATTAGACTAGATCGACGATGATGGATAACACTGGCAGTTATTACTGTAAAGACACACAAAATTTGGTAATCCTTAACTTTTTCCTGGTAAATTCCTACCATAAAATAAACTGAACCCTCATTTTATCTCCGTGTTTTTGCAATAAATGTTTTATTTTTCTTGCACCCGTTATTTTACAATACTAAATACATTTTCATTATTTGTTAGAATTTCACATAGCGGTAATACCTGTAGAAAGGTAAAAATCAACTATTATCCCTGTGAGATTTTTTTTTCTTGATCCCATTAATAATTATGATATTTCCAATTATACTTTCTGAAAATTTGGATTTCAACAGGAAATACCAAGATTATGATATGCAGGTATATATATATATATATATATATATATATATATATATATATATATATATGTGTGTGTGTGTGTGTGTGTGTATATATATATATATATATATATATATATATATATATATATATATATATATATATATATAATAGAATATATTGTATAAATATAATTTATCCTAAATATTAAATACAATAATCTGTATTTAATAAACAAAATGTGCCACAAATATTTTATGCATTAAAATATATTAGATAACCACAATTTATTGCAAATAGTATCTAAAATTAACTATATTCAATAAACACAATTTATCACAAATATCATATACAATATACTATATTTAATAGATAAATAAATATTATATACAATGAATTGTATTTTATATACACAATTTATCAAAACATATTATATACAATAAAGTATATTTGATAAACAATTTACCACAAATATTATATATAATAAAATATGTTTGATAACCACAATTCATCACAAATATTATATACAATAAGCTATATTTGATAGACAAAATTAATCAAATATATATATGACCCTGTCGGTGGGGCTTAGAATACTCTGGCTGTATCCCCTGCAGAAGGATAAAACAAAGTTCAAAAGGGATATCTTTGGTATTTGTAAGACCACGTGTAAAAATAAACAACAAAACACTATTAAGAAATAACTAAACAAAGATGAAAATATCAACGTCCAATAAATGCAATCCTGTAACCACTAGACATAAAATAATCATAGGCAGGTTGACTTGCCTACTGTGTTTTAATTGTTATTTGTACTTGTTGAGGAAACATCTTAAGAACAGATTAATGCAAATTGTGTTCCGGCTTCTTGAACTCCAGGATTCTCTGAGAAATTCCTTAAATATTCGACTAGAAGTTGCTACCCAGCGACGCATGGGTAGAAGAGGGAACCCTGGTGCATTTATTATTTACTCTTGAGATTTAAAAATGCTGGACATTTTTAAGTAGAATTTCAATGTTATTTCTATGTAGAATAGGATCTTTAAATATCTTCGAGTATAAATCAAATCTTCATAATGTTTATACAAAAGGCAAGATCCGGTGATATTTAATGTTTATATATATATTTACTTTGTCGTTAATTGTTTTATTTTCGTAGTTTCACCCGGACATACATATATACACACCAACCGCCCTTTATATATCTATAGATAATCAAATTAAGCTGATTCAGCCTCCAGGACGCCCCATCATTGTGTCATAATTAGCAAGCTAGTCTCGCAGATCCATCCCTACTGGATATTGAGTTCAATTTTTGCTGGATGCCCCATATTTGCCACTTTGTGTCATATCCGATCCGTGGGAAACGGGTTGGGTAAAATGGCGTTCCATCGAGAGGCAATGGTTAGCAAACTAGTCTTGCAGATTTATTACTACTGAACATCGAGTTCGCACCTGGCTGAATGCCGCATAGTTGCGACATTGTGTCATATTCTAATAATGGAGAACGGGTTGAATAAATATCTATCTAGTTCAGCGTCCAGTCTGCTAAAAGGTCTTTACGTTTCTAGTTTTAGAAAAGGCCATATTCACACAAATATGCAGTTGCAAAGAGTGATTGTATTTTCCTCGTACCCCACTCGTACCAGGTCAGGCACAAAGGCCCTATTAACGTGGGACCACCCACAAACCGAAGTTCATGGGGTGGCGGGTGAAAATTGCGTCAATCCCGTCGGCATTCCCCCTCAAGGAGACGCCTCAGGCGCTAGGCAATAAACCCAGCCCTGCCCCTTTAAATCAAGGGGGTAGATATTGCCTGGGGAGATGGCCCCCTGGGATCGACGCTATTAATTCAACACAACCGGTCCAGTGGCCGAAGCTCACTGGAACCCGGTCGAAACCAGAGAGTGATGGGAGTTGAAAAATCAGTTTGAATGAATCTGGTTTGGTAGAGTTTCTTTTTTCAATGGTTTTTTTTCGAGGGTTATTTAATGCCAAAGTCATCCTTGTAGAAGACGTGTAGAGGTACTATTAAATATCTGAACGTGCTAGTCAAATTTGAGATTGAACTCGCGTACTGCAATATTATAATCCAGCATGTTAGCTAACATGTTACAGGAAATCCCATGCACATAGAAAATATACAATTATTATAACCATTGTCTTAAGTTATCTGAAATTTAAGAGTAAATATTTTCCTTATTGATTTTTTTGTTTAGTTTCTTTCTTTAATGGTATATCAAGCTTATTGATTTAATACCAAAGCCATCCCTCTAGAAGAAGAGTAATAGTACTATCTAACACCTAGAAGAAGTATGAGGGTGTTCAAACATTTTCCAAGTGCATCGGTACAAAAGTGAAAGTAATAGGGCGACTTGAGTTCGAACTCGCTTACTAAGATGCCACAGTCCAGAACGTTAGCCACTACACTACGGCAACTTTCCCAATGAATCCGGATATAACAACTTAAAGATACAATCAACAGAAGCGTTATGCCAAGTTCTATGAATGATTTATTATTGCGGGCGTCAAAACCAACTTCAACATGAAGATAAGTCATAAATCATCCAAAGCGAAAGCAGTTTAATTGACCTTTGTAATTACAACACTAACTACTTGATTCCTGCTAGATCACCAAAGTTAAGCAGCAATGGGCCTGTTCCCTACTCACTTGGGTGACCAATTAAGCAACAGCAGACACTCTAAGCAACTTAAGTCCCTTTGATAAAAATTGACTTAGATTGCTTAGAGTATGACTTGATTCAGTATGAAATGCCCCCAAATAGAGTTGATGTGCCTTAAAACAAAACAACTAAAAAACTAACAGATAGGTTCCTGTTCGATCACCGAAGTTAAGCAGAAATGAGCCTGTTCAATACTCAATTGGGCGCCCACATAAACAACAGCTGAGTCCCTTGTTTATCAGAATAACTTGATTCGGCATTAAATGATCCGAAAATGGTTGATATGCCGTAAAACAAAACAGCCAAACAACTAACTGTTATAGGTGATACACCCTATAAGACTAATGTAATCCTTTGACAGGTTACTATAAATAACAGGGATAATTTTGGCTTAGGAGTAAGCCAATGCGAGTGCCAATAACTCTGTTCGTTGGACGTAATTTCCACATCTCTCTATTGTATTTGTCTACTTTCTGTTAATACATTTCCCTATATTTGTTACCCGTCGTTTTGTTCTTATTTGACCCCTTAAAACCTCACAACACTAACAAATAGGATCACCAAAGGTAAACAGCGATGGGCCTGTTAAAGACTTCATAGGGTGACCACTTAATCGAAAGCAGGTACCGTAAGCGACATGACTCCTTTGTTTATTAGAATGACTTTATTTGGCATTAAATAACCCGGGAAAGGTTGATATACTGTAAAACAAAAGGACCAATCAATTAACTACTAGACTTGTGGTTTCCTTGCTGAATTAGTATTAATGAATTATGTTTTATTCATTGCAAGTAAATTTATCATGATAATTAACTTGTGATTATACATAAAATAAGCATTGTTAAATTTATTATTAGAATAACAATAAAAATGATGTAGATAGAATGCTTCGAAAGAAAAGGAAATGAAACGTTCATACAAGTTTTATTATGAGATAGTATATTATTGTTTTTGTCTTTGTTTTATGCAATTACCGAGAAAAATAATTAAGATTTAAAAAACCGATCACGATACTTGGCTTTTTCTTTTATTGAAAAAGAAAAAAAAGATGTTATCTTGTTAGATTATGCAACAACACGAAATAACATCTTTAAAAAAAAAACGATAATTAGACACACGCACACACGTAGAGAAATATAAACTTAATTGAATGTATTTTTTAGCAGCAAAACTCCAATCGACTCATATATATTCTAACAAAGCGTCATAACAATCTATTGCTGACCGGTGAGCGATATTGGCATTTTTATTAAACCCCACGTTCTCCACATCCTCTTCATTTTCATATTGTTTTGTGTCAACAGAAGAATAAACAATTAAACCACCCCGAAATTGAAATTCTTGTCCACGTCATTAACTTTATTCTCTCAATATCTTTAAGACATTTTCTAAATCATTTTGAAAATAAAAATACGAGGATGAGTCAAAAAGTAATGCCATTTTGTTTAGGACATGTATAATTACCAACACGGGAACATGTATCATACATCAAAATCAAGCTGTTCATCTGTGGATCCCAACCCTACTCCTCCATATAGTCACCGTTTCTCTCAACAGCAATGTTCCACCTTCGAATGAGAGCATGTATCCCTGACCCGTAAAATTATATTGACTGTTCTTTGAGCCACTTCTTTGCCACAAATTTCACTTCCTCGTCAATGGAATAATGTCTGCCTCTAAAACCCTTTTTCATGGGGCCGAAGGCACCACATCTGGTGAGTATGGAGGATGCGGTAAAGTTGTCCACCCGAATGAAGTGATTGTCTCACTTGTCCTGATGCTTGTGTGTGGTATAGCATTACCATGCAGAAGGAGGACATGGTCGATTGGCAAGTTGGGTCTTACTCGTCCGATTCTCGCTCTGGGTCTCGTTAAGATCTCAATGTAGGCCTCAGAGTTTGTTTAAAAGAAAATGGCGTTACTTTTTGACTCACCCCGTATGATTCATGATTACATCGGAACATTGACCTTCGATTGTCCAACTTACGAGTTTTCCCACATATATGCTACCACTCAGTCGATCATTTTTGCTTTGTGCTAAGAGTTAAATTTGAGTTTCGTGTGAGCTTGTTGGAGACACGTGGATTAATGATTAATGGACACGGCGAGACGAGTTCAAATCCTGGATGCGACTGTTTGTATTTCGCATAACGCTAATAATAATGGGAAAAGTACGAATCCAACTACCTTCCCTTTAGGTATGGGTAAATAGTAAGGCAGACTGGAATCTTCCACCTTGGTATGTCAACCTATCCAGGAGAAGGAAAACTCTGAATTTAAACCAAAGGGGCTCTTGTATCGTTAGTCAAAATTGCTTAGAAGGCTATTCTCCTTCTACATTTCCTCCTCCTAACCAAAAACTAACATGGCCAACAGATACGCTTATGTTATTAAATTCATTAAAAAAAATTAAGTTTCCAAATTTATTACGCCAAACAAAATATCATTTATATAAAACTAGAAGTGCCTACCCGGCGTCGCCTGGGTAGAGGTTTTGTTTTAAAGAGTTAGTCTCGCAGATCCATTATTACTTATCACAAGTTAGATCCTCACTGGATGCCCCATAAAATCCCCATGTGAATATATAACAATACAGTTAGAAATTTTAATTCAATAATTCGCAATTTAAAAAAAATACAATATAAATGAGGCGATTAATTCATCAATCAACATCATATTTTAATTACCTTCTCTTACTATACAAATTTTAATTTTTATATATCTTCCCAAATATAAATAAAATCTTCATTATTTTTGCTCAAAAACCAAGCCTTGGCGATTGTGAATGTATATATATATATATATATATATATATATATATATATACTTTGTTGGTAATTGTTTTTTTAAAGTTTCCTCCGGACATACAGATATACACAACTGATTTTATATATGTATATATCAACCTTAAAACATATTACATCACATAATACATTACATCTATTTTATTATGTTTTGATACAGTACAGTGCTATTTGTTTAACTTAAAGATACAACAAAAATAAGAATTTTTGGGAGGCTGTAACGGATTAAAAGCATTTTAGTTTATTTCAGTGGGGAAAATTGATTAGATATACGAGGAAATTGAGTTACGAGCGGAACGAATTAAACTCGTAAGTCAATGTATCTCTGTGTATTGTTTTATTATTGGGTATTTTGGTAATCTAATCGTGCAGGTTCGAATCCGAAAATCATAATGAAATTTTATAGAAAAAGCTTGAAGAAAAAATAATGCTGTTTTCTCGTCATTTCTGTTTTGTGTCAGTTGTGAATTAATTTAAAAAAGTGTTACATTATGTATTGTATGCTTAGTAGAATTAATAGTATTACAAACCAAACCAAGGATTTTCATTACCATTACTCCCAGGTCATTATTTATTTAATTGCATATTAACTTTTGTAGATTATTTAATGAAAAAAGTCATCCTTGTAGAAAAGCAGTAGTGGTTATATTTAACCCATACCTGAATGTGAATGAGAGACTCATACCTTTCAGGAGAGTGATAGTCCGAAATTGAACAACTAGATTTCGAATTCACTTACTACGATGTCCAGCACTACTGTAGGGCATCCACTACACCACAATGTCCTGATTCAGGAAATATAATTTTTATCAAGAAGATATAAGATAATGGGGAGTAGTGATTTTGACAGATAAATTCTTCAGTATTTATTACACATACATTTTTTTTATATATCGTAATCCACGCATTCTAAGGAAATGCAGGTGTTCGTGAATAGGAATAGGAATCTTGTAAACTTTTTGTTTTGACAAACATTCTAAAGAAAACCATTGTTATGTATCAACCAGTTCTAAAAAAAAAAAAGAAAAAAAGAAAAGAAAGTAAGAAAAAAGAAAAAAGAAAAAGAAATGCAAGGAGTTAGAATCCATTGAAAGTTTTATATAACTAGAGAGGAATTTAGATCATAAATTTTATATGAAGAAATTAATCCCCACCTGCAAAAAGCAAATAAAATTTTTCTATCAACCAGTAGTGTGATAAAGCTTTTAAATGTCTTTATATCTTTGCAGAGTTTACGAGCGTACAGTAGCACCAAATATATAATTTTAGCGCAAAGATGGCACAATTCGAAATAGCAATAACACAGTTACGGCTTAAAAGCATTTTTGTTTTATCTTTAAAAAATATAATAAAGATAGAATTGATGGAATTTTTAGAAATAATGTGAAGAAAAATAAAACGAGCCTCTCTGACAGCCCGTCTAACCTAAGTAAGGGCCAACGTGGAGTGTTCCATGTAATGGACTGCTTAGCCACCAAGATTCCGTCTTTACGCATCAGGGATCGCCATATACGGCCAACAGGTGGTCATCCACGTAGTGTAAGGGTTAGCAAGCTAGATTAGCAGACCATTGATAGTGGTGTAAGGGGGTTATCTTTCATTTGCTGGAAGAGTTATCTTCTCGCTGCGTTGCTGTTTATTCCCACTAGGGGGACCTCTGGTAGTTAAGCGCGTTCATTCAAAACGCTGCTTCCTCTTTTAGCTGGATCTTATCAAGAACTGCTATGGGCTAGAGTCTATCTACCCCCATTCTCGGTGGGGCTTTTGTCCCCCCGCCTTACATTACTGTAAGTCCCTTATACAGCATGGACGATCCTTTAGTTCCATATCTCTGACATTTATATGTTAGGTACATTTGGGTATCTTGTTTATACCTAAATATTGTATATGTATTTACATGTTCTATTCTCCTGTACATTATGTATCTTATCGTTTCCATGTGCTGTTATATATATTAAATGTTTTGTCTCACAACTTGTCGGAATTGTATGTTATTTAATTGTCAACTTTGAATCTTACAGTGGGTTTGATTCTCAATGGGCGCCCAATATTTCTGACCTGGTGCCACATCTAAGCTAATCTTGGTAGATAACTATACGGCCTACTGGTTTGCCCCAGTGTGTTTGGGGGGGAGGTCTTACCCCTCTGTATATGGGCAGTCGGCGTATTTTACAGCCCAGCCGACAGGGCAAGTCATGTTTGATGAAGCATGTAATTAAAGACTAAACTGATGCTTTACAATTCTTGTGTTATTTCAGTCCGCGTATATTTGTGTGAAACGTGTATTTCCTATCGTAAACTCTTAAAGCAGTTACAACACTTCAATCAGAACTGTCGGCTGAATACCCCGACTTCACCTCTGCAGAAGGGTAACCCCCTGTTGGCCGTGGGTGGCGACCCGTGATGCTTAAGGACAGAATACTGGTGGCTGAGCAGTTCAGGAAATGCAACACTCAACTGATGCCCTTACTTAGGCCAGAGGGCCGATCAGTCGGCTGGTCACATCAAGCCTTAGCACCTATATGATTGTGCCTACCTATTACCCTTATGGTAAGCCCCAACCCTTTTTATCATATATGTGCTAGAAAGCAGTGGCTGGGGGTATTTATGTCCTGGGATTGTCGTTAAACTCTATCTGATGGTGAGGTTCCAATTCTGAAGGTCTGGGGAATGTCGAACACTCCCTGATCCTCATTGCTCAATGGTCCACTCTGAACTGGTCCTATCGATGGTTTAAATAAAAAATGTGTTTAAGAAAAATGTGTGACCATTAAAAATGAATTTATTTCAAAACTTTGTCAGCATTAAATAACCCACCAAGGTTGATATGCTGTAAAACAAAACAAACATACAAACAAGATTTACATCTGTACTGTCTCAGAAAAAATACCGAATCCTGATTGGTCTTGCCACACAACAAACTATGATGTCCCTCACTCCCAATATGTGAACACAGTTATCTACAACCATCGACTATGTTTGGGCAGGGCATCTGGCACGGGTAAGGGGTGATTTGTTGACTTAGAAAACTTGTTATGAGACACTTAAGTGATCGAAATAAAGGCACAGGAGTTTTGTGTCTTCAAACGGAAGAAAATATAAAGTATTAAAGATTAAAACATAAGATCAAGCAATTTCCCTGTAGGAATAGCTGTCCACAGTCTATGAGGAACAAAATATAAGTTCACAGAATGTAATGACGAAAGGGAAAGCACATGTACTTTGAACCTTATTTATTCACATGTAAACTCAACAACAGTCAATATAACAAGTACTTAGGGGCAGTACTTACAGTTCATATATCTTCCTCGTTGAGGGAGGGTGTCAGGTTGAGTCTTCAGTTGTTACTCCCTCACTGAGGGGAAGTTCCTTCAGTCTCAAGAGACTGAGACAAGAGCTCGTTTCTACGAGGCTCACACGTTGGTACCAAAACCGTAAAGAGAATACTTCACCCAACCTGACAAGGGACGTTACCTTTTCTACTTCCTGTCCCCGAAGGCACAGGAGAGTTCTAGTCCCTACATTCTAAACCAGTTTATTTCGAAGCATTAGGATAGAACTTTTAAAAGTTCTATCATACCGCTTGCAAATAAACTGTTTTTCTTATATATTTCTTGATCTTATTTTTAGATCCTTAATCCTGTTTACTTTCTTATCCTTTCTGGATTAAATAGTCATTGGAGAACGCCCAAGCGGAGAGAAAAGAAGCAGCAGCAGCAGTAGTCAATATGTCGTTTTAGTTAACAGATGGCCATCCTGGTAATCAAGTAGATACACACACATACACG
>CM042146.1:51163819-51211319 GCA_023376005.1 Doryteuthis pealeii
ATGAAAGTAAACAAACAGGCTTTATAGTATGTTTTGAGATGGCGATAGCCTGGCAGTCAGGGTTCGAATCACACACAGAGCAGTCTCCTGTCTATAACTCTGCTGATGGGGCATAATATGACGAAATGTACATACAGAGATCGACTTTTTCTCGATTTGGTTACGCCTTACATTTGAACAGATATGCTCGCCCAATTTATTAAATATCAACTAATTAAATTTCAATTAGGTATGACTTCAATTAAGCACTTATTCTCCCATATATATATGTATATATATATATATATATATATATATATATATATATATATATATATATATAATCATTTCATTTATAAGCCGTTGATACCCAATTGAAAGGTTTTACTGAAGTCACAAGCCAGTCTTATCCTTTTTGTGAACGCAAGAAAAGCTGACAGCAGCAGCAGTCGATATGTCGTTTTCGTTAACAGATGGTCATATTGGTAATCGAGTGGATTCACACACATACGAGCACACATACACACACAGACCCACAGACACACACACACACACACACACACACACACACACATATATATATATATATATAATAGTATTTTTGATAAAGTATGCTTTGAAGCATTGTTAAGTAAAGTATATTATTATTTATGTTTTAAAGGCAATTACAATGCGTATAACGTATAGCTGTATCCACAACATATACATAGATAAAACTTGTTAATAATAATTGAAATAATCATGACAAGCAAACTCGGCGAATACCACCTGCGACGTGTGGAACACTGTACAGCTGTTTTTACCTTATTAAGTCTCATCAGCAGTGTATACTTACTATACTATATGTTGTGGATGCAGCTATACGTTATACGCATTGTAATTGCCTTTAAAATATAAATAATATATACATATTTAGAGAGAGAGAGAGAGAGAGAGAGAGAGAGAGGGGGAGACCTTAAAGACTTCAAGTTGATTATCCTAGATCGGGATCTTGATGGTAAAGAAAATGTCCCATTTCACTAGTCGTCCTCTGGGTGATTGTGTTTAGTAAGAGTTTTATTAGTTTGGAATGTTTAAAAATTAAATAAGAATAAAAGAAATAGAGAAAAGTAAAGAAATAAACTTTCTTTTTAAATAGATGTAGGCGTTATTTTCGTATTCGCCTGGGGAGTTGTCTGCCCGTTTAGTTTTGCTGGTTCCTGGGGCCTTTGATATATAAGCGGCCGATTTGAACGTCTCTTCCTCTTTCCCTGCTGCTCGACCTACGAGACACCACTATGGGTTAGATTCTGGTCTACCCCCTTCTTGTTGGGGCTTTGGACCCCCATTACATTACTGTAAGTGATTCATACAGCATGGACTATTCCTAGTCTCATGTCTGTTGCTTTTATGTTTATCCTTTTACGTGTAACTTTGTATTACTTACGTATGTATGTTTTTGTACCTCTATCTATTATGTATCCTGTTTATTCTGTGCTGTATATAAAACGTTTTGTCTATCAACCTTTGTCGGAGTTTTATATGTCAAGTATTATCACTTTGAACCCTACATAGACAAAAATAAACTAACGCAAGCATCGTTAAAGGAGGAACATTACAATTTTCTGTAGCCATAGTCAAAATAGATCACCACGTTTTGCACCGTGTCACATGATCGTGGTCCAGCAAATTAATGACATAGTAAATAGAGAAGCACGAAAAAAGTTTCAATTTCACCTTCTCTCTCTCTCTCTCTCTCTCTCTCTCTCTCTCTCTCTCTCTCTCTCTCTCTCTCTGTTGAGAATTTTAAGATATAAGGCGTGTGGTAAATGGTCACTTCTAATTATAGACTCGCCGATAACCATGTGACCAACCTATTGACCAACCACTGGCAGTACTCTGTTGCTGATATCATTATTTATACTGGCTTTTCTAGTCATATCTGAACATATTGCTTTGAGCCTTCGTGGACGACGGATCATAGGATTATATCACTGGACCTTTGACACTACATAGGATTCCAAAACTTAGGACATTCACTTACCAAAGGATTCTATAGTTCAGGACTTACTTACTTTAAGTCCTTTTCAACTGGCCAAGAATGGCGGCCAGATACTTAACACTCTCTTTCACACACACACACACACATTAATATATATATATATATATATATATATATATATATATATATAATTGGGATTAAAATTTAACGCTAATAAGAAATTTTACAGTTATTTATGCTTAACAATGCAAAGTTGTGTTTTCACCATCTTTGTATCCGACGTTTCGTCGTCATTTAAAATTGTCCAATCAATTCCTGTTATTTTCATGGTTTCTTCAGTTTCCCAGAACGAAAGGTAAAACTAAAATCAATGTACAGATGGCGCTTGTTGTAATTGACTTAAGTTTCAATATATCATATGAATTGTAAACTACAATTGTAGATTAATCGAAATCCGTCTAAATGTTTCTCACTTTTCTTTTTTGATTAAAAATTTCTATCAAATCGTCAATTTAAAACTTATGAATCCTTTCACATTATATACATTACAAATTTCCGATTATTTACTATTGTTATGAATTTTGGGTATGAAAGAAAGCCTGATATATATATATATATATATATATATATATATATATAACAACCCCTCTGCACGAGCAGGATGTGACACAAGGTCAATTCCTTAAACAGAGTTTAACAGGTTTGAATTCAGAGTTTTCTTTCTCCTAGACTGGTTACCTAGCCATGGTTGCAGAGCCCAGTCTGTCTTGATATTTACCCAGAGCTGGAGGGAGAATTAGATCCATACCTTTCCGAAGGGTATTAGCGCCATGTGAAATGTAATGAGCTTCGTCCAGGAATTGAACTCGGGTCGACGAGTCCATTTCCTACGACTCTAACCATTAGACCATGCGCTTCTAAGAAATCTCGATATATAAATTTCTTCAAAGTAGTAATTATTTTCCCTTTCAGTAATGATACATTGCTATGTATTCATATATATTTTGGTGATATTTTGTCATCCAGTATGATACCTTCTCTAATAGGGTTGTGTTATCTACATGTTAGTAAATTTTCACGGGTTATATAGTGATAGACATAGCATATCATTTTTGTACGGAAGTGTAGTTTGAATTTTAAAATTAACCGTAAATTTGAAAATCACCGAGAGTTTAAATTGGCCAATCTAAACATCAGGCTTGTCTGAAGCGGGTTTCATATTGGTTAAAAAAATCACATGATCAGACAGGTCTGACAAAATCAGAATTTAGTTCGTCAGAGTTGAGGTCAATGCTAATCGGGGAAATACGTATAGTTTCATTTCTCTGCTAATTCTCCCTCGTGCGTGTTAAGATGGTATCGGGAAAATAAAAAAGTGTTTCTCTGAATTTTTTAAATGAGGCTTGATAATTTTATTATTTGGATTATTCGGACTATTATCCTCATCTTTATTGTTATCTATACAATGTTTCAGTCGATGAACCACCCGGCCTTCTTCGGGTATTTCTTGTCGGACTCTGGAACCTTCTCGAACTCGGGAAACTCTTCAAACTCGGGAACTTTCTTGGTTAGGTTTGAAGTGCTGTGAAGGCTCTCGATTACAACATGAAGATTCACGAGTTCGACGACAATGTTCTTGAGTCCGAGAAGATTCCCGAGTCCGAAAAGAAATACTTGAAGAAGGCTGGAGGGCACATCGGCCGAAACATTGTACATATCTTATTATAATGGAGATTGTGTGTTTTTCTGTCTGTAACCGAAACTATATTACTACTCAAGTCACAATTCCTTTACGTCACATTCTCCATGATTCTATTTCTATTTAAACCTCAATTAATAATAAAACTGTTTGACATTATTAATACTGTTGGCCTTACCTAAATACTAATAACATGCAATTGTATTTATATATACAATAAAATAACAGTTTTCAGTGTAAACGTAAAGCTAATTTGCATATTGATAAAAAAAAAACTGATTTTAATAAAAATGTTCTTGGTATTATTGATTTCTAATTGTTTGGTTTTATCTTAATGAATATGAGTAAAAATCTCTTCAATAAATACTAAAAGAAATTCATTAACAAGAAGAAATAACTGTAATTTTATTCTTTACTTCCTATTTTAACTAAATAGTTAAATTAGGAAAATTTAGCATTGAAAAACGGAAGTGATGAAAGAGTAAGTTTCAGTTGTTCTATTTTCCGATTATACCCCCTCCGTTTCAAATCTTTTTATCTGAATTCTTAATTAGTTTCATTAGCCTTTCTGATTTAATCTAATATTTTATTACATTTAAACTTAAATACTTGCACCCGGAGGGTGCATATATTTGCTAGTAATAATAAAGATGAGGACAATATTCTGAATAATCTTATTATTATAATGGAGATTGTGTGTTTTTATGTCTGTAACCGAAACTAAATCACGACCCAAGTCACAATTCCCTTAGTAATTGACGTCACATTCACCATGAATTTATCCTTATTTTAACCTCAATTATTAATAAAATTGTTTTACATTATTTATACTGTTAACCATATCTACATATTAATAACATGCAATTGTATTTATATATACAACAGAATAGCGGTTTACAGTGTGAACGGGAAGGCTAATTTGCATATTGATATTAAAAATGTAATTTTAATAAATATGTGCTTAGTATTATTGGTTTCTAACTGTTTGGCTTTATTTTAATGAATATAAGCAAAAATCTCTTCAATAAATGAAATGAAATCCATTAACAAGAAAAAATAACTGTCATTTTATTCTTTACTTCCTCTTTTAACTAAATACTTAAATTAGAAAAAATAACAATGAAAGACAAGAGTGATGGAAAGTAAATTTCAGTTGTTCTATTTTTCGATTATATCCCCCTCTGTTTCAAATCTTTTTTCTGCATTCTTATTTAGTTTCATTAGCGTTTCTAATTTAATACGATATTTCATTACATTAAAACTTAAATACTTGCACCCGGAGGGTGCATATATTTGCTAGTCCAAATAATGTAAAAATGTGTATACCAAAATTTATCTCCGTGTTTCCGTAATTAAAGAACACCAAGGTTATAGAACAGAAAATGTACCAGAGAGAGAGAGAGAGAGAGAGAGAGAGAGAGAGAGAGAGAGAGAGAGAGAGAGAGAGGGGGGGGGAGGGGAGAGATTTGCAACAGAATGTCAATTTTTATAGTATGGTAGAGTAGAAATATAACAATAACGCTAATTCTAAATTTACAGTGATTGCCTTGTATCTTATCCTACTAGTGGTGAAATGGTTAGGTAAATACACACGGCTGTAATGAAACGATATAACTGAAAAAACAAAAATGTAAATATATCTTTGAATATAAGAATGCATTTCAAATGATTATGCTATAAAAATGTATTGCAAAGGATTTTACTATAAGAATATATTGGAAACGACTTTTACTATAAAAATGCAATATAGAAATAATTTTACTCTAAAAATGTATTAGAAATTATTTTTACTATATAAGTGTATGAGAAATGTTTTTTTTTTTTTACAATAAAAATGCATTGGGAATGATTTTACTCTAAAAATGCATTGTAATGATTTTAGTATAAAAATCCATTGGAAATGATTTTTTACTATAAAAATGAATTAGAAATGGTTTTACTATAAAAACACATTAGAAATGGTTTTACTATAAAAATGCATTAGAAATGATTTTAGTATAAAAATGCATTGGGAATTATTTTAGTATAAAAATACATTGGAAATGATTTTAGTATAAAAATGCATCGGGTGACTGTTCATTGGTTCGTCAATTCGGTTCCTGGGAACGGGAAGTGAGTTCTAGCTAAGCTTTTCAAGGAGACAGATGCGTCCCTTGAAGATGGGTATTTCTTCTTGCGTGATGCTTAACTCGGCGTAAATAAAACGTATGTAAAATCCAATTCTTTGTGTTCGTTACTAAATGTATAACAACGAATACAGATGAATAATTCCCAAGAAGTCCCAAGAAGTTCCAAGGGAGGTGTTCAGAAGAACAGAAAGAGAATCAGCCCAACATAAAAAGATAGCAGTGATATCCGGCTAGCAGAGAAGAGACACAAAAAGTATTATAATATGATGAGAAGGAAAGGGTGTTAAGTTTCTGACCGCCATCCTTGGCCAGTTGTAAAGGACAAAGTAAGTAAGTCCAGAGCTATAGAATCCTTTGGTAAGTGAATAAGTCCTGAGTTATGGAATCTACGTAGTGTCAAAGGTCCAGTGATATAATCCTATGTTCCGTCGTCCACGAAGGTTCAAAGCAATATGCGTAGGCATGACCAGAACAGCCAGTATGAATAACAATATCAGCAGCAGAGTACTGCCAGTGATTGGCCAAGAATATGGTCACATGATTATCGCCGAGTCTATAAATAAGAGTGGGCATTTAACACACGCGTTATATCAGAAAATCTCAACAAAGGGCTGTACAACACAATCGCGACCCGTAAGAAAAAGCAGTAACCTATTAGACGAGAATGCCTTGTGCCTTGTACCACATCTAAGCTTAGTAAATAACTATAACGAATATCTTATCTCACCATATTTTTTGAGGATTATTCTGAACACCGATGTTGAGGATGGAAACCTTCACCGGCTCTGTCATTCGACGCAACACCAACCATGTCCTTCATCCGAAAGGATGATTCTGCATCTTTAACAGTATTTTTGACTTTCCATTTCCGACCGGTTATGACGGAACGTCTGGCACTTCTTACTGGTAGTTCTCAAGATTTGTGCAGGTGGTAATTTTATCTTTGATTTAGTGTTTTATAATGCCACATTTGTCCAAGAGATCGACACTCTTAATCATTTATTCATATACTTACCAATTGAACGTTCTATCTTTTAAATTTCTATAGATGTTATCTCATAGGTCTGCAATGGCCATTCTATTTTTGAGAATTAGGAAAACCACAATTTATCTCAGTAAAATGTTGTTGTTTGTTGTTTATTGATTTCAACGGCATATCAACCCGTCTGGGGTTATGTCATGCCCAACGGCTAGGAAGTGATACATGTCGTGTATTTATATTTATACTTTTTAGTAATTGGCTTTAATAAAGTGTTAGCATTATTAGGGATTATGTTGTATGGTGTTTGTTGGATTTTGTGTAAAGTATTCAACTCTGTTACAAGATGAATGCAAGGCTAAAACTAGAGTTTGGCAGGTGACTTATATGGAGCTTTGGATTGTTCCATTATGAACTCAGGCAAGTTCATTTCCTGAGTTCTGATTGGCTGTTGGATTTCAGGGTGAGTGAGAACATGGATAAGTACCCGTTCTTCAGCCATCACTTTGCATTATGCCAGCAGCATGCAAGGACTGTATTTAAGTTACAGCTTGCCTGTTGTTCTCGTCAGCTAACTCGACGGTAGTTAGAACCCCACTGCGATGGTGAGTATCATATTGTTTCTATATCTGGAGGATAACTTCTACAGTGTTGATTAGTTTCATGTCTATATTCTATGGTATAATTTTATTTCCCTAAAAAAAAGAGAGAATATCCTCCATGTTGACATTTTCAAACAAATCTTTCATATTGTTTGCTTTTAGATAACGGTTTCTGATGTGAGCAATTTAAGTAATAAAACCACATTTACATATTGACGCAACTACTCCACACGGGCAGGATGTGACACAAGATCAAGTTTTAAGCGGAACTTAACAGGTTTGAATACAGAGTTTTTCATTTTCCTAGACCGGTTATTAAAGAATTCAGTCTGTCTACAGCTGTAGGAAGAATAATTGGATTCATATCTTTCCCAAGCGCTATATGAAATTCAAACAGTCTTGTCCAGGATTTGAACTCAATTCACCGTATCCATTTCTTAGGAAAATAACCGTTACACTATAAATACCCCCATAAAATATTTATCTTATTTCATATATATCTTATATCATATATTTAACTTAAGCCATCTCACTGTCATAAAATCATCTAGGAGATCCATAGATAGAATATCTAGGAGATAGATTGATAGACAGACATATATATATATATATATATATATATATATATATATATATATATATATATATATATATAATCTTGGAGATAGATAGAACGTCTAGGAGATAGAGAGATAGATAAATAGGTAAGTAAATAGAGTGTCTTGGGGATAGTGATAGATTGATAGACATAATAAAACATCTAGGAGATAAATAGGTAGATAGATAGATAGATAAAACATAGGAGATAGATAGGTAGATAGATAGATGGATAGATAGATAAAACATCTTAGAGATAGATAGGTAGATAGATAGATAGAACGTCTTGGAGATAGATAGATAGATATATAGAACATCTAGTAGCGAGATAGAGAACATCTCGTAGATAGATAGACAGATGGATAGATAGATTGATAGATAAAACATTTAGTATATAGATAGTTAGATAGATAGATAGATGGATGGATGGATGGATGGATAGATGGATGTATGGAGAGAACATCTACGAAGTAGGAAGTAGCGACGTCCGATGCTCTTAACGCTTCTTTCATGAATTGTAGGGATTTCGTTTCCACGAATGAAGAACTTTGTTTCTTTGACCATTCCCTTTATCAATAATAGACTGTGACATATAGAGGCTTGATTTTAATGCTTACCCAATTAAAAAAGATCTTGTAGACGGATCACGTGATATTTCAAGAGGAATTGTGACTATAAAATGAGCATTTGATCATCCAAAGAAGCCTTAACTGGTGGTATTTTTTTCTTTCGTTACACTGTTCTCTGCACTACATGTTGTGATCTAATAAGAAAAGTAACGGTGAAATTAAACCAACCATTCAAATACCTATATCAAATTTTTGCCATTCATTTGCATATCACATAATCGAAAATCTCATATACACACATCTCAAGCACACACACACACACACACACACACACACACACATATATATATATATATATATATATATATAATATACCAAACTTATTGGTACATCCTCACTGTGAGAAAAAAAACCCAGCAAATAGTTTGATTGTAAAAATATACTACCAAACATCAACTGGGGGATTAAGATGGCGACAGGGTGCTTGTTTGTATATGTGATAATTAGTGTTATTTAAGGTATACATTAGAACTGATGTAGTAGATTCAAATTTACTTAAAAATAAAAAAATAAAAATAAAATATAAGATAACTTTTTTTTTAAATCTTAAATATAATATAATAAAATATAGATTTAATAGTGTTCTTTGTTTTTGTTGTTTTCTATTGGTCGTTTTAGTTTATGCTAATTTAAATGATTTATTTGAATCACGGTCGTAAGTACTATATTTAATGCGTTTGCTCCCAGTCTCTTTAGTCAGATCTCAGCCCTGAAGAGCATTAAGCGAAACTTTTAGTAGGTTCGTCTGATTCATTAGATTTATCTTTATTATATATATATATATATATATATATATATATATATATATATATATATATACCAACCCTTCCACAGAAGCAGGATGCGACACAAGGTCAATTTCTTAAGCGGAGTTTAACAAGTTTGAATTCAGAGTTTACTTAGTTACCTAGCCAAGGTTAAAGAGTACAGTCTGCCCTACTATTTACCCATAGATGTAGGGAGAGTAGTTGGATGCTGACCTTTCCAAAGGGTGAGAGCGCTATTTAAAATGCAAACAGCCTCGTAGAGGATTTGAACTCGTCTAACCGTGTCCATTTCCTACGACGGTAACCATTACACCACGTGCCTCCACCTCAGACGCAAAAACAAATCTCCCTGGTTTAACGCTAGTAAAAAGGGGATAGACTCCGTCGCTGCCCGGCCGATACCAATAGTAGGTCATTCCGCTGACTTTACTTTTTACTTGTTTCTTAAATGAATCATGTATATATATATTCATCTTTCCAATATATTCCGCCTATCTCTCTATCACATAGACACACAATATATATATAATATATATATATATATATATATATATATATATGTGTGTGTGTGTGTGTGTGTGTGAAGTAAAAGGCAAACGGCTGTTAGCGTCTCAAGTTGGAGGGTGGATCAGAGTTTTGATCATCTCTGATAAGGTCAGCATGGCGAGCGAAATCTGATGTTGAAAGACCGAAACTTCCCATTTACCCATGCATACTACATCACTGACGACACCTATCAGCGCCCAAAATGTAGGAGCGTGTATATATATATATATATATATATGTGTGTGTGTGTGTGTGTGTGTGTGTGTGTGCGAGTGTGTGTGTGTGTGTGTGTATGTGTGTGTGTGTGTGTGTAAACAAGATTTGGCATTAAATAACCCGTAAGTGTTGATATGCCATTAAACCGAACAATAAACCAACCGTTGAGTGAAGGTATAGCACTTGATGCCAAATACCACCAAATATGTATATGAATGAAAAAAGAAAGAAAATAGAATATCTAATAGGCGCATTTTAATTTATAGTAGGACTGTCTGGTATTAGTTGGACGGCTAGTCTATGGAAAAAAACAAACAACAACTCTAAATTAAAAATCCCAAGGGCATTAGTCTGAAAGCGAATGAAACACTAGATTAACCCACTCCTTCATTCTAAAAGCTCATGTGGAAACCGGTATACAATAAAACATTTTCTGATTGAATGCACACACCTCTCCCACATTCGAAGAAAGTTCTACAATGTTAACAGTATGGACAAACTATTTGGAAAAATAGATCCCAAGAGCATATTAAACCTTATGAAAATAACCGGCCTCCTATCAAGGATGTAACTTCATAGACCTACAACAATCACCCAAACACTCTCTTGATGTTCAAATCCTCAACAGAAAACTTGATTTCAAAAAAGATAACTAAACCCCTATCACTATACCTAATTACCAATAGAAGCATGATCTGGAAAGATATGCAGGTGGTTGTATACGTGGCAGCTGTAGCTTACAAAAAAACGTATTCAGCATAAAATAACCCAATGGGTTGACGTGCCGTAAAACCCAACCAACCAAACCAAACTAAACCCGAACTTGCTTACTATGATTTCACAAGGGGTGTTCCATCAAGGTGTAAACGTTAGCACGCTAAACCCACATATCAATTACCAATGAATAGCGAGTTCGATTCTCATTGGATGGCTATATTTGCAACCTTGTGTCACGTTCTAACCGTATTTCCTCAACCGAACAGGTTGTGGAAATTCCTACTAAATCTCCTCTCCTGTATTTTTTAACGAAAATACAAAAAAAGATCCTACATTCTATATTGAGCAATGAAATTGGTCGAAATTGCTGTGAGCATTTAGAATTCTTTTTCCTCTGGAATGTGAATTCTGTCTGCTAAGCCCCAATCATTTGTGATTAATTTATCGATGTACAATTTTGGCAACATTTTCCAGAAGAGGAGGAGTAGAACTAAGGGATATCGTTTATATCCTTTGTAAGACAGACCGTTTATACCTGGTGTACTTTTTGCCTTCGCTTTCCGGAGAAAAAATCATTCGTTTCTCGTAATATTATTGGTGAAGTTTCAAAGTCTACTTGTGGTGAATATGGTCTGTTGAATTCAATTCGGTTCGGATTATTTAGTTAATGACATATCAACCTTAGCGGGTTATTTAATGCAAAAGCATATTGCATATTCAAAGTAAACTAGTAGAGGAAACATTTAATCCATAGCTGGAGGAATGACGGTATTCAATCCTTTCCCAGGGTAATAGTTTAAAATTGAAAGTAATAGAGCAAATGGAATTTGACATGTTGAGTAGGTTGGTTTGGTTCCTTTGTTTAATGGCACATCAACCTTAGCGGGTTATTTAATGCCAAAGCAGATTGCATATTCAAAGTAAATTAGTAGAGGAAACATTTAATCCATAGCTGAAGGAATGACGGTATTCAATCCTTTCCCAGGGTAATAGTTTAAAATTGAAAGTAAAAGAGCAAATGGAATTTAACATGTTGAGTAGGTTGGTTTGGTTCCTTTGTTTAATGGCATATCAACCGTAGCGGGTTATTTAATGCCAAAGCCATAGAAGAACAGTAGTGGTACTATTTAATCCATCGCTTGAGCGATGCGGGAGTTCAATTCTTCCCCAGGGTATTAGTCCGAAAGTGAATGTAATAGCTCAAATGGAATTTGACCTGTTGAGTCAAGTTCGGTTTGGATTTTTTTTAATGGCATATCAACCTTCGCCGGTTATTTGATGTTAAAACCTTAAAAGAACAGTAGGGTACTATTTAATCCATAGCTGAAGGGATAAGGAGGTTTAAACTTTCCCAGGATATTAGTTCGAGAGTGAAAGTAATAGCGCGACTGGGGTTCGAACTTGCTACTCCGATGTCGCAGTCAAATACGCCAGCCACTACTCCCCGGGGAATCGCCCTCCTGTTGAATCAATTGAAAACGCTCAGAGGAATATCGGCTTGCAGGTCGGTAGCCTTTTTTTTGTGCAAAGACGCTCTTCCAAAAGACCCCACCCTTCAAAACACCCTATTCAAAAATGTCTTTGTGAATTTCTAGGAGTCCTTATCAAAAGTGTGCCTGAGTTTTCTTTGTTTTTGGACGCCATTTTCCTGTGGTATCAGCTCGTGAAATAACAGGGGGCTTCTTAATTTATTTTATTTGTGCTTTTGTTAATTCCTTGTCACCTGATGTTTCCTTAAAGCGATTTTTTTTCTTTCAAAGAAATCTTTGTCTTCCTTTCTCTCTTTGGCTTCGATTGGTTCTTCTTATTCTGTCATTCTTATTTTCTTCGAGGGCAAAAGAATCAAGGCATGCGAACTTTCGGAGAAAGAACGCAATTTATTCCTGATAGATCCCCCTCAAGCTATTTCTCAAGAATGAAAGACAACGCATCGTCGAGTGCCATACATCTGCTGTCATTTGCTTTTGGTCATCTGATACGAGGGTTCATTATCATTCGCACAGGGTTACTTAGGTCGACAAATAAAGGGATCCTGTGTAACGTGGTGCTTTTCCTGATACTTGTTTCCTTTCAATCAGATTAAAATTTACGCCGTTCATGATTCAAGCATTTATAAGATTTACACTTAAAAACTGATGGTTCCTAAAGAAATAGGATTAAGTGATTGATTTTAACGGCATGTCAAGCCGTCTAGGGTTGTTTATGCAGAAAAGTTAGGAAATTTCACGTTTACATTGTTGGTGTGGTGTTATTTATTAATCTTATTATAATGGAGATTGTGTGTTTTTCTGTCTGTAACCGAAACTATATTACTAATCGAGTCACTATTCCCTTAGTTATTTACGTCATATTCTCCATGAATTTTTATTCATATTTAAACCTCATTAATTAATAAAATTGTTTTACGTTATTAATATTGTTGACCATATCTACATGATATTTTCCACGTACCCCACTTGTACGGGTCAGGCACAAGGCCCTATTTATGTGGGACCACCCACAAGCCGAAGCTCATGGGTGGCAGGTGAAAAATTGCGTCGATCCCGTCGGCATTCCCCCTCAAGGGGGCGCCTCAGGCACTGGGCAATAAACCCAGCCCTGCCCCTTTAAATCAAGGGGGCAGGTGTTGCCTGGGGGGATGGCCCCCTGGGATCGACGCCATTAATTATATCAATGGTCCAGAGGCCGAAGCCACTATTGACCATATCTACATACTGTATTTACCGCGTACCCCACTTGTACGGGTCAGGCACAAAGTCCCTATTAACGTGGGACCACCCACAAGCCGAAGCTCATGGAGTGGCAGGTGAAAAATTGCGTCGATCCCGTCGGCATTCCCCCTTAAGGGGGGCGCCTCAGGCACTGGGCAATAAACCCAGCCCTACCCCTTTAAGTCGAGGGGGCAGGTGTTGCCTGGGGGGATGGCCCCCTGGGATCGACGCTGTTAATTATATCAATGGTCCAGAGGCCGAAGCCACTGTTGAGCATATCGACATACTAATAACATGCAAGTGTATTTATATATACAAAAATTGCGCTTTGCAGTGTGAATGGGAAGGTTAATTTGCATATTGATATAAAAAAATTGATTTTATATGTGCTCAGCATTATTTATTTCTAATTGTTTGGTTTTATTTAATGAATATGAACAAAAATCTCGAGGATAAATCTTAAAAGAAATTCATTAGCAATATTAAAAGTAATTCGATTCTTTAATTTAAGTAAATAGTTAAATTATGAAAATTTAGCAATGAAAGACGGGAGTGAAGAAAAAGCAAGTTTTAGTTGTTCCCCTCTGTTTCAAATCTTTTTATCGGCATCTTATTTAGTTTCATTAGCTTTTCTAAGTTAACATTATATTTTATTGCATTAAAACTTAAATACTTGCACCCGGAGGGTGCATATATTTGCTAGTAGTAGTAATAAAGTCCGCGGAATGCGACTGCAGCAAAGTTGTATGTCAGGGGACGTCTTACAGTAAGGTAGAGTAGAAATTAAAAAATAACGGTAATTCTGAATTTACAAGGCTTTGACCCTATGGCTGTCCTCTGGTTAGTTCGTTTCGTGGTAGCAGGAGGTGAAATTAGAATTTAGAGAGTTCTAGCTTAAATTTTAGATGAGACTGACGTGCTTCTCGAAGATGGCTATTTCACTCGCGGTGAGGATTAAAAACATTAAAATATTAAAATAATAGAAAAATATTGAATCAGAAATCAGAATCAGAAATCCATTTGTTTCAGCTACAAAAAAAAATGCGATTCCTTGAAGGAGAACAGCATGATAAAAAATTATCAAACTTGATTAATAATTTACAGGGTTACACAAAAAATATTGATTAAGACAATGCCTGTTACTAAAAAAAACAACGAAGACAGATGAAGAAGTCCTAAGAGAGCAGACCAGAAAAACAGAGAACCAGCCCAGATGCCCAGAGAGAGAATTGACGACCCGATCCAGTATAGTTGCAGACAGGTGCTATATGATAAGATGGTGAAAAGAAGTAAAGGACTATATAACAGACGGTACAAGTTTGTTATCAGATTTAGACGAGTAGATTTTTTAAAATTATCTCCCCCTTTCGGAACATCATGTGCATATCTCCCTGTTTCATGACACGGTAATAGGTGTGTGGTGTCACAATACTTTCAAAGTGTACACTATGAATTTAGATATTATTCCTCATAACTCTTTTGCTAAGACCCAATCTTCTGCGATTAATTTATCGATGTACAATTTTTGAATTATGCAACGGGGACCTCTGGAAAAAAACTGGCGATGTGTTTTATCTCTTAATTAAATTTAAGGAAAAATAAACTAAATCAATTTGAATAAGATTAATTGTTGCTCACTGAAATGCATCAGTTCATATGCATACATTTACATACATACATCTGTAATTTCTTTTTTTTATTTCTAGAATTGATAAGAAAACAAACAACCAGCTCTCCTTTAATCATAATTTATGCTATAGTTATTGGACATAATTGCCAAATATCAAAATAATTTAAAATTATTGAATCAGAAATCAGAATCAGAAATCCATTTGCTTCAGCTATAACAAATAGCGATTTTCTGATTGAAGAAAATTGCCTGATATAAAAAAGAATAATCAGACTAAAAAAAACAAACAAAAAAAACAAAAACAAACAAACAAAGAATATCTTGAAGGCATGGTGCAGCACTGCTTCAACCACTACACTAACGACTCTGCAGTTGCTGGGAACATGGACACATCCACCAGGACAAGCGGGACGCTACCATTGTTCCCTTATACAGGAACAAAAATCGGAGCGACTTCAGCATAGCTTGACAAGTCTTGCGCGTGTTACACTGGCGCGTCTGCAGACATTGCATCTTGCATCATCCAGGGACACAGTGTGGCTTCCGAGCAACCAACTGCAGGAGGGGTGCCAGGAGAGAGGATGCCACTCTGCACCTAATGAAGGCTTCCAACCTGGCCACCCGAAGTGTTCACAGTCACTGCACCAGATACACCAGATATTGCTATTCAAAAATTGTACCGCTCAACCACTCACGCAGTTGCAAAAAAAAGTGAACTACGCCATCGTCTTTAGTAGACGGAAGGATGCCAACAATCAGAATTAATTAATGATATAAAGGGTGACCCCCAAAATATCAAAACATTCTTAAAAAATCACCACTTTTTTGTTTTAAATTTAATTTCTAAATTCTTTTTCGGATAGTATAAGTAATATAAGCAAATTGAAAATATCAAGTTACAATGTTAAAGAACAAATAAAAATAATGTTACAATTTAACTGAGAGATTAATAATTTCTATAAAAATAAACTTATGAAGGCAGATTAATTTCAAAGTATTCAGAATTGAAATGGCCTCCCAGTTAGCTTACTTTGTCTGTCTGATTTCTTTTTGTGGCATTATTCAAAGGAGTATGTATGTTTGAATAGACTTAAGACATTGCTTCAGCTCAAGCATAATAATTGTGAAGAGATAAGAGGATTGACCCTAGGAAAGCAACGTCACACAAAGAACTTGAATTAAAGTGCATCTTTGCATCTGTGAAAATAGAGTCAATCTACAATATATCCTTTTTTCCGAAATAGCTAAAATATAATTCCTTGGACTATATTTCATAAAACAAAAGACAAAATGATTAAATTTTGTTATGTATCAGTTTTTTTACCTACCCTGTATAAAAAGGGCAAGTTAGATAATTTCTGTATTTACGTTTCAGAAACCCGTTCAAACATAGTTTAATAAAACAACCATTCAAATTCTTCTGCGGGTTTCAACTATATAGACTTTTCAATTCAAATTTAAACAATGACAAATATAGAGATACAAAAAAAAAATCGGAAGATTAAGAAATGGTAGATGACAAAATATTTGTGCCATTTTGAATATTCTATTATGTATTAAAAATAAAGTATTTCACTTCAAAGTGTATATTTTATCAAATTTGTAAGAAATGACAAAGAAAATCTAATCATATTTATATAACACAATTATATATTGTTAATTGTTTAAAATTACTCATTGTTTCTTTCGCAATTTATTCAATATAGCATTGGATTATATATATATATATACATATATATATATATATATATATATATACAAGATGTGTAAAAAGGTATCAAGATTTTGGACTTTTTGACATGTATTTGGAATAACGTTCCATTCATTCTTCGTTTCTATATAGGTAAATACAGCATTAAACATGGTACTCTTTTGACACACCTTGTATTCTGAAAAAAATTAATGCGACAATTTTATTTTCATTATCACCACAAGATGAAGAGATAGGACTTCCGAAAGAGAGCAGCAAAAACCAAATCGTTATTTTTTTAAATAAAAGTGGCCAATACTCGGATTCACTTCCATATATATATATATATATATATATATATATATATATATATATATATATATATATATATATATATATATATATATATATATATATATATATATATATATATATATATATATATATATATATATATATATATATATATATATATATATATATATATATATATATATATATATATATATATATATATATATATATATATATATATATATATATATATATATATATATATATATATATATATATATATATATATGTATATATATATATATATATATATGGAAGTGGATCCGACATTATGTAATTTTATATAAGTGAAAAAAAGAAAAAAAAAACATCCGTCTAAAAAACTGTTTTTTCATTTTTATAAAATTACACACTCACACACACACACACACATATATATATATATATATATATACATATACATATACATATATACATATATATATATATATATATATATATATATATATATATGTACAAACATAAAGCACATTTCTTATCCTCTTAAAAGAATGCATCAAACTAAATGATAAAACAGTAAAAGAGGGGTTGAATGAACTATGATTTTTTTCTAGATTTTAACCTGCTTTACTCGCTAGTATTGGCCACTTTTATTTTAAAAAATAACGATTTGGTTTTTGCTGCTCTCTTTCGGAAGTCCTATCTCTTCAACTGGTGGTGATAATGAAAATAAAATTGTCGCAATCTCCAAGTTGGCATGTTCTTTCGTATCTGTTTGGTGATATCCGGTCTGTTAATGTGTATCTGAGATGTAACCATTTCATTTCCTCCTTGGTATTTCAAGAGTTGCAATATTCTGGAGATGCTTGTAGCAATAGTGTTTATGTCTCTTTAAGAATATATATATATATATATATATATATATATATATATATATATATATTATTCTTAGTTTTCTTCTATATATATATATATATATATATATATGCATATATATATATATATATATATATATATATATATAATATATATATATATATATATATATATATATATATTGGTAATTTTTCCGAGATGAAATAAGGAAAATAAAGTGCTCAATTACAAATGTAAGAGCTTTATTTATTAAATGTAACTGTTTATACAAAGGTATATGCAAAGGTGTGGGCATGCCTTAAATATATAAAGCATGCGCACACAAGAAAAATATTTAATAAACTCATCAACCACCCTAGAATACAAGCTTACATACTTTTACAGGATTTTACCATCCGGAAATTTTACTTTTTCTCTATCAAATTTTAATATAAACCAAAAAAAAAAAAAAAAAAATTGTAGAAATTCTAGTGAAGACCCCTATAAGGATTGAACTAAAAAAATACGGTGAAGATGACGTTAAGTGAGAAAAGAAAAATATATATGTAAAAGTGGAATGTGCATAAGTTTCTTTACATATGTGTTTTTGTTTTTTGTTTTTTTATATTTTCCAGAAAAAAATCGGTTTTTCGTAAACAATCAAAGGGAGATTACTTTGTGAGCCTTAATTTTGAATTTATCAGCGTCCATAAAATTAACTGAAAAATTGCAGTCATTTACAAATACATAACCGCAAAATATGTTCTTGCAGACACACCAGAGTGATTAAATGGTATCCTGACGAAGGCAAAAAGCCAGAAACCTTAGGTAAATGCCTACTAAAACCTTTGTATAAACAGTTATATTTAATATATATATATATATATATATATATATATATATATATATTTATTTATTTATATATATTGTATGTATAGATAATACTTAAGTTTTCTTGGCCATATATATATATTATTCTGATATTGTTATATATATATATATATATATATATATATATATATATATATATATATATATATATATATATATATATATATATCAAGTATTGAACACTCTTTGATGATACATTACTAATGGTATTCCAACGAAAACGTTGAAGCGGCTCTTAGACAACACAGAGACAGACACAGGAACACAGACACACAGACACAGACAGACAGACAGACACACACGCACGCACACACACACACACACACACACACACACACACACATATATATATATATATATATATATATATATATATATGACTAAAGACTTAAGTAATATATAAAAATACATTTTTTAAAAGTGTGTTTCTCATTCAACCTGTTCGTTCGGAGGGGTTGAGTAAATACATAAATGTGATTTCAATACCAAAGACAAATTGCGATGTTCTTCATTTTCAAAATAGCCATAGTGGTCTATGAAATATCACTTTCAAGAGTTTAAAGAATAGAACGTTTATTTGGTAAGTATCTGAATAAATGTTTGGGAGTGCTTGTCTCTTAGACAAATGGGACATTATACAGCACAACACCAAACCTAAAATTACCACTTGCACATATATCGAGATCCCCAGATACAAAGCGCCAAACTTGCCGTCATATGAATATGTTGACTGTATCCCCTTTTTAGGGACAAGACACCCCTACCCTTAAAAAGATTGTCTAGTTATCACTAAAGATCTGCTGGTGATTAAATTTTAGTTTTTCAATTATTACTGAACTTATTTCTTTCCAAATACTCCAGGTTAAAAATGTGGTAAAGTTTTGGTAAACAGGCGAAAGTTTTGCCCATTTATTAATGATACCTGCATCGGGAAAATAAGGCCTAAAAAAGAACATAGGTTCCTCGATATCATTATTATGCTTTTATTCTGGACTAAATAATATAGCACACATTTGGTTATTCTCATTCACAAGTTTCTGTGTTTGATACCGATCCTCGCCAAACTCAGTGCATGAGTAGTACACCTTGGGTAACCAAATCTGTGGGATAAAGCACCTGGTAGCTGATGGTAGTTCTGGCACTCCACCTCAGTATAACGATTTTCCTAGTCTAGTGCTGGTTAAAAGAGGATAGACTGGAACATAAGAGTATGACGTTAAACTGCATCTAGTGGTGAGGTTCCAATTCTGGAGCTCTGGATGTGTCGGGTACCCCTTCATCGCTATTACTCCCAGGTTCACTCTGACCCGGAGTGGTAGACCCTGTTCGAGTCCTATCTATGGGTAAATAGATTTAAAAAATGAGTTTTAAAAATGTGTTTAAAAAATGAGTAATGAATAAAACAAAAATAGCTCCCGCATAAGGGTTGACATACCATGAAAACCAACCAACCAACCAACCAACCAACCAACATACCAAGAGATGTGGGCGTATTTGTTTTCTCTTAATTAAATTCAGCGAAATCTTAATTGTTTTCTAAAAGTTTATCAGCATTTCATCCAACGTTTTCAAAAATTCGCGAAAATCCAGCAGATCCGTCAACCATAGGAAAATATTGATGTTCTATATATAATTCAGATAATTCAAAATTGAATTTGTAAGTAATTTCATGTTCTAAATAAACTGGTATAATTAATTTGTATTATTATTAATGGGGAAAAATAACAACTGTAAAAAAAACAATGGGATTTTGTATCTTTATCGGTGATGCACACTAGTTTCATGACAGAATAATGAGAGATTCAGTTGTTATGGTAACACTATTCATGACTCAAATAAACAGAGAAAATAAAGAAAGATGAGAAATAAATAATATTAAAATACAGGAAAAGAAAAACGGAAGAAAAGAAATGAAATGATACTTAGATGGCAACATTTTGAAGTATGGATGGTCGTAATATATATAAATATAACAAAGAAATTAAACATTTCTGAATGTTTAAAAATGTATTACTCCTCCTTCTGAACAACAATGGAATATTCTATACAGTCCCTTAGCATTGCAGATGTGATTCCATAGATTATAGCCTCAAATATACAATCTTCGGATCCGCATAAAGACATTTACTAGTTAGGTTTTTTTTTATATTATCTTAAGAATTTAATATTTTTTGTAAAAATAATTGTTCGTCGTCTTTTGAAGAAATTTTTTTTTATTCAAATGAATGAAAAGATTTTTGTTTTTTTGGTCTGGTTAGTCAAATCTATGTAATTATCTAAAATTTCCTGCTTGAAAGAATTATCGAGAAATATAAAACCGCTAATGTTTAATTAAATCAGAACAATCAGTTTAGCAAGATCAGCAAGTAAATATATTTTGATTTTTAGATTTTGAATTTTAAGAAGAAGATAAAATATTAGAAAAATCCGACTAAATGTGAGGAGATATATTGGAAAGGTGAATAACGAACACAAACAAGCAACTCAATTAATATTTCGACTGCATTGATTTCAGAAGCTTCATCAGAATGAATCAGAATGATTCAACAGAGTCGAAATATCAATTGGATTAATTCTTTGTGTTCGTTATTCACCTTTCCAATATATTCCCTCAGTCTCTGTCTTACACACACATGTATATATATATATATTCATCTTTCTAATATATTCCCCCTCTCTCTCTCTATCACATAGAAACACAAATATAATATATATATATATATATATATATATATATATATGTGTGTGTGTGTGTGTGTGTGTGTGTGTGTGTGTGTGTGTGAATATAAGTTAGGGTAGCGAAGACATGAAGTTAACAGCGCTTGGGAACTGATAGTTTCTCGCTTATGTGCTTTATATATATATATATGTAATTTATATATATTATTTTATATATACATATATGTGTATGAGGTTAAGCAAACAAATGTGTTTATTTTTATATGGCTTTAAGTCGACAATTTTTGGAGGATATGTGCTTAATTGAAGTCGTACCTTATTTTGAAAAATTGATTAGTTAATAATTAATGAATTTTAAGGCTAAACGAATCGAGAAAATGTTAATCCCTGAATGTACATTTCAACCTATTAGGTCTCATCAGCAAGGTTATAAAATATGTATAATATAAAATATAAAAATATATGTGTATATAAGTTCGGGTAGCGATGAGATGAAGTTACCAGCGCTTGGGAACTGATAGTTTCTCACTTATATGATTTTCAAACCAAATGAATATTTGTGTTTGTGATTTTCCTTATATAGTATTGTGTGGATCACTGGAAGGATTAATACATATGTATGAGTGTAGGTGTATAGAAGTCCGTGTGTATGTGTATGCATGCGTGTGCGCACGTGTGTACTTCCATTTGTACTCTAAAAGTAACATTGTGAGTGTCAAATTTATGTCTGTTATGGAAGACAGAAATGTATCTTTAACAATTGAACTTCTCATGACTCTGTAATAAGATGTTATATATATATAATATATATATATATATATATATATATATA
The DNA here is from genome assembly GCA_023376005.1 of Doryteuthis pealeii. Taxonomy (NCBI): domain Eukaryota; kingdom Metazoa; phylum Mollusca; class Cephalopoda; order Myopsida; family Loliginidae; genus Doryteuthis; species Doryteuthis pealeii. The sequence continues at coordinate 51,186,243 of CM042146.1, forward strand.
TATATATATATATATAATATACAAGTAACCGCTTAATCAGCAGTAGGTACAGTAAGAACCCAAGTTCTTTGTTATTAAATATTGTTCCGGCATTTAATGTCCCAAAAACTGTCGATATGCTGTAAAACAAAACAAAGACCCGCGGACCCAACCAAACAACCATATATATATATATATATATATATATATATATATATATATATATATATATATATATATTATTATATTATTATTATTATTATTATTATTATTATACTTAAGATGAGGAATCAATGTTTATATCTTAAAAGCTTTTCCTATTTATTTTTTTTGATTGAGTTATCTTTGAAAAAATCCATTTTAATTAGTTCTAATTAGTCGTAATTTGCAATTATGTCAAAAACTGACACTTCTCTTACTTCACATTCTGCCTGTGACTTGATTACCTCCTCGTTGTATATATTGGTTTCTCTATGAAAGTAATGAGAATGATTTAGAGAGTATGAAATATATTTGTATGTCAAGTTACACAAGCAGCTTAATTAGGCCAAAATATTCTCTTTCTTAGAAACATTACAAAATAATTTTAATGCTTTTGTTTTAAATTATCCGGTCGTATTTATTTTTAAAAAATCAATTCGTTTTGCAAACTCCCTTTTCCCTAATCCCAATGATCAATCAATGGGTGACCCATCATATCACGTTTTTTAGTATATATATATATATATATATATATATATATATATATATATATATATATATATACGAGGGTGAGTAAAAAAAGTATTGCCATTTTTTTAATTCATGTGAAGTTTAAAAAAAATAAAACTAAGACCCTAGGAGGCTCAGAGCAAGAATCCGACGATTGGCAATCCCCACTTGCCAATCAACATTGTCCTCCTTCTGCATAACAATACTCGACCACACACAAGTATCAGAACAAGTGAATCAATCGCCTCATTCGAGTAGACAACTTTATTACATCCTCCTTATTCACAAAATTTAGCGCCTTCAGACTATCTCATATTCGGACCCATGAAAGAGGGTTTCAGAGGCAAACATTATTCCAGTGACGAGGAAGTGAAATTTGTAGTGAAGAAGTGGCTCAAAGAACCGTCAACAGAATTTTACAGAGCAGGGATACATGCTCTCATTCGAAGGTGGAACATTACTATTAAGAGAAACGGTGACTATGTGTAGAAGTAGGCATATGATCCACAAAGGACCAGCTTCCTTTTGATGTTCCTGTGTTGGTAATTATACCTGTCCTAAACAAAATGGCATAACTTTTTGATTCGCCCTCGTATATATATTTGGGGGTGCATAAAGTAAAGTAGTCGGGGTGGGGAGGAGGCTAAAGTCGATATCAACCAATCAGCGAGGGAGTCTATCCCCTTTTCACTAGCGCTAGACTAAGGAGATTGTTTTTTGCGTCTGAGGTGGAGGCCACACCTACCATCAGCTCCTTACTTTACCGCACATACCCCTGTGCTACTCATACGCTGAAATGGCGAGGGCCGGTTTCGAACTAGGAACCTTGCGGTTTCTAGCCGAACGCTCTACCGACTGAGCAGGCGTATAATAAGGGTATTTTTGTGATGGGTGCAATGTTTCTGTTGATGGTATGGATATTTAAAGGAGAAAAAGTCTTCTTTTTTTTTTTTAATACAAACTTTGCAATAAAACGCACAGTAAAGATTATTCTGTCGATTGTGAGATGGAATGCATTTCGACAAAAATCTTGATGGACCTCCACCTAATTTAAGTTCGGGTGATTACAAGGGCAAACCTTGACTTTCTCGAGGGTCGAGATTTGTCGTTCAAGCACATGCTAACAAACACAACACATCGGTTATTCCAACATGATAATTCTCTTCTGCCAGCTCTGAAAAAAATTTGGTAAAATTGTTCTTCAGTTAACATTTGACCGAGACACTTGTTAAAATAACCACTAGATATAATCAGGGCGAGCAAAAATATGCATCCTCTAAGTGTAAGTATTAAAATTTTAATATAATAAAATATCATATTAAATTAGAAAGGCTAATGAAAATAAATAAGAATACAGCTAAAAAGATTTTAAACAGAGGGGGTTGTAATCGAATAATAGAACAACTGAAACTTACTGTTCCATCACTCCCGTCTTTCATTGCTAAATTTTCCTAATTTGATTATTTAGTTAAAATAGGAAGTAAAGAATAAAATGACTGTTATTTCTTCTTGTTAATGGATTTCTTTTAAGATTTGTCCCCGGGAATTTTGCTGATATTCATTAAGATAAAATCAAACAATTAGAAATCAATGATACCAAGCACATATTTATTAAAATCAAATTTTTAATATCAATATGCTAATTAGCCTTCCCATTCACACTGTAAATTGCTATTTTGTTGTATATATAAATACAATTGCATGTTATTAGTATGTAGCTATGGTCAACAATATTAATAATGTAAAACAATTTTATTAATAATTGAGGTTTAAATAAAAATAAAAATCATGGAGAATGTGACGTAATAATTAAGATAATTGTGACGTGAGCAGTAAAGTAGTTTTGGTTACAGACAGACAAATACACAATCCCCATTATATTAAGAAGAATGATACTACAAAATAAAAGACAGCATACAATGTTATAAGCTTCCTTTCATATATAAAAAACAAAAACAAATCCGTTACAATAAAATCGGAAACAGAGGGGATATAATCGAAGAATGGAACAGCTTTGATGTTAGCCCTTTCCATCCATTGCAGCTTTCATTGCTAACTTTTTTCTAATTTAACTATTTAACTAAACTAGACAGTAAAGAATAAAATTACAGTTATTTCTTTTTGTTAATGGATTTCTTTTAAGATTCATCAGTTAACTTCTGGTGTAAATATAATAGAAAATGCCTGGAAAAACTGCGAGACTAACATTTTTCACCCCCACCAGGTCTGATTAACAGAAGGTCTTTTTTGCGTGGGGGATTTTTATGGGGCATCCTGCGAAGATCGGACTCACTATGTAGTAGTAATGAATCTGCAAGACTAGCTAGCTAACCATTACACCACGTTTGTTTTTTCTCTCTACCTAGGCAACTACGAAAATAAAACAATTAACAACAAATATATATATCCATTCACTATCACCAGATTTTGCTTTTTGATAATGAAGATTTGAGTTATATCCGTGAAGATAATTAGAGAATAAAAATTCAATAGGAACATAATGGAATTTCTTTTGCATCTATTATTTTAAATAGGAGACATTAATTTTTTTCAGAGTGTCTGTATACTTTTTTTATTTGACATCCCACAAGGCCGGATCAACGCAAAAGCTTTTTTTTAACGTAGGGGTTTTAATGGGGCACCTTGCTAGGTTCTAACTCACGATTCAGTAATAATGGATCTGCGAGACTAACTTTTTGCACCCCCACCTTCTACCCAGGCGACGCCGGGTAGCCTGTTCTAATATATATATATATATATACATATATATATATGTGTGAAAATGGAAAAGGAATTGAATCCAACAATATGAGGAAAAATGAGTAAAGAAAAGAAATGTAGATGGATAAAATGAATTTAATCGATATCACATTAATCGATATCACTTACACATGTGTTTCGGTCAGTTTATGTGTGTGAAAATATTTCGCACACATAGAAGAATCGACCTTCATCAGAGTGAACATTCATTTTGAAACACACACACACACACACACACACACACATATATATATATATATATATATATATATATATATATATATATATATAAGTATGTATGTGTGTGTGTGTGTGTATACATATATCGAAGATGAACCTGACCATATTGACAGTGATGTAGTTCAATGATTATTAGTTATTTCGGGTCTTTCAACGACTTAGACCTTCACCTTATAACGCAGCACAAATTAATTGTCTGGTAACGAGCTCTCAAACAGACCAACGAGCTATTAATGACTGGCCTTGAGGCGTTTTCATAATTGTATAGCCAGCAAAACCTCCAATCACACACACACACACACACACACACACACACCCATATATATATATATATATATATATATATATATATATATATATATATGAAAAAGTGAATGGAAGTGAATCCGACAGTATGAAATAAATTTTCAGAAAAAAACAAACACATGATGTTATAATTCGCTGACAGAAATCTGTTTAGACCTTTTATTAAAGCGGTCTTCATCAAGAGCGAGATGTTTGTTATAGAAAGACGGTGTGAGTAAACCGTTACAAAACAAAAGTGGTACAAACGTTGGTCGTTGGATATATCTAAAATAATATCCTAAATAACTTAAAAATGGTTAATTTCGTACCTATCTTGGTAACCTTTTTGGATTCCCCAGGTCAAACAGCTTTAAAAAAAACAATTATTAGGAATATGGAAGCACTGGAACTCATTTTACAGATAAAAATAGATTACAAAATGTCATTTTTTGCGCCCCACTCGAGGTAGTAATATCTTATCTACAGAAAGTGATGTTAATATACACATACAAAAGGCCTGGATGGCTATAGGCAGATTATAAATCATATGGAAATCTGGTCTCCCTGATAAGATAAAGCGAGAATTCTTCCAATCTGGGGCCATGTCAGTACTAATGTCTGGAAGTATAACTTGGACTTTAACAAAACGCTCATAGAAAAAGCTAGATGGGAACTGTACAACAGTGCTACGTGTAGTCTTGAATTCATCTTGGGAGCAGCACCTCCACAAGAAAAGAGCTGTACGGTCACTGGACTCCTATCGCTCAGACCATTCAGGCAAGATGAAGAGGTAAGGACGAGCTCATGAGTGCCGTTTTACTATTGACACCTACACTTGCATATGGTAGTGTGGGTCGGCCAGAAAAAACTATATCGCTCATGTCTGCACTGATACTAGATGCTGTGCAGAGGACCTGTCGGAAGCGGCAATATCCACAGAATTAATCTAAGTACAAAAACAACAAAAATATCTAGAAAAAAATTGGAAGAAAAACACTTTAAGTGACAAAATAAGGAAATTGCATACGAGAAGACCTGGACATGGCTACGAAAGGAAACCTGAAAAGAGAAACGGGATATCAATTATTAGCATCACACATGTCAAAAGGACTTATTATATGCAACAAAATAGTAATGTAGGTTATGTGGTGGCATAAATGAAATGGTTACGCACACAAAAGAAAATACCAAACTGCAAAAAAAAAAAAAAGAAAAAAAATACAATACTAGGCTTGAACGGGTGGGAAAGGTGATCTTTTGGGAATTGTGTAAGGCATTAAAATTTGGCCATGTTGACAAACCAGAATCTGCCTTAGAAAATGAAGCAAAATATTTTTTCGAATATTGAGATACAAACGGATCACCCAATCTCAGCCAGAAATCCAATAGAGACAGTTGGCGAGGAGGAGGCAAGGAGATCTATGCTGTCACCATTACTTGATTTTTTTATGGTGATGATGACTGTTCTTCTACAAGGATTTTCTTTTTTTTTACATTGAATAACCAACAAAGGTCTATATGACTTTAGACAAAAAAAAATTGGACACATGGCACAACGGATATCGGCGTTGAGTTAATAGTGCCAAATGACAGTTATCTCTGGGCTGCAGGTTCAATCCTGGCCAAGGGCTACAGTAACATAGAATAATTAACACAGCTTAACACTTGTACCCGGTGATGGTTAACGAAATTAGAACAGTCTACCACTGTGGATTGAATAAAGGGTTCGATTAAAAGTTCCGTGAAGGCTTCCGATTACGACATGAAGGTTTCCGAGTTCGATAATAAGGTTCGCGAGTTCTTAAGCAAGAAAAATTCCGAACTTGACAAGTAACACCTGAAGAAGGCCGGAGGGCACATCGGCCGAGACGTTGTGTAGGTAACAATAAAGATGAGATCAATAGTCTGAAAATCTAAATAATACACATATAGAGAATTTAAAAAAAAATTATACAACTTTTAACTAAGTTATTCCATGACTTTTAAACCCTGAAAGAAAACTAGCAATTTAATTTCTTGTCAGATACGGAACCTTCTCGAACTTGGGAACCTTCTCTTCGAACTCGAAATCCGACAAAAAATACCTGAAGAAGGCCGGAGGGCACATCGACCGAAACGCTGTGTAGATAAAATAAAGATGAGTACAATAGTCCGAATAACCCAAATAATCCAAATTATTCAAGGCTCGTCTAAAAAAATTCATAGAAATAACAAAGAAACTATTTGGGCAAAATTCTCTTTATTTATTGAATGACCCTCGTAACTGAAATTAGCTCAGTAGTGCCCTGTTTTATTATCCCGAATTGGTGAATTGACTGTGCGTATGGAACGTTGTGTAGATAACAATAAAAATGAGGAAAATAGTCCGAATAATTTAAATGATACAAATTATCAAGCCTCACCTAAAAAAAATTCAGTAAAATAACCATTTCGGTAAAATTCCTCATATTTATTGAACAACACTCGTAACTGGAATTAGCTCAGTAGAGCCCCGTTCAATTATCTCGAATTGGCAAATTTACTGTGTGTATGGAAGAGATTAAACATTAATCTGAATCATATTTCCTAAATTGATCTTTTGGTGGCATTCAGCAAATACTGACCGCCATAGTTGTGACAGATTTAGTAATAGCGATATTCCAGCCAGTAATCGGAAATTAATATGCTGTTCATTGGAGGCCTTAAAACATGGCCGAGAAAGAAAGAAAAACTTGCTATCAACAGGCAGCCATAATGTCGAACGCCTGTTTCGATTCGTATAACAATTCTTGTGGCATATGATCTGTGCAAACGTCACAGTTGAATCGCTAAACCACAACATTGTTTCCGTAGTAAATGAGCAATTATCATACGCGTGTTTCGCACAGGTTTACGCTGGTTCACAATTAGATTAAGTTACGAAAATCATTTTTTTCCAGTGTAAATCGTACTTTTTAATGAACTCTTTTTAATTTATTTTTTTGTTCTCTGGTTACGTTGAACTAGCTCAGTTAACACGATTTTATGTTTTAATAATATCTGATTTGTTTAAATTTCAAACTGTGTAAAATTATAAAAACATTTTTGGCATGTTCATGAAAAATAAACGTTAGTCTTTGTTATAGAAAGAATAATGGCCAGTATAAACACTTTGGATCGGTAAGCTCAATATAGCACAGAATAACAAAAATTACTATTTCTCTGAATTTTTTTTAGATGAGGCTTGATAATTTGTATTTATATCTTTATTGCTATCTGTACAACATTTTGTGGATTAAATAAAGTGTTGGGTTCGAAGTTCCGTGATGGCTCCCGAATGCGACAAGAAGATTCCCGATTTCGAAAAGGAGGTTCCCAAGTTCAAGAAGGCACCCGACTGCGACAAGATAACAATAAAGATGAGGATTAAATTTCAAACTGTGTAAAATTACGAAAACATTTTTGGCATGTTCATGAAAAGTAAACGTTAGCCTTTGTTATAGAAAGAATAATGGCCAGCATAAACACTTTGGATCGGTAAGCTCAATATTTTGGTGTGAGCGTAATTTTGCTATTCACTGGAAGCCGCGTGGAAGAACAATGGTTGGTTGAATATCACGATGGATTATTTGAACAATTACCTCTCGTGTACCATATTAGTCGATGTATGTAATCCCAGCAGCCCAATATTTTAGGCAACCTTCTCAGAAGGGATCCAGTAACATTTGCCAACTATAATTGCACGATCATAATAACACTCGTTTATAATCTGGAACACTTCTATGTCGTGTTCATAATCCAATTGACGACTTTTTGTTTCCTATTATATCTATTTCAGTTATAGTATTAACATTTTGTTAAATTCAGATTGGTAGCCTTTGGAGAAAATGTAAAAATGTCACCTTGTCAATAATTTGAAACGCACTATATATATATATATATATATATATATATAATATATATATTATATATATATATAACTTTCTCCAAGTTCGAATCCAACACATCTGTTTTACACTTGTAACCATTGATATCTATCTATCTATCTATCTATCTACTATCTATCTATCTATGTCTGTCTCTGTCTGCCTCTGTCTGTCTGTCTCTCGATATATATATATAATATATATATATATATATATATATATATATATGTGTGTGTGTGTGTGTGTGTGTGTGTGTGTGTGTGTGTGTGTGTGTGTGTGTGTGTGTGTTTTAAGGCAACTGTGTGAAATATATATATATATGTGAAACATATGATGGCAATATAGAAAGAATGATAACCAGTATTAACACTTTGCTCACTATCTTGGACTGAGCGCTACTTTACTATACACTGTAAGCCCCGTGGAAGAACGATGGTTGGTTGAATATCCCGATGAGTTATTCGAACAATTATCTCTCCTGTTCCCTATTAGTCGAGAGATACAATCCAAGCAGTCCAATATTTTAAGGCAACCGTGAGACCACGTCAAATTCTACTAATAAAAGTAACCATTCACGTTTTTATTTTAAAGTTATGATGGAATGGCTTTAAACAGATATTTCTGCGCCTCAGAGCAACATTTAAATGTATCATTTGGTCGATTATTGTTTTAGACATTCGTGGGTTCAAGTACAAAATATCTGAGAATGAAAGAGATTAAGGTTTAAATGAATTGCATATTGCTTTAAGAAGAACTTAAAACAGTTGGTGTTGCAAGGACAGATGAAGAGAAGACAGATTGATCAGGACAAGAATCCAACTGAGAAACACAGCGACACGACGACAAAGAGAGGAGCTGGGCGTTGGAAGATCATTTGAGTAGGAGCTATGCAACATTTTAATCGATCATTTTTTTATCATAAGTTTCTATTCATTTATTTAGTTATTAAATATCCAAAACTCTCTTGCACTTCCGTTCGCGTCTATTTCCGATTTTCTTCTGCCATCCGTCGTTACATTACCGCGAGTAATCCTACTCAATCCGATATGTGTGTGTGTGTGTGTGGGGGGGCCCTTCAACATTCCGCCCACGCCATTTGCAAATCAAACGATATCCACAGAAGCTCTACACCGAGCATGTGCCTTGGACATCTCGCAAATGTCGGCTCAACACGCTATGCACCACGGACGCTTTGAATCAGGTAAGTGTGAAAATGTATCGTCACAGTCTCTGATCAATGCTTTAAATTTTGTCTCTGATCAAAGCTTCAACACTCTTGGCTGCATAGGTTAATCTCGCTATTAGAGGTTGATATTGCGAAATTATTGATCTGCACCAGGACGGATTCAAATATAAAAACCAACTCCTTGTTAAAGGATTTTTGCTGCTTCCCATTTGACATCACCATTACTTCCGGTTCACTTTGACCCGGAATGGTAGTACCTATTATGGTTCCATCTATGTATTAAATAGCAACAAAAAAATGAGTTTAAAATTTTTTTAAATTGTTGGAAACTTTTGATATATAAGCCATGCTACAATACAACACTTAAATTTATAGACTAGGCGAGGTCACGTGGTTTAAACCCCAGTCAATAAACAACCCTAATGCGTGGCTGGTTGACAACTTAATCACCACTGATACTGAGAGACGTCCATTTGCAATCATTAACGAAGGACTTGCAATACTGAGGAGCACCAAAGAACAACCAAAGGATTCTTTACCAAGGATTTCCACTGGAATTGCTTGGAGCCTAAAAGATGGTCCATAAAATCGTAACCAAACTGAGTTTAAAAACAACTGAATACCCATCAAGAATGAATAAAACAAAACATCTTCGGCATAAAATAGCCCCAAAATGGTTGACATGTCGTAAAATCCACCCAATCCACTAACACATTTAGCATACAAAAATTTAGTTTTCCGTCTAAAGATATTTCTTTTTATTAATTCATTGAAATATATATATTTGATTTAAAGACTAAAAATCACATTATATCTTTTTTTTAAATTGAAACAAAAGTATTTCCCGTATTCTGAATCATATATTTCGATAGAGATACCTCAATTTACTGAATATATGATTCCAAGATTATTTTTTATCAGATGCTCAAATCAAGATTAAATGCATACGAAAAAAAAATATCATAAAAACGCAATGCCTTCTAAAAAAAAAAAGCGCTAATAGCTGAAGAAATAAAACCTTTGCAGCTCTCATGTGATTACTCACCGATTTATTCCCTTCCAAATGTTCCGTATATCTTGAGGTATTAAAGTTAAACGTAAAGGTAAAAAAAAAGAAAAAAAAAGGTTTATCTCAAACGTGTCATTGTAACACTTTTGCCCCGTGTTGATTTGCACGCAACCAGTTAGTTAACTCATAGCGTCAGTACTTTTTTTTTTACTTCAATTGGATTCAAGAAACATACATCCTCTTATCTAGAATTTTGACATTTTTAAAAATCTTTGATTTTGTCGTTTTTTCTATGTACATCATTATTTTTATATTACATATGCGATTAGCTGATTAAAAAGTTTGAAAAAAACAAAACAAAAAAAAACATAATAAATGCTGATTATGACAAATGATGAGTGACTGCATGTCTTGGTGTATTTTCAAGAATCAGCTTTATATCAGTTAGTGTTTGTATTAAGTCAACAAATAATAATAAAATTGATATATTGATATAATAATAATAATAATAATAATAATAATAATAATAATAATAATTCTGGGTTGGGAAGGTGATCTACTGGGAATTATGCAAAAAATTAAATTTTGACTATACAACAAAATGGTATATGCATAAACCAGAATCTGTTCTTGAGAACGAAACGCATAAAATTCTCTGGGACTTTGAAATAAAAACGGATCACCTTATCCCAACAAGAAGACCAGACCTAGTGTTGATAAAAAAAGAAAGAACTTGTCAACTGGTGTATTTTGCAGTGCCAGCAGATCACAGGGTGAAGCTAAAGGAAAATGAAAAAAATAGACAAATATCTGGACCTTGCCATAGAACTAAAAAAGTTATGGAATATGAAAGTGAAGGTGATACCAATTGTAGTTGGTACACTTGGAACAGTCCCAAAAGGATTGGAAAAGGGTTTGGAATGTTTGGAAATCAGAGGAAGGGTTGAAACCATTCAGAACACTGCCTGCTGCAATCTGCCAGAATACTCAGAAGAGTCTGGAGACCTGAGAGACTTGCTGTCACTCAGACTCCAGTGAAAGACCATCAGCTAATGCTGATGTGAAAACTCAAAAGGAGAAATAATAATAATAATAATAATAATAATAATAATAATAATAATAATAATAATAATAATCATAATAATAATAAAGCTAGGCACTACTGCACTGGAAAAGTGATCCACTTGGAATTATGCAAAAAAAAAAACAACTAAATTTTGACCACACAAAAATGGTATATGCATAAACCATAATCTGTTCTTGAGAATGAAAAGCATAAAATTCTCTGGGCCTGAGATAAAGACGGATCACTTTATCCCAGCTAGATGACAAGACCTAGTTATTAATTAACAAGAAAAAGAGAACTTGTAAACTGGTAGATTTTGCAGTTCCAGCAGATCACAGAGTGAAGATGAAAGAAAACGAAATAATAGATGGTGATGAGGAACGGTCCCCAAAAGCTTAGAAAAAAGATTAGAGGAACTGGAAATCAGAGGAAAAATCGAGACCATCCAGACAACAGAATTGTTGAACTCAGCTGAAATATTCAGGAGAGTCCTGGAGACCTGAGGAGACATGTTTTCACTCAAATTCTAATGAGACACCAACGCTGGCACGAAAAACTAATAATAATGATAATAATACCAGGACCTTGCGAAAGGTATTAGAAATCAGAGGAAGAGACAATCCAGGTAACAGCATTGTAGGATCGGCTAGAATACTTAGAAGAGTCCTGGAGACCTGAGGAGACTTGCTGTCACTCAGACTCCAGTGAAAGACAATCAGCTAATGCCGGTGTTGAGAAGCTCGGAAGGAGTGAAATAATAATAATAATAATAATAATAATAATAATAATAATAATATCAAAGCAAAAATAGATAAGACGCAACAGAACAGAAATTGTTGTGGAGAAAGAGATGAAACGGTTGAGTCTGTAATTAGCGAATGCAACAAACGAGTACATCGAGAGTACAAAACTCGGCATGATTCGGTGGGGAAAGTGATCACTGGAATTGCAAGAGAAATTAGATTTGGACTATGAGCACAACCTGATGATGACGACGACGACGACGATGATGATGATGATTATGAACGTTGTTTGAAAAATTATTGAGTGAAATAAAAATAGAAATTCATCTTCAAACCCTAATTAAGAAACAGATTATTTTTTCAGTGTTTTTTTTCTTTTTTTTTCTTTTTTTTTCATGTTTCTATAGTTGACGTGAAAAAACATTTTGAACATAATTCTGATTTCGCATCCAAATTCAGGTGTGATTTGGTTTCTTTGTTTAGTGCATATTAACTTTTATGTTTTATTTAATGCCAATGTCATCCTTGTAGATAAACAGTAGTGGTACTTTTAACCCGGGCAGGGTTAAATAGTGACACTACTGTTTGTATGCGTGGGCAGGTTGCTGGGCTATAGATTTGAGTGCGTGTTTCGCATTAGTCCTCTCGTTGTAGATTTGTTTCATCAATAATTCTCCATTGTGCATGTGGGTATGTGTTTCGTGCGTGTGTGCATATACAGTTACATGTGCGCGTTGGTTGTGGGTTTATTGTGTTATGAACTCTGTGCTGAGTTCTGTCCTGTTATTTATCTCTGGGTGTAATCTAGCTATTATCAAGGCCTCTTTAATTCGGAGAATATCCAGATTTCTCTCCGGGCCTCTATATTGACTGTTATATTTCTCTCTGTGTTGTTGCATTTAATTAAATGTTTGCGGAAAGGGGATGCTTGTGTGTGTAAGTGTTCTTTGACTCTAATGTGTAGTGGTCTAGTAGTGCTACCTACGTAAAATTGGTTACATAGGTTACATTGTGTGCGGTATACCACATTCACTTCATGGCACATACCTGTTTCGCGGATGGGGCAGTTCGTTAGTGTACAATTAGTAGTTTCCTTATGGCGGTTTTTGGAGAGTTGTCTCCTAAATGATGGTCCGTAATGGGCAAGTTGTATATTCAGGCCCTCCTTCCGTATCGCCCTGTGTATTGCTGCGGTTATACTTTCGTTGAAGTGTGGTAACCTTAAAAAACAGTCATTGGACGTGAGATGATGTTTTGTGGATTCTGTTTGCCTGAGTCGTTTTGTAACTAAAGTGGGGTAACCATTAGCTTTTAATGTTTTTTCTAACACACACACATACACACACATACACTACTAAATAAACAAATAAATATAATAATAATATTGATTATATATTAATAATATAATAATAATAATAATTAAATTGATTTATATTACATCCAACACGAAATATTATATATCACCATGGCCACCAAACACCAATACGCTCTTTAATACGCACATACATAATATGCACGTGCAATCCCGCGCTATGATATAGTCATAATGTCACAACCAACACGCATTTTCATGGACACGTGCATGACAACATACCGGAAGTACAAAAAAAACAAAAAAAAAAAAACGCATTCACGTAAACACACAACACGAGAATACAGTTATATAAAAATACCATCATTTTCAAAAAAGAAATTCATTTAAAAAGAAATGCCATAACTAGACTGCTTCAGTTCCAGTGATCTTTTGATAAAGCGATATTATCTCAAAAATTCAAGAATTAAATACAGGTTAACACACAACATCATTGTTACTGTATTATTATTTTTTCTTTACACTTTCATTGTGATAGCCTTCTAAATCAACCTCCTAACCAATATATACACAATGCTTCAAGTAAATTATAAAACTCTCTTGTATATACATATATACATATATATATCCGTCATCCACAGACACGTGCTTCGAAGTTTACTTCTCATCAGTGCGACTCGGCTTTTTAACAGCTACCTCTAGCCGGGATCGAAACCCGACAGAATTTTTCGTCTGCCAAGAGCCGTCAGTCTAGGGAGAATAATTAATTGCTACATACTTTACGGCGGTATGTTTTTACAATCACCAGAGAACTCAAATATTTAAACAGACGGGTCACGGTTAATGTCAAACGGTGAAGTTACAATTAATATCCCCCCACAGTGCTCAACCATGGGAGTACACACACACACACACACACACACACACACACACACACACACACACACACATATATATATATATATATATATATATATATATATATATATATATATATATATGAGAGAAAGTGTTTTATCACTCAATAAGGAAATAATTGAATATCCTGAGTTGCGTGTGCCACATAAAAAAACAACAGAATATCATGCATTCACATACCGGTTTGTATGCAGATCTACAGGAATATCATTAATGAGGAAGGACTTGCTTGTTCTCCATAGGCTGCGCAATGGGTTGATGTAGAGATATCAGATTTGATATGCATATTGATTGGGCCAAGCGGAGGGTTTGAACATAAGAAAAAACGTGTTCCCCATAGGACGAGATTGTTCTTCTCCGGATGAAGTATCCAAGAAGACATGACAATTATTAGGAACCCATATTGCTGCAAGAGGCAATTAATCGTACTACTCAGTTTAAAGAAAAAAAAATGACGAACTGTTTTTATGAAATAATTATTCACATCTAATTAAACCTCATTATTAGTTTCATTGGTAGTTCATTCAACTGAAGAGATAAAAAAATGACATAGTATTATTGTCTTGATCAGACAAAACAAACGAGGGAAAAATGTTTAAATAAATAAATCTATTTGAGTTAATTCAGAAATACTCTACAAAACTATGTAATTTTCCCGGAACAATGTGTATTTCATAATACTAGCAAAATAAAAAACACCATCCGGGCGATGTAAAAATAATTTTTGAAAGATATTGCTTGAGGAGGTGGATGTTAAAAATTAAATGTCAGAGAGTTTGAACCAAAAATCATGAAATCATCAAATTTATCAAAGGAGTAAAAAAAAAAAAACAATTTGAAACTAAGTTCTATTAACTTTGAATATCTATTAAAATAAAACAAACTATATATAAATATATAATACTGGGGATTTATTTATTAAAACTTGTTTTAAAAAACAATGAGGACTGTCTAATGTTGCGTGCTCAAATTTGAGTGTATTTATTCTATGTTATGACGACGAAATTATCGTCGGTACCGTAAGCAGGACAGTTTTTGTTACAGACAAAATTCTGAATTCAAACTTGTTTAACCGCGCAAAAACTGACCGTGTGCGTAACCATATAATTAGTAAATCTCTTTTCTGTGATGTTGATTTATCTTTATTCTAACAATTTCCGTTGTATCCGTAAATATTTTATTAAAGAAATATTGTAACGTATTCAGTTGGGATCTAAGGTGTAGTGTGAAGGTACTTAATGCATATCTGAAGTTGAGTTTCATTTATTTATATTATATATATATATATATATATATATATAATACCAACCCTCCGCACGAGCAGGATGTGACACAAGGTCAATTCTTAAGCGGAGTTTAACAGGTTTGAATTCAGAGTGTTCCTTCTCCTAGACCGGTTGCCTAAACAAGGTTAAAGAGCCCAGTCTGCCCTACTATTTACCCATAGCAGGAGGGAGAGTAGGATTCATACCTTTCCCAAGGGTATTAGCGCTAAGTGAAATGCAATTACCACGTCCAGGATTTGAACTCGGGGCGACGAGTCCATTTTCCCATGACTTTAACCCTTACACTACGCGCTCCCTACATTTTGTCATATAGTGTACTGAATAGTTGGTGGGGGATTGCTTGGAAATTACGACATGTCAACCCTTGTTGGGTTATTTTATGTCGAAGCCGTTTTATTCATTCTTCTTGGTTATTCAATTTTTTAAAAACTTAATATTTAAATACATTTTTGAAACTCATTTTTTATCTATTTAACCATATATGGAACCCTACAGAGTACTACCCCATCCGGGTTACAGTTGAATTAGGACTAATGGCAATGAAGTAGTACTTCATGCTTCCCAGAGCTCCAGAATTACAACTTCACTCACTAGATGCAGTTTAGCGTCATAGCCAGGACATTAAAAAGCAAGCCACCACCTTCTAGCACATGTATGGTAAAAGTGGTGTAATGGTTAAAAGTCATGGGAAATGGACTCGTCGCCCCGAGTTCAAATCCTGGATGTGGTAATTGCATTTCACTTAACGCTAATACCCTTGGGGAAGGTATGAATCCTACTCTCCCTCCAGCTATGGGTAAATAGTAGGGCAGACTGGGCTCTTTAACCTTGGTTAGGCAACCGGTCTAGAGAAGGAAAACTCTGAATTCAAACCTGTTGAACTCCGCTTAAGAAATTGACCTTGTGTCGCATCCTGCTCGTGCGGAGGGGTTGGTAAATATATATATGGTAAAAATGATTGGGGGTTAGTCATAAAGCAATAGAGTCGGGACAATTATATAGTTGCTAGGGTTTGACGTGACAAGCTGATTAATCGGAGGGGCTCTCCGACCATATGTGTAGTCGATGTAAAGGCTAAAGTGGAGTTTGCATGCCATGGACTGCTAAGCAAATAGGTTTTAGTGCTTAAGCATCACGGGTCGCACCCATGGCCAACAGCTAGTTTTTTTTTAATCTTTGCTAGTTTACATTTAATAATATATCTAAATGGATTTTATAGCCCAAATGTTTTAGTTATGAAATTTTTCAATAGAATTATTTTTGTTCAAAAAATACTGGGGTGATTTTATCCCTGTGCAGAGGTGGTCGGTATATTCTACAGTCCCAGCCGACATGACTCATGCTGTTACATAATCTATGCATTTGTATAGATTATTGTCAACCCCCTGTATTTCTGAAGAGATGGCCCTTTTCATATCACGGGCGTACTTTCCATGGAATATTACAGAAAGCCCGCAAAATACGTGAAGTCACGTGGGACCTGGTTGGTTTTCAGTTTTCAGCTTGGACGTCAGGCAGACAAGACGTTACTGCTTTAGCTGAGACTCACTGCACACGCGCGCTGTGATTAGTTAGAGAAATATGTTTAGTTAAGAAATAAAAGTTTAAATAAATAATATGGTTTTGTGGTTGATGAATGTCTTGTCAACAAGTCTGACCTAGAAGACCAGACACGAAGTCCCCAAGACTAGGTCCAGACGCTGGAAGAAGAACGTAAGATACCAAAGATGAACAGAAGAAAAATAGAAGTAAGGAAAGAAAGGGTATACAACAATGCTGAATAGTGAGAAAAAGGTAAAGAAAGAAGTTTTACAATTGCAACTATCGTAAATTTATACCATAGTAAATGTCATACCATAATAAAATCATACCATAGTAAATGTCATACGTTCATTCCTTGTCAAAAGTAACAAGACCAACAATGATTACTGAACAGGATGACAAACAATGACGTAAATAAGACAAAAGCCAGAGATGGGGAAATCTCTCAAGAGAACTCAAAGGACAAAAACTCTTTTGCACGAAATGACCTGGACACATTTGCGTAGGAAATAGCTACAAAGAAAATACACTCATTGTTGATAGCTATGTTAAACAAAAAGTAATTATTCCAAGGTGAAAATCGTTAAAATACAATTATATAGCAAATATTACATAACTAGAAAAAATCGAAGAGATCAATAGGTGAATAGTTACAAGTGTCCCAATAATTGATATAGACATGATTGGATTGGATTATTAATTTACTAGGAATTGTGCAAATGACTTCGGTTTTCTCAGCTAAACAAATGGTATGAATACAAAGCAGAAAATGGATTCAAGAATAGAAAACATGAGATATCTTTGGATCCTAACAACTTTTAAGCGTCGATAAATAAATTCATCTTATTTTTGGAACATTTGTTTTTTTCAAATTTCTTAATATATATATATTTATATTCCATAAATACACACACACACACACACACACACACACACATATATATATATATATATATATATATATATATATATATAAAAGTAAGATAAAAACAAAAATAAATAAATATATAAATAAATAAATAAATAAAAGGATGAAATTGAAATTGATTGAACAACGGATATCACGCCTTTTCCGCGTGGCCTTATAAAACCCACGAGACGCGTGTTTATAACGTCCAAAACAAAAAAAAACACACAAGACCGCGTCCATTTCAAATATATATATATATATAAGGAATACTCAGAAGCCGCAACGCGCTAAAAAAAATAAACTTACAAACTACTGATTTTCGAATTATAGATGAATGTCCTGACGATTGTTTCCTAAACAAACCGAAACGTTATAACATTTGCTCCAAAAATGGATATCATCCATTTGAACAACTTGTTGTTTTTGAAAATATTTCATATACATACATATACATGCACACAAACTCACACACACGCACACACACACACAGGCGTTCGGCTAGGAATCACAAGGTTCCTGGTTTCATACCGGCCCTCACTGACTCAGTGTATGAGTAGCACAGGTATCTGTGCGGTCAAGTGAGGAGCTGATGGTAGATGTTGCGCTCCACCTGTGACGCTAAAATAATCTCTTTGGTCTAGCGCTAGTGAAAAGGAGATAGACTCCCTTGCTGTTTGGCTGATATCGACATTAGGCCACCCTGGCGACTTTACTTTTTACTTTTTTATATATATACTAGCTAAAGTACCCGGTACATGACCGGACTAAAAAAAAATAGAACACCAAAGAGTGAGTGGGGAGAAAATAAGAGATAACTATACCCAATTTCGGTTCATTTTTTTAAATATAAAATAAAAGAGGGGATGGGGTGTAGGCCTCGTAGAAAAATATTTATCCTAATTTATTTTCGTGAAAATCGAACCATTAATTGATTTTTCATAGTATATTTTTAAAATCCTCTTTTCGTAAGTTGTTTTTGGCTACGTTAAATTTCAGTTGATTTAACGGTGCAGAAATGAAAACATTGTTTTTCAATTATAATTTTCATTATTTCAGTAAGCTGAATTTTAAAAAAAATCACCAGGAGTTCGTTTAATTTTCGTCTTTCGAATGGATTTTTTTCAAGATAATATTAATTTTATGCAAGTTTCATTGTGTTAAATATAGGGGGGGGGTAAATTTCACAGAGAAAATTGGTGGTAACTAATAAGAGATAATCATTTATGAAATTTTCTAAAAAATCGCCGAGAATTGTCTAATGAATAAATGGTCGAAATAAATATTATATTCAAGACGACACTAATATGAATAAATTAAAGAACTTCTAAAGTTAAAAAATGTTAATAAATGATTAAAAGAAATCTCGAGATAAGGGCTGAACTTGAAAAACGGTCGGAAAATTAGGGTGACCACCAAAAATCAGAACCCAAATATTTATTTATTTTCCCATTAAACTAACCCTAAACCCCAAACCCATCCCTAACCCCTAACCCCTAACCCCAAACTCTGCCCCTAGTAAAAATTAACAGTTTTATTACATTTGTGGGTTCTGTTTTTTCCGGGTCACCCTGTATACAGGTGACCAAGAAAAAGCAGAACCCAAATTATTTATTTATTTTCCCATTAAACTAACCCTAAACCCCAAACCTAGCCCAAACCCTACCCCTAACCTTAAACCCCCTTAGTTAAAATTAACAGTTTTATTACAAAATTAGTGGGTTCTGTTTGTCACCCTAATTTTCCGACTGTTTTTCAAGTTCAGCCGAGATAAGTTCGACGGTTTTTAGCAAAAAAAGAAAAAAAGAAAGAGAAAACAAAAGGAAGTGGTGACTTAATTTTTTTAAGAATCTGCCTATTTATTTATCTTTAGAATTATGATAAATTAGATAACAAATTTTCTTATTCAAGTTACGTACATTGGAATCATTTTATTTTATGTTTGTTTAGTGTGTTTAATAAACACGAAATAAACAAAGCTTAACTTAATATTTCAAACACTGTTTATATACGAAATATTAAGTTAAACTTAAACTTCTTATAATTTATTCAACTACAATCGTATTTTTATTTTTTAAATTTTGTTAACTATATGTTTACTTATTTACGAAATAAGTAGTTATATAATTTAACTACCTATTTTTGTAAAAGGCTTTTTTTTCTAAAACTCTTTTGCATATATACGAAAAAGTTAAATACTGATTTAAAACAAAGTTGAGTTATTACATAATGTTTTCGCTTATTATTGTTATTTACTTCGCTGTAAAAAATAATCAAATCGCTAAAACCACAACTTTCTTACCAAATGAATATTTGTAAGATAGATTATTTCATTTCATTTCTAACTAAATTAATATTTTAAAGACAGGAATAAAAAGATTGCGATATGAATAAGATTTGATTTTTCGTTAAAACATAATTTTGCTGTCAAAAGCAAAATAATATTTTCTAGCTAGCTATAAAAAATAATTCAATGTATAAAGACTCATACCAATTATATATTAAGAAAGATTTGTTTTCTTTTTTCCAACCATATGGATATTCTTAAGATTGGATTATAAATAGGCGATAAATTCCGAGCTGAACGGCTTAAGACTTCGAAATTTATTCTCTAAAATTGAATTTTCATTGCTGGTAATGGCTGTAACAAAAAGTCAAGCAGGGGGACAATATTTTATCATCAGCAGGAGTTTGTATACAGACAGTTTCGCAAATTGGGTGGTTTTGGCTTAATTAATTAATTATAAACCTTAATCAGGAAAATAAATAACCGAATTTGGCGGGTTTCTTAATTAGAAGGGTATTAAAAAGTTTGCACAGTAGTTTTGCTTTCAACAAAAGCTTCATCAGATGATTGGAATGAGGCATTTTGTTTATTTGTTTATGTGCTTGTGCTCATAAGATCGATGTCACAGATAAAAAAATTCCCTGTAATTAAATATATATACAACAAACTATATATATATATATATATATATATATATATATATATATATAAGCGAGAACATTCATTTGAATGTCATTTAGAAGGTAATTTGTCTGAAGATAAGCATATAATGCTTTGAAACCAGCGGTAATGAATCAACCATATATATATATATATATATATATATATATATATATATATATATATATATGTGTGTGTGTATAGGCCCGGTTTAACTCAGTCAGTAGAGTTCACAAGGTTCTTAGTTCGATACCGGCCCTCGCCAACTCAGCGTATAAGTAGCACATGGAACTATGCAGTAAAGTAATGCGCTGATGGTAGGTTTGGCGTTCTACCTCAGATGTTAAAATAATCTTTTTGGCCTAGCGCTAGGGAAAAGGGAATAGACTCCCTTGCTGTTTGGCTGATACCGACATTAGGCCGACCAGACGACTTTACTTTTCAAGCCAAAACTGAACGGATTTAAAGAGCTAAAAACTATACTAATAAAACTATACTAATCCTAAAACTATACCAATACTCTGTCTTTATATTTATCTTATGCGAACGTGTCGTGACTTTATGTGAATAGAATTTTAAAGAGATCTTTTGTAAATGACATTTCGGAAACTGAAAAGTATTCAATTTCTCTTATTTTGAAGTCTATTTAATACTGTTGTTCAATTTATCGTGCTCCGTCTACGTGACAATGTCGATAAAGTTTAAGATTTTCAAAAAGATTTTTTTAGAACAAAAATAATTATATTGAAACTATTCATTACTAATACATTTGTGGCTATAAAATATATTTAGATATATTATTAAATGTAAACTAGCAAAAAACATAACAAAACAGATAAAAATAAAGCCACCCGGGAAGTGTAAGAATTAAGTTTTAAAAAATATTACCTAAGGTAGGGGGGGAGGCTATTTAGATACATTATGACGGAGAACGAAAAAGGAAAAAGAGCAAAACATTGTCTTGTCTGCCGGAATCGAACCCGCGTTCTCCCGCATGCGAAAACAAATGCGATTTAGGCACTGGACGGACGCGAGGCTCGACTGATGTGCCCGGATGTTAGGGTAATATGCCCATAAAATAACCAAAGAGAGGGAGCGTTGCGTGACAAGCTGAGAAGCTTTCGGCTTACGTGAGACGGCAGTCAGAAAATATTATTTTGACGACGGCGACGGATTTTCAGCTGCTGGTCGAAGACTGTCTTGATCAAAAGAAATTTTGACCTGCGAGAAGACAGTGAACTCGCTTCTTTTTGGTCCCCCCCCCACTCAGCAGGAACTTGTTGAAGCAAATATCTATTTCCCCCCTCTATTTTCCCCCTTCTATATACATAAAATAAAACATTTGATATTTTTAATACGTTAAATACTTACTTAAAAAGCATCATATTCACTCAAATCCACTGTTTGATGTTTATTTTGTTTTACGACGGAAAACAATTTTACCGACGTCCAGAATTACATAAAATGATTTTTTTTTTGCCATTTCGTAAAAAAATATAAATATACCTTCGAAATCTTATATTTATTAAATAATAGACATAGAAATAGTCTTGCGATCAAAATTAAAATAAATATGTTTTCTTTCTAATAAAACCAAGTTTCTATCAGATTATTTCAAATATTTGAGGTTTCTTTTCAATCAATAATCAAAACAATACATTTTTCACCATTTTAATGAAATATAAATTATTAATTAATCTTATTATAATGGAGATTGTGGGTTTTTATGTCTGTAACCGTAACTACATTACTATTCAAGTCACAATTTCCTTAGTTATTTACATCACATTCTCCATGATTTTATTTTTATTTAAACTTCAATTATTAACAAAATTCTTAGACATCATTAAGACTGTTGACCATATCTACATATTAAAAACATGCAATTGTATTTATATATACAACAAAATAGCGGTTTACAGTGTGAATGGGAAGGCTAATTTGCATATTGATCTTAAAAATTTGATTTTAATAAATATATGCTTAGTATTATTGATTTCTAATTGTTTGATTTTATATCAATGAATATGAGCAAAAATCTCGGGGATAAAACTTAAAAGAAATTCATTAAAAAGAAGAAATAACTGTAATTTCATTCTTTACTTCTTATTTTAACTAAAGAGTTAATTTAGGAAAATTTACCAATGAAAGACAGGAGTAAGAGAAAATGATGGAAGAGTTAGTTTCAAAGTTGTTCTATTTTTAAATCATACCCCCTCTGTTCAAATATTTTTATCTGAATTCTTATTCAGTTTCTTTGGCTTTTCTAATTTAACATGATATTTTATTATATTAAAACCTAAATACTTGCATCCGGAGGGTGCATATATTTGCTAGTATTAATAATATAGCATAATAATCTTATTAATGTTATTAATATCAATTATTAACTTTATTGCAGAATAATAATTTTAACTACAGAACGCCTTTTTTATTTTTTTTAAAACCCTGTGTCATTGACAGAGGGGATAAGCATGATTGATGAAACTGTCGTTATAGAAAGTATTATTTGCTACCGAGTTTATTTTAAGCAGAGTGGGTAAGCCTGATTAACCTGAATGGTAGTGCCATTTTTCAAAAATGTGTTTAAAAATTAGTTAAAAAACACTAAATACCCAAGAAGAATGAATAAAATAAAAACGTCTTTAAAATAACACAAGGGTTGAGATGCTGTAAAAATCCAACCAACCAACCAATCAACCAACTAACCAAAAATAACCAAATAAAAATTTAAAAAAAACTTTCATCACTTGTAGAAACTATTTGTTACATAGAATTACACATATTAGAGAACAATGCTTAGTATCATCCTGTACTAATGTTTATTCAACTAATATTTTCCTGAAATGATTGTATCAAGATTATGTTCAAGACATGATCTATCATGAGTGGTGGAACAATATGTATACGTATCTGACTTACTGGGGTGTATATATATATATATATATATATATATATATATATATATATATATATATATATATATATATATAAGTGTATTTTGGCAGCATTTTTTCTTTTATACAGGTTTTGTTGAATTGAACAGACAATTCCTGTCTGACAATCAAAAAAGCCTACCCTAAACAAAATAAACTTTGAAGTAAGTCAACATATCCTAAAATGCTTATAATTTTCAGCCTACATTACTTCCACTATTCCCCCTCCCCTTATCACAACCTGTGCCCCCACCACTGATTTGTTCACACTACTATCATTCCAAAAACCTCCCACTACCTATTGATATTACCTCCCACTAATTCCTTGCTACTACTCGTTCTCGTTAAAAACGAGACATGAAAACTATTCCATCGTTTCCCACCTGAGGATGGAAAAGTGTATTGCCGAAAGCGCTAGTGTTGAAACCTTCGGTGGACTGTTATACCAGTTCCACCCTGACACCAGAAGGATTGCCCGAAGATTGGAACGGATCAATGAAAGACTTGTCAGACAGGAATTGTCTGTTAAATTCAAGAAAACCTGTATATATATATATATATAAAAGGTAAGCCTAGTGAGTCAGAGAATATCTACCTAGGTTTCTCCTAATGGATCACAGGATAATTCTGACTCAGAATTATCCAGATGATTCATTTGGAGAAAGCTTGATAGATATTCTCTGACTCATTAGGTTTACTTTATTATCATTTGGCTGTAATAAGTGTATTAAGCACTTTAGTATATTCAACTTAGGGAAGTATTTCTGTATTTCTTTTGGGTATTATAATAGTGGCGACTGAGTACTTTTAGGTGGTGCATATGATTTGTTTGTTTTTTTTTCTCATTTTAAGTATTTTTTCTACAGGCGAAATTTTGTATTGAGTATTTTTATACTGTCGGTGTTTAGAAATAATATATATATATATATATATATATATATATATATATATATATGTGTGTGTGTGTGTGTGTGTGTGTGTGTGTGTGTGTATGTGTGTGCGTGTGTGTGTGTGGAAAATGTACTCGTCGATTCTAGTTCAATTCCTAGACGAAGCTGTTGGCATTTCACATAGCGCTAATACCCTTGGGAAAGGTATGAATCCATATATTCTCCCTCCAGCTATGGGTTAAATAGTAAGGCAGACTGGGCTCTTCAGCCTTGGGTAGGTAACCAGTCTAGGAGAGGGATAACTCTGAATTCAAAATTCCTGAGGTAGGTCGTTGATTGGGTTTGTGGCAACCCTTGATGCACCAATTCTTTCCTATCGACTGTGCCAAAAAGTGTGGATGATCCAACACAAGCCTTCACCACTATAAACAAATCCTTGTGTGGGAGTTCATTGTGTGTATGAACCCTCATACGTC
>CM042146.1:51213819-51288819 GCA_023376005.1 Doryteuthis pealeii
TGGACAGTTAAAATGCAAATCTAATTATATTTTAAGAATTGAATATTAATAATTCATATTTTTTCACAGTTCTTTTCAGTATTTCTCCTATTTAGAATTAATAATTATTAAAATATTTTTTAAAATAAATAAATAGATAAAAATAAATTATTCAATGAAATATTTTACGAAAATCAAATGTGTGCAGATCTCTATATCATCCATGTCACCTATGTCTAAACGAAAAATAGCTATAATCAGATTCCCGGTAAAGAAAATATTTTGAATTATAGAATTGAATCAATCTGCAATTGTAGACATAAGTTGGATCGGTCACTAAAATATTATTAGAATTACAATATTAAATTTAACTAAATAAATTAGAAATTTTTTATTTCCTTTTTTCTTTTTTTTCTTTCTTTCTTTCTTTCTTTCTTTCTTCTTCTTATTTTTTTGTTTGTACAAAATACATTTAAATATTTTGATAGTTATTAATTGTATCTTGAATACCAAAACCGTAGTAGAAAGAAATTCTCTCTCTCTCTCTTCTCTCTCTCTCTCTATATAATATATATATATATATATATATATATATATATATATATATATATATATATGTGGAGTAAAGGATTAAGAAATTCAGGATGAATTTTACAAAGCTTCGTAACGTACCGAGGCGAATATCATTTGAATTTACTAGCAAATATATGCACCCTCCGGGTGCAAGTATTTAAGTTTTAATGTAATAAAATATTGTATTAAATTAGAAAGGCTAATGAAACTAAATATGAATGCAAATAAAAAGATTTGAAACAGAGGGAGTATAATACAAAATGGAACAATTGAAACTTACTCTTCCATCACTCTCGTCTTTCATTGTTATTTTTTTCTAATTTAAGTATTTAGTTATAAGAGGAAGTAAAGAATAAAATGACAGTTATTTTCTTGTTAATGGATTTCATTTAAGATTCATTGAAGAGATTTTTGCTAATATTCATTAAAATAAAACCAAACAGTTAGAAATCAATAATACTAAGCACATATTTATTAAATTCGATTTTTTAATATTAATATGCAAATTAGCCTTCCCGTTCACATTGTAAAGCGCTATTTTGTTGTATATATAAATATAATTGCATGTTGTCAGTATGTAGACATAGTTAACAGTATTAATAATGTAAGACAGTTTTATTAAAAATTGAGGTTTAAATAAAAATAAAATCATGGAGAATGTGATGTCAATAACTAAGAGAATTGTGACTTGAGTAGGAATATAGTTTCGGTTATAGACAGAAAAACACACAATCTCCATTATAAAAAGATTTGTGTTATTTTCTCCGTATAATCCTCTATTTTCAACCACACATACACACACAAATACACACACACACACGCACACACACACACACATATATATATATATATATATATATATATATATATATGTATATTTACACTGCGTTTCAAATTATTAAAGAATGACACTTTTCCCTCCAATCCACAAACAACTGATTGGAATTTAACGAAATTATCAGAGAATAATAACAACCTATATATACACCTACTCCGTAAAAATTGTAAGGTTATACGAAAAAGAACAGAAGTTACGGTCATTTACCTAATTTACTGAAATTATTCATAAGTCAAATTATTAGCGAGGTGTAATAAAAACCCATGTAAAAAAGAAAATAATTCTTTTATTGTTTCATTTATAGATTTCATGGATACATACTGTAACTAAGATAAAATTAAATCGAAATAAAAAAGTAAAAAGTATTAAAAAATGATAGTGAAATTAGTTAATATGAGATATGTGATCCTTTTTTAAATATGACTTGGAAAATGCACTGGTCCATCGAACATGTCAATTTCTGGATCTCCTCTGATGTAATTTCACGTGATACGTTGACTATTTCCTGCCACAAGCCATCTTTGCTTCTAAATTGGCGCCCATTCTCATAAACACGTCGCTTCAGAATGCTCCACAAGTTTTCAATTGGTTAATGTGCTTAATGCGAAGAAGCATTATCTTGCAAAAATATGATGGTTCTCCTGAAGGTGATTCTCTGCCTTTTTAGCCAAGATTCCAGGTGCTCTTTGAGGAAGGCTATATAAGCGTCTGCGGTTATTTTTGTACCTTCAGGCACTCTCCACAGGCCAACCATGATACCTCCAATAATACCAGCCCAAATCATAATACCTCCTCCTCCTTGTTGGCAATGAGCGATGATGAGGATCTCGTCCATTTACGACCCAACCTTTGTTCTAGCCATCAGGGCCATCAAGCCCTGCACGAGTTTCATCTATGAACAGTACTTTGGAGAAATTGACTTTCATGTTCTTTGCCCATTTCATACGTATTTTATGTGTATTTTTCTCAATCGAGGCTTTGTCACTGGTCTCGCTGATGCCCCGAACTTTTTCAAAAGACGACAGCGAGTACTTCTGGGCACTGTTGCTTCTCCACTGCTTCTGAAAAGTGCGCCACTCGCCAGGCCTGGGTATTGACAGCTTCACGTTTCATTCGTGACAACGAATGTCGGGAAACAACCCTCGAGTGACCCTTATCGGCCCTCTTAC
Source organism: Doryteuthis pealeii (assembly GCA_023376005.1). Lineage (NCBI taxonomy): Eukaryota > Metazoa > Mollusca > Cephalopoda > Myopsida > Loliginidae > Doryteuthis > Doryteuthis pealeii. The sequence goes on from CM042146.1 coordinate 51,216,379, forward strand.
GCACCTTTATAGGAGCTACAACAAATCTTTTCACAGTTTCGTGATATCTTCCAATTATTTTGGATATTTCTAATGTAGAATTGCCTTTGGAAAGTTCAAATGGTAAAGTCACATTTGCGACCCATAATTGCACGAGTATAATGACACTTTTTTAATATCTGGGACACTTCTATATCGTGTTGATATTGCAAATGGCCACTGTTTGTTTCCTGTAGCGAAGAACAATACAGTTTTTATACGGCCTGCGCATAGACCTATTATACTGTGAAAATTTTGTTAAATTCCAATCGATATTTTTTGTAAAAAATGTAAAAATGTTACCTCTTTAATAATTTGAAACGCAGTGTATATATATATCATAAGTTTTAGATATAAATGATATAAGTTAAAATGAGTTGGCTTACGTAACTTGTCATTATTTGCAATTATGCAAAGTTTCTTTCGTGTAAATGTCTATTTGATGACGTCATCCTCGTTGCTAGGTTTGAGCAGTTGATTTAGTTGATATTCATAATTGCTAACTGTATTTCTATGCTTATTTTCACTTGATATATTTTGCAACTCTTGGATACATTTTTATGTTTCTTTCCTAAATGATAATTTCTTTTTTGTTAAAAATTCCCAGTCATAATTATACACCCAGTAGGGCGATGGCATTTATTTTATAAGATAGTTTATCATTTTTTTTTCTTTTGCATTTGTATTTTAAACAGGAATAATCACTGAGCTGGTATCTCCTGTTGTTATTTGTAAACATCAATTGTATTAAATTAATCTCGAAAGTGAAGCATAAAATTGCCAAAATTATTGTTGAAGGGATATTTTAAAGATTTCAATTCTTCCCAAAATGTTAATCCTTCGGAATACCTTATTTTAGTGGAATCTTATTTTGTTAACGGATATTGTTTATTTGTTTATTCATTTATTTATTTTGTGTGTGTCCTCTTGTTTATTGGCTTGTTCAGCCTTCGGATTTGTGCATCTTTAAACATGAATTCTTTTCGACAAAAGTTATATCGAAATGTTGTAATGGGCTCTCGTAACTATGTACGCGTACTATTTTTTAAAATTATTTACGTTTATTCTTAATCTAACATTTTCGGTTTTATACTGGCACTGTTTAGTTTTCGGAGTATTGAGCACATTTTTAGAAAGTACTTGTTACATTAGTGTAACAGATTCGGCTTATATATATATATATATATATATATATATATATATATATATATATATATATATATATATATAAAAGTAATTGGTAATTTGCTTGAAGCATTGTTAAGTATGTTATAAAATAATAAAATTCGAAGGCAATACAATGCGTAAAAAATAAAGACAAAAAGATGTTTTATATGTCTAATCGATTTCAAAGCAAAGCTTTATCATCAGAGTTTTTTTCTGAAAAAAACTCTGATGATAAAGCTTTGCTTTGAAATCGATTAGACATATAAAACATCTTTTTGTCTTTATTTTTATGCATTGTATTGCCTTCGAATTTTATTATTTTATAATATATATATATATATATATATATATATATATAATATATATATATATATATATAAGTTAAAAGAAAGGAAATGAATCCAACAGTATGAGTACGAAAAGGTAGAATGAAAACATCACACAATGCTGTTAAAGAGAAAACAATTTATAATATAATCATAGCTGATATTGATAAATATTTCGATTTTACAAAAATCATCATCAGAGCTCATTTACTCCGTGGTGTTTGGGTCGGAGAAAAATGTCAAATCAGTTCAAAAACAAAAGACCTTAATTTTGCAAAAAAGAACGAAAGTTGTTACATTATTCACCAATGTGGGTATTCGCGCCGATGTGTATACCTTTTTTGTCGGTAAACTCTTCATTATATATATATATATATATATATATATATATATATATATATATATATATATATATCAAACAATATTGGAGTATGATTGGTCATTTTTTACCTAGAGATTTTAAATGAAGACTAAAAGTGTACAACTGTAGAGGCATTTTCATTATGCTTGTGTCCTGGGTACAATGTTAAATTGCATCTAATGGTGAGGTTCCAATTCTGGAGCTCTGGGGTATGTGGAATACACCTTCATCACCCATACTCCCAGGTCCACTCTGACCCAGAGTGGTAGTATATGTTAGGGTCCCGTCCATGGATTAAATAGATAAAAAATGTTTTAGAAATTGAGTTTTGAAAAAAGAAAAACTTTGAATACCCATCAAGAATGAATGAAACAAAACATCATTGACATAAAATAACCCAACAAGGGTTGACATGCTGTAAAATCCAACTCTCCATCCATTATATATATATATATATATATATATATATATATATATATATAAGGTGTGTCAAAAAGTTCCATTCATTTTTTTTTCAGAATACAAGGTGTGTCAAAAAAGTACCAAGTTTAAAGCTGTATTTATCAAGATAGAAATGAAGAATGAATGGAACGTTATTTTTTTTCAGAATACAAGGTGTATCAAAAAGTACAAAAAATCTCGATACCTTTTTGACACACCTTATATATATATATATATATATATATATATATATATATATATATATATATATATATATGAGTATAGATAAAAGGATATGAAAACACACAATATGCTGTTAAAGTGAAAATATTTTATATCATATTCATAGCTAATATTGAACAATATTTCGATTCATAAAAATCATCTGCAGAGCTTGTTTTACTCCGGACTTAACAAGAGCGGAGACGAAAATAATATGAATTCAAAACGAAAGCATTAATGTTGCAAAATAGTTATGCGGTAGTTTTAAATATAAGCACATCCGCCTACACATTTCTCGGTCAGCGACAGATATGTATATCTTATTGTAACACAAAGAGTAACGCTGAACTTCATCACTACACGGCAACTACTGTGACACTACCGTTGTCAAACTGCATTGGTTTCTTGCCTTTCCTTTGGACCTCTGCTTGGGCAACAGCACACCCTTCATATCAACCCACCCAGGCTAAGTAGTTAAAAAAAAAATTGACACCCCCATCGTCTTTTGTAGACGGAACAATGCCAACAATGGATACCAACAATATAATTAGTTAGAATTCATTATTCAGTTAGTTTACATTTTGAAATTTTATAGAAAATAATACTATAAGTTCTCAAACCTTTGAGATGCTTTTTTCATCTCTTATTTGAATAGGAATTAAATCACATCTAACCAGAAACCCAGCAGAAATATTAGAAACAAATATTCGAATCACTTCACAGTTGGACCACAAAGAGGTCGTTAAACAGACACGTTAATCTTAGATTATTTGAATTTTAAATTTTAAATTTTTGAATTATTTTTTTACACTTATTTGTCCCATGCTTCGAAAAAAGACAGTATTTCTTTTTCTAAAAAATTTTTTTTCTTAAATAATTCTGACCATCTAATCTAGAAGCATATGCAGCCAAACACTTACAACTATGCATTATATACACACACACACACACACACACACACACATACACACACAGAGACACGCGCGCACGCACACACACACACCTATATATATATATATATATATATATATTATATATATATATATATGAAAAGTGAATGGAAGTGAATCCGACAGTATGAAATAAATATTTTTAGAAAAAACAAACAAATGATGTTATAATTCGCTGACAGAAATCTGTTTCGACCTTTTATTAAAGCGGTCTTCATCAGGAGCGAAATGTTTGTGATAGAAAGACGGTGTGAGTAAACCGTTACGTTTGTACCACGTTTGTTTGTAACGGTTTACCCACACCGTCTTTCCATCACAAACATTTCGCTCTTGATGAAGACCGCTTCAATAAAAGGTCGAAACAGATTTCTGTCAACGAATTATAACATCATTCGTTTGTTTTTTTCTAAAAATATTTATTTCATATATATAGATATATAGATATATAGATATATGCGTGTGTGTCTCTGTGTCTCTGTGTGTGCAATTTAGGAGTAGGTAAACAGGAGTTGAGACCTGAGGATTTTGTTGAATATACATTCGTCTCAAGTTTGTGTACTGTTTAAATTACAGAGCAAATGATACCTCGATATGATCAGTCTAACCTAGAAATAAAACATCCATGCTTCATTTTCTCTACTGATCTGCCATTTCACTTTGACTCGCCTTTTCTTTTTTCTTTTTTTTTTCTTTGCCTTCTTCTCCTTTTACAAACTATTAATCAAACATATCCCAGTGCATCAAAGCGAAAGAAGACTCCATCTTATTATTGAAGTCAAAAAGGCTGCTGATCCTCTCACACAGTGGAGTGCAAATGAAGTGCTGATTGTGCTCTTTATAACGCCTCCATCATCATCATCATCATCATCATCATGTTGCTTCAGCAACACGGATATCCAGGAAAATCTCTCGCCAACATGTCCCTACCATTCAATATCCCCGGGATGTCCTCCGAGCAGCATGCAGTATCCGCACAGGGCTGGTCTATGTAGGTATTTGCTGGACGATCCGACCATCATCATCATCAAGTCGTTACCGACAGTACGGATCTTCCTGGATCTTCCTGGCCACCCTGTCCATATCCTCCATCACTTCCAGAAGGGTCCTCTGCAATCCATTAATGTCTCGGTCTGTAGAGCGTGCGTCCGGCTAGGAAACACAAGGATCCTCGTTCAATAGCGTCCCTCGCCACCTTAGCGTATGAGTAGCACAGGGATCTTTGAGGTAAAGTAGGCAGGTGATGGTAGGTGTGGCGCTCCACCTAACACGCAAAAACACTCTCCTTGGTCTCGCGCTACTGAAAAGATGATAGTCTCCCTAGGTGCTTGGGTGATACCGACTTTAGGTCCACCGACGAAATTAATGGTAAAATGAATGAATGGATGAAATAAAAATGAATTAAATGAGGGAGATAAATGAAGAATCCTTTCCAAGGGACCCCTCTCAAAAGTATTAATACACTTTTTGAGAGTGGGGTCCCTGATAGAAAGTTTTTCTCATCTATTATTAGACTTCTTTGAAGCATCAAGTTGATATAATTATTCTATAAGTTATTAGAGAAGATAAAGTCCGTCTCTTACCTTTGTAATATCTGTTGAGAATGGGTTTGAATTTATACACACACACACACACACACACACACACACACACATATATATATATATATATATATATATAAATATGTTGTATACCCTTTCTTTACTTACTTCTATTCTTCTTCTGACGTCTTTTCTATCTTACGTCTTCTTCTAACATCTCTTCTAGCGTCTGGACTTCTCTTGGTGGTCGGTCGCACTTAACTCATTTCTTCTTCTAGGTCAGTCTTGTTACCAAGACATTCACCAACTACAAAACCGTGTTATTTTCTGAAGCTTTTATTTACTTAACTAAACATTTCATGTAACTAAGCATCTGACTAACATAGCGTGCGTATGCAGTGAGTTCCAGTTAAGGCAGGACATCTTCTCTGCCTGACGTCTAAACTGAAAACTGAGGGCCCAACCAGGTCCCACGTGACTTCACGTATTTCACGGGCTTTCTGTATTATTCCATGGAAAGTCCCGCCCGTGATATGAAAAGTGCCATCTCATACAGGGGATTGGCAATAATCTTATGCAACCGCATAGATTATGTAATATATATATATATATATAATATATATATATATATATATATATATAATCTTGTCTGGTTAACTTCCGGTGAATATTGCTACTTTGTAACTATTTGAATTCAAAATAAAATTATATATATATATATATATATATATATATATATATATATATATATATATATATATATATATATATCAACCTGTACCAAAACGACTGATAAAAAAGAATAGAAAACACTGGAAGTATTGACTAAGTTTATATGTAAAAGTTGCTTAATACACTAAGAAGAGCAAAAAGTAGGAAACATAAAATGAGTCAGATAATATCTACCCATGTTTCCCTAGGGGATTTTCAGGATAATTCTAACACTTTATTATCAGAATTATCCTGGCAATCATTTAGGTGAAACCTGGGTAGATATTATCTGATTCACTTTAGATTATATATATAATTTCTAAACTCAGCAGATGTGAAGAATACCCCCCCCCCCAGATAATCCAGTTTGCAAATTTAAAAAAATTACAAACTGATATTGGGGAAAAAATTACAAAAGGAAATACACTCTTATTTTATGTAAAGAATCATCAGTATCGTGTGTAGCGGCAATTTCGCCCGAATGATTCTTCATCCTGAAGAAACATTCGGATGAAACCTAGGTAGATAGTGTCTGACACAATTACGTTCTCATATATATATATATATATATATATATATATATATATATGATAAGTTGTAAACACGGTTTGTTTTGGAATGGCTTTTTGCCGATAATTTTTGGGAGAATAAGTGCTTAATTGGAGTCGTACCTAATTTTGAAAATTGATTAATTAATAATGAATTAGGCGGGAATACCTATTAAATGTATGGCTAAACAAATCGAGAAAAATAATAGGCCGAAATGTACATACAGAGATTGATTTTTCTCGATTTGTTTAGCCATACATTTAATAGGTATTCCCGCCTAATTCATTATTAATTAATTAATTTTCAAAATTAGGCACGACTCCAATTAAGCACCTATTCTCCCAAAAATATCTATATATATATATATCCTCAGACACGTGTTTCGAGGGTTCACCTCTCATCAGTGTGGCTACACTTTAACAGCTACCTCTAGCCGGGATCGAGATCTGACAGAATTTTCGTCTGTCAAGTCTCTTACCCATACCGCCATTAGCGGCTGTCAAATATTTAATTGATACATTTCTAAGCGGAAATGAATTCACTAGAGTCCTCTAACTTTGTAAACAAAGTGAGGGTTAGCTATACGCCAGACTGTGAATTTTACAATTAAATCCTATTTAGAGAACTCAACCAAGTGGGAGTATATATATTTACTTATTTTACTTATATATATATATATATATATATATATTATATATATATATATATAATATATATATATATATATATATATATATATTACTTTATTTCTATTTTTATGACCGGACAGTGGTATGAAATGAAAAGCACAAATTTGCAAATAAAGAGATGTTATCTATGTTCTTCCTTTGAATTCAGTTTGCTATTTTTTTGTGTATGTGTGTGGGGGTCGATCCTTTCGGGATGGGATTATTTCTAAGAAAGATATGGTGATAGTAAATGTGTATATATATTTACTTTGTCATTAATTGTCTTATTTTCCTAGTTTACTACGGACATACATAAATACACACAACAGCCCTTTATACATGTATAGATATATATTATTTGATCTGCTGATTGTTGTTGACTATGTTTCTGTTGAAATTACTATAATTTTGCTTAGACGTAAACAACCAAATGATCATTCAGTATTCACGTTTATTATTATTAAATAAGTGCCGCGTGTTTCATCTTTCAAACGATAGAAATTTCTTAAGTCTCTCGACATCCGTTGTCCTCAAATCGGCCAATTACATATGATAATTAATGATATGTCAGACTAAATCGAAACCAGAAACTTGTGGTCCTTAGGCAGATGCTCTACCAACTGAGCTAACCCACTTAAAATCTGTTTAAGAAATTGACCCTGTGTCACATCCTACTCATGCAGAGGGGTTATTAAAATAAATGAATAAATAGTAGTATGACTGTTCTTCTACAAGTTTCAACATCAAATAACCTTCCAAAGCTGATATGCCTTAAAATATATATATATATAAACCAAAAAACTACTTGTTTATCATAGAAAAACTCCTCCACCAGAATCACCCTTTACTTTAGTTTTTGGGGCTGCCCACACAAATGTGTACTTAATAAAACCTTGATCGAAAGAATTATTTTCTTTCCCTCAAGCCCAAAAATGATATTATAGGATGTCTATTTTGGTATTTATCAATGAGCCATGAAAATGAATTAATCTTTGCGTTTTACCAATTTTTACTTAACTTTATTAACCATACAATTAACATAAAATCAGAAACATCTGGGGTAAATCTGGCTGAGAGGAAAATATAATCTGACCAATGAAATCAAATTAAAAAGCAAGACAAAATCATTGTTCAAAAGAAATGTCTTTGCTGCAGTTTCAAATGTTTAATTAGAAGAAGCAAAAATAAAGAAGTCGGGGTGTCCTATTCTCAGTATCAGCAGGACAGTTAGGGAGTCTATCCCCTTTTCGATAGCGCTAGACCAGTTAGATTGTTTTTGCGTTAGAGGTGGAGTGCTCCGATCAGCTCCCCACTTCACCGCACAGATCCAAGCAGTGCTACTCATACGTTGAGTTGGTGAGGTTGGTATTGAACCCAGAAGTTCTGAGCGGGATGCTTTACGGACTGAGCTAAACCGGCTATCAACGGGTAACTATACAATTTGTGTTTCTCTGAATGTTTGAGATGAGGCTTGATGATTAGTATTCTCTGCGTTATTCGGACTATTGTCCCCATCTTTATTGTTATTTGTACAACATTTCGGTCGATATGCCCTCCGGCCTTTTTCATTTATTTCTTGTCGGACTCGGGAACTTTCTCGGACACCTTCTTTTCGGGCTCAGGAACATTCTTCTCGTAATCGGGAACCTTCTTGTCGTAATCGGGAGCCATCACGGATCTTTGACCCTAACCCTTTATTCAGTCCACGGGGTATCCAGTTCTCATTCCGCTAACCATAGCTGGGGTAGAGTTGTGTTAATTATTTTTCTATGTTACTGCCTCTACTCAGGATTGAACCCGGAATCCAGAGATAACTGTCACTTAGAACTGTCTTAACCTAACTACCTTATCCACTGTTCCGAGAAGGTTCCCGAGTCCGACAAGAAATACCTGAAGAAGGTCGGAGAGCATATCGCCGAAACGTTGATAAATAACAATAAGATGGGGACACTAGTTCGAATAACGCAGATAATATAATACGATTTGTGGTTTTCCATTATTTTGACACAGAAGTGCAGTCGCTCCAAAATACACCGAGAAAATAAAATAATTAACCTTATGCGAGAATAATTCCAAAAGGAATACATCCAAAGCGCTGGGGACGCAGGGACACTCTTCGTGTGGCTATTGTTGTGTTTGTTGGCATCTGACTGCACCTTTCCTTGTGCATGGCTTGCTGTTTTGGATCAACAAAAGCCACGAAGAAGATCTACTAAACAGATTGAAACACTGCAGCGTTGGCTGAATAAATATCACATTTTATTTAAACTTGTGTTTTTCAATTTTTTTAAAACTATTTTTACACACACACACACACGCACACACACACACACACACCACACACACACACACACACACACATATATATATTACATATATATATATATATATTATATATATATATATAAAGTCAGGGTAGCGTGGACATGGTGTAAACAGCACTTTGTTACACAGTTTGTCGCCTATGCTATTTTAATAAATTTTTCTTGGCTTGAAATATCGCATAGGTGAGAAACTGGAAGTTCGCGCAATTGTTGGTAATTGTAAGGTAAAGGGTATTAACCTGATTGAAATTCATCGCAAATTAATGGAAGTGTATGGTGAGTCGTACGTGGATGTCAAAAACGTCCACAAGTGGTGCAGAGATTCAACGCTTCCTTAATGACATAGCGTCGAGCTGGTATGACAGGGGCAAATAAAAACTGCCACAGCGCCTACAAAAACATATCAGCTGAAATGGTGATAACATAGAAAAATAGATACAGGTTCAAAGTTTAAAAGGATGTAAACATCGTTAACAATAAACAATAAACGTTTCTGTGATTTCTAAATATTTTGGAGACGTTACCTTTGGGATTATTACCCTCGTATATTAAAACGAAAAATCTTAAAAAATACAAAATAAAAAAAAAAAAAAAAAAAATAAACAAAACAAAAACGGACCATCTCCTAATGGCTGCTGTAATTAGTCTCTAGGTTAAATCGAACTTAACGGACCTAAATTCCATCATCTTATGTCACCCCACCGAAAGAAAAAATACCAAAAATCAGGGAATTAACCGAATTTAATGAAATTTTCAGTGTTGATATATTAATGAATAAAAGATATAATGAACCGGTTATTTTATTTAAAAACTTTTACATTTTTTCTGTTAAGTTAACTTTGAACCACATATCTTTGAGAATCTTTGTTACGCCTCAAAGATACGTGGTTCAAAGTTAACTGGCCTAAACAAATGTTAAAATGTTTAAATAAATACTGTGGTGCATTATATGTTGGATTATTTGGATATAGGATGTGCTCTAAATACCCACCTCTATTTATAGACTAGCCAAGGTCACGTGATTAACTCTTGCAACCAATCATCAGCAATACTACTGGCCTGATAGAATACTTAAACTCTCCACATTGGTCATAATTAAAACTGAACTCTTTGAGGACGGACACACATAGGATTGCCGGATCTTTACCAATACTCTCGAAGGACTTATACTTTATACCAGTAAAGGAGAACACTTTAGTAACTAAAGGATTCACCTTGTCGATGGACTATTTATCAAGGATTTCACCAGATAAGCGCTTCTGCTATAAGGCCAAAGAATGCTCTTAAAAACGTAACATTTTATTCATTAATATATCAACACATTTCATTAAATTGGTTAATTCCCTGATTTTTGGTATTTTTTTCTTTCTGCGGGTTAACATAAGATTATGGAATTTAGGTCCGTTAAGTTCGATTTAATCAATCTTTTCTTTGTTCTTTTTTGCACATTCCTCGAGTCCCCAAACTGTCACATCAAACCAATCATCAATATTAGTTCTTTATATCTATATCGGGCAACTCGTCATGAAGTAATAGTTACAAAGGTAATTTCGAAAATCAGTTTCTACAAAATTGTTATATCAGGCGACAACTCATGACATCTCGGCACCAACATATAGATATCTTAATTAGGCCTATAGAGTTCCGCCATAGCAAGCAATCAACAGTGATAGGATCATTTTTTAGAGGTGGCAAGCGATTTAAAACACCGTTTCATTAAACATAGAAATTTCGTTATTTATTCATTAAACATTCTATTTTTGTTACAATTTGTTGAAAATGTGGAATACGAGTCAACTGAGATAAAAGTACGAACCAGCTTTAAGGTATCTGATAGTCATCTTGGAACATATTTTCAGATAAGGAGAACTAACACACACACGTATATATATATATATATATATATATATATATATATTACTCCATCGCTAATCTGCATAATTCCCGGTAAATGATTGTACTGAAGTCAAGGGATAAAAAAGTGAGTGAAGTGGTATTAATTACACAAATCCTCTTCGATAAAAATTACTATTAAAAATCAATACTGTTATCAATTTGATGATCATGCATATTCATTACATGTACATTTCTGAGTCATGGGCCGTAATTAAGATTGTGTTCCTTCTAAGAATCTCATATATATATATATATATATATATATATATGTGTGTGTGTGTGTGTGTGTGTGTGTGTGTGTGAAGAAAGGAAGTGAATCCGACGTATGTAATATATCAAGAAAAATGAAAAAAACACAGGTTTAAATGGGTTAAGTGGTGAGTTTATTGGCCGACGCTACAGTGTTTCGATCTATTAATTAGATCATCTTCAGGGCATAAGATAAGAAATTATTTATCACAGAATAATGAGAAAAGCGAGTGGTAATCCTTGTCATTCAGTCTGTTTAAAAATGTTTTTGAAGTTTGAAAAAAGGAGAAGGTTTTGAAATATGACATTTTTGAAATAGAATCTTGAAATAGAATATTTGATGTCATATTTCAAAACCTTCTCCTTTTTTCAAACTTCAAAAACATTTTTAAACAGACTGAATGACAAGGATTACCACTCACTTTTCTCATTATTCTGTGATAAATAATTTCTTATCTTATGCCCTGAAGATGATCTAATTAATAGATCGAGACACTGCAGCGTCGGCCAATAAACTCACCACTTAACCCATTTAAACCTGTGTTTTTTCATTTTTCTTGATATATTACACACACACATATATATATATATATATATATATATATATATATATATATATGAAATAAGTGTTTTTTTTAATGGATTTTTAGAAGCATTGTATGTATGTGTAAAATATAAATTTGAAGGCAATTTACAATGCAATGTAATAGGTGTTAAATGATGTTAAATAAAAACATCATTTAACACCTATTACATTGCATTGTAAATTGCCTTCAAATTTATATTTTACACATACATACAATGCTTCTAAAAATCTATTAAAAAAAACACTTATTTCACCACGCCTTATTTTATAGTTAAAAAAAACCTAAAAAGAACTAAAAGAATTTGAATAATCAACACGAGCGCATATACAATGGACCGACAAGCCATCACGGAAAATCCCGAACATTTCAAATATCTGGCGTCTCCCCAGCTTAATAACAACAAAAGATTACGCCGGCTCGGGGCTTAAAAAAAAAACACGGATGCTTCTGCCTCTGAAGATGAGATTTTCTCGAAAATATTTAGGAAAATAAACATCATTTAACACATATTACATTGCATTGTAAATTGCCTTCAAATTTATATTTTACATATATATATATATATATATGTGTGTGTGTGTGTGTGTGTGTGTGTGTGTGCGCGCGCACGCGAAATCCATATACCAATTCCACATATCTGCAGCTGTGAGTGTATGTGTTACACACTTACATATAGATGGAGACGCGTGGTGTAATTCCTAGAGTCAAGTTCAAATCCTAGACGTGGGTGTTTACATTTTCACATCACGCTAATACACTTAGGAAGGGTATGCATCCACCTGCTTTCCCTCCAGCTATGGGTAAATAGCAGGGCAGACTGGACTCTTTAACCTTGGTTAGACAACCAGTCTAAGAAAAGAAAAACTCTGACTTCAAAGCTGTTAAACTCCGGCTAAAAAAATTGAACTCGTGTCACATCCTGCTCGTGTAGAGTGGTTAGTAAATATGTGTAGTGTAATTATCATAGACTGAAAAGAAACCGTTAATCAGATTTCTGGAGAAAGAGAAGAAAAAGAAATAAGAGCAAAAAGAGTTTAAAGTTTGGAAGGGTAAACACTCCCGGGTGCCAGCTATTGACCGACCAATGACCTCGGGACTTGATCTAAAAATAAAAACGGAAGTCTCAGGTTTTCGGCAGATTGCGGAAGCGGATGTGTCTTTTCCCCCACTCCCGGGACTACAAAGGGAAGAAGAGAAAAAACGGTCTTTTTCGTCTGGGTCTAGGCTCGGAGGCAGACGTGGATTTCTTGGGATTACGTTTCTAGGCTAGCAACGAACAGCGCGCATGAACGTGATTTACGATAGAACAGCTTGATCTTACCTCTCTCTCACCTTCTCTCTGAAAAATAACCCACGAGCCTAGAAATAAATAAACAACCCCTTTTTTACTATACAACTTGCGTATGTTGTTTTTCTGAGCTAACGACGGTTACTCCTAATGACTACCACTATAACTCGACCTTGACCCCTACGCAACATAGGTACAAGTAGATTTGCAACGAGAACATTTTTTACTCACTTTTAATGACTTTTAGATACTTACCGGGTGTTTACATTTTCACATCACGCTAATACACTTAGGAAGGGTATGTATCCACCTGCTTTCACTCCAGCTATGGGTAAATAGCAGGACAGACTGGACTCTTTAACCTTGGTTAGACAACCAGTCTAAGAAAAGAAAACTCTGACTTCAAAGCTGTTAAACTCCGGCTAAATTACAAGTTGAAGCGTTTTGGTTAAGGAAAACTCTTTTTTCAAACCTGTTAAACTCTGCTTAAGAAATTTACGTTGTATCATATCTCATTCGTGGGTAAATGTTGGATAAAATCTACAATGTTCTCACCCTTCTGTGGCAGTGTCATTACTTTTAAAAACTAATCAAATCATCACGACAAGGTGAATAAGTACTCAATTTCCTCTCACGATGCAAAAAAAAATGTTTGTATTAGAGAAGAACGGAAGTAGGAGGTGAAAAGTGGGAGCATAAGAAATGCTTTTTAATCCTTCTTTCTCTAATACCGAGTATATCATGAATTGATAGTAAATTAGTTTCATAATTAGAGAGGGAATCTGGAAGATGCCCTAAATTACTGCATTGGAATTAAAGAATGGTAGCATAAATGGAATCTTTGAAGATTGTATTCCTGTAAGAAGGACAATTCGTCCAATCAAAACTAGATTCTAAAATTCTATTTCTGTGAATTTTTAAACAGGTTTTTAAATAAGAAAAATAGCACTGTATTGTATAAAAACCTGATAAAATAAAATGTAATGAATTATGTGCTGTAATATGTTTTACTGTTTTTTTTTAATAATATCACTCTGGATTTTTTTAGATGAGGCTTGATAATTTGTGTTATTTGGATTATTTGGACTATTGTCCTCATCTTTATTGTTATCTGCACAAAGTTTTGGCCGATATGCCATCCAGCCTTCTTCAGCTATTTCTTATCGGACTTCGAGTTCGAAGGTTCCCAAGTTTGAGAAGGTTCGTGAGTCCGACAAGAAATACCTGAAAAAGGTCGGAGGGCACATTGACCGAAACGTTGTGCAGATAACAATAAAGATGAGTACAATAGTCCCAATAATCAAAATAATACTATAGATTCTAAGATGCAGGTTGTCTTTTATATCAACACCTGGTTTACTTTATGCCGTAGACATTTTAGTTTTATTCATTCTTTGTTGAGTACGGTTGTTATTTGTGGATCTAGGGACCCTAACAGGTACTACTACTCTGGGTATTCTGCCTTCTTGTTCTTGCAAAGATACGACAGCAAGTTTCAGCCTGACGAATAGCGAAATTACGTAAGACTATGAAATAAATCAACAAAAGCAAAACTGAACTCAGAATAACAAAGATTATTAAATTCATACATAAACGTAACATAAAAAGGAAATAAGAAGAGAGTAAAGGGTCCGGTGTCTTTTGTGGTTAACCTTTGATAATCGTCGAATGTCTTTCACTAACCTTAGGTAAAAACATGATTGAGAGAATGAGGGTGTTTTAAGAGAGCCAGAGAGATGTGTGTTGATTGACGAATTCGAAGGAAAAGGCTGAATTCAAAAACGTCTCACGTAATCAATCAAATGTTGGTAAATATGTGTTACGTAGTCAACAGAGGTCATCTTCAGGTCGGCCACAGGGGTTGGGAAGGAAGGAATTGTTTTCAGAGACAAGTCAATGTATGTTTGTATGTATGTAGGTAGGTAGGTAGGAAATGATTGCTTTGTTGTATACCCTTCTTGACTTACTTACTTCTATTCTTCTTCTGGCGTCTTTGACATCTTAAGTTCTACTAGCGTCTCTTCTAACATCTCTTCTAGGCGTCTGGACTTCGTCTTGGTGGTCGGTCGCACTTAACTCATTTTTCTTCTTCATCAGTCTTGATATTCACCAACCGCAAAACCGTGTTATTTTCTTAAGCTTTTATTTACTTAACTAAACATTTCATGTAACTAAACATCTGACTAACATAGCGCGCGTATGCAGTGAGTTCCAGTTAAGGCAATACATCTTCTCTGCCCGACGTCAAACTGAAACTGAGGAGCCAACCAGGTCCCACATGACTTCATGTATTTCTCGGCTTTCTGTAATATTCCATGGAAAGTCCCACCCGTGATATGAAAAGGACCATCCCTTTAGAAATACAGGGGATTGACAATAATCTTATGCAACCGCATAAATTATGTAACAGCTTGTATAAAATAGATCAACTTAAACAAAGCTCCAACAAGCTTTTGAAATAGGGTGGTATAAATATCCATTATGACCAGGTTCCTCAAAACTGGATAGATGCCATTTTGATTATCTAATACAAAGGAAAGGGTAAGAAATCGGACTGTGGTAATTACCGTGGTATCTCACTGTTTCGATCAAATAATTAAACTTCGTGACGAATTGCAAGTCGAAATGTGCGATTTGAAATCGCAAATAGCTACTGATATTAAAAAGGAAACAGATAAACTGCACGAAACAATAAAATTACTTAAAGAAAAAAAACAAAATCTCGAAAAAAAATAATTAATTCAAGAGGAAAAAATCTCATTGCTCGAAAAAGAATCCCATAGTCTGGAATAATGCAACCGAAGAGAGAATCTTGAAATTTGCCGGTATTCCGGACAGTGTAAACGAAAAAGATCTGGAGGACAAGGTGATTCAGATTAGTAAGTCTTAGATATCGGCATTTCTCCCTCTGGAAGATTTTGGAAAAGTTTTTGCGCGACTCTTGCTTAACCGATTGGAGAAGTATATCTGTCGTGATGTCCTTCCTGAATCCCAACCTGGTTTTAGAGGTGGAAGAGGGGCTGTATACATGATTTTCTCTGCAAGACAGCGTTTACAAACATGTATTGAACAGCGTGTGCTACTTTGTCAGGTTTTTGTTGACTTAACAAAAGCCTTTTATTCAGTGAATCATGAGGCTCTCTGGAAAGTGCTCGGAAAATTTGACTGTACACCTGCTTTTGTTGAAAAGTTCAAGCAGCTACATCGTTGTGTAAAGCGTCGTGTTAATTTCAAAGGTCAGCTGTCTGATGAACTTCACATCGATAATGGAGTGAAACAGGGCGATAAACCAGCACCCACATTTTTCTAACTTTACCTGACGGCTGTACTATGGTATGGCTTCCATGACTGTGATACAGGTGTCTATATTAGATTCCGAAGAAGTGGAAAAGTTTTTTAACATGTGAAGACTCAAAGCCAGAACCCTTGTTAGAAATGTATTTGTCAGGGAACCTTTATATGCTGATGATGCTAACCTTGTTGCACACTTTCTGGAAGAAATGTAGTCGGCCAGGGACCGCTTTACTAATGCCTGTAGCTACTTTGGCCTGACACTTAGCATTAAGAAAAGCAAAGTCATGTACATTCCGTTTGCTAGTGATCCTTACGTGGAACCTGACATCTTTGTCTATGGGAAGTGCCTTGAAGTTGTCAAGGAGGTTGTCTACCTTGGAAGTTCTTTATCTAGTGACAGTTTAGTTGATGCAGAAATCAAAAGGAGAATAAGCAGGGCGTCTGGGTCCTTTTGTAAGTGTGTGTATCAAGCATGTGTGTTACCATCGTTTCTCTATGCTTCTGAAACCTGGACGTTGTATCAATCTCATTGAGGCAGCTTGATAGATTCCATCAGCACTGTCTTAAACATATCCTTGGTTTGAAGTGGGACAGCCATGTTCCAGATACGGCTGTCTTGACCAAAGCCAAAACAACTAGCAATACTGCAATTGTAGTGTGGAATCAGATGCGTTGGGCGGGTCATCTTGTTCGGCTTCATGACTCTTGACTACCAAAACAGCTTTTTTATGGCAAAAGACCACAAAAAAAACGGTTTCGAAATGGTGTTAAGGAGTGACTGGTGTACTTTGGTATTTGCGTCAATAATTGGGAGTCCCTGATATCTGATCATGGGCAGTAGAGGGCTGCGATATATAGGGGTGCAGAACTGTTTGAAGCTGCAAGGGTGGACCGCCGAAAACGTAAAACTCTGCTGGCTAATTCTGGTGATGTGTGAATCTGTGAGAAGTGTGATCTGGCCCTGTTGTCAAAGGCAGGCTTGCTCAATCACATGAAGTCATATGGGAGCTACCCGACTGCAATTGTTGTCTCTACCAGCATGATCCCCAACACGAGGTCTTTTTATGTTCCTGCTGTACAAATATGTACCGAACAACTGGTGGTGTCAATTTCACATAAACGTTCACTGTGATGCGTATACAACACCTGTCGACTCAGACAACACCGATCGTTATGTGTACCAGATATGCAAGACTTTGGCAGGATTGAAAAGTCATAAACCGACCTCACAAACGTTCAATGAATGAAGGAATGGCAGTCGCCTGACAAGATGTTGCGATCAATAGGTAGGAAGGTAGTAATTCTGACCTAATGTTGGTTCAGTTTCTAAAATAAATATTTTCAGTGAAATAATTGCCTGAGTTCAATGGGTCAGAGTGGACATGGGAGAAATGGCAATGAAGGGGTACTCCATACCTGATTTGTACACAATTCTGTAAATATTAATATCTTTTAGATATTAGTTATTATCTACAAGTTAAGGTTATTTTTTAAAAGAAAACTCTGAATTCAAACCTATTTATTTCTCTTAATGTTTGAGATGAGGCTTGATGATTAGTATTATCTGTGTTATTCGGACTATTGTCCCCATCTTCATTGTTATCTGTACAACGTTTCGGCCGATGTGCCCTCCGGCCTTCTTCAGGTATTTCTTGTCGGACTCGAGAAGCTTCTTTTCGGACTCGGGAAGCTTCTTTTCGGACACGGGAAGCTTCTTTTCGGACTCGGGAACTTTCTTTCCCAATTACGACGAGTAAGTTCCCGAGTCCGAAAAGAAGGTTCCCGAGTCCGATAAGGTTCCCGAATCCGACAAGAAATACCTGAAGAAGGCCGGAGGGCACATCGGCCGAAACGTTGTACAGATAACAATGAAGATGAGGACAATAGTCCGAATAACGCATATAATACCAAACCTATTCAACTCCGCTTAAGAAATTTACCATGTGTCACATCTTTCTCTAGCGGAGCGGTCGGTTAATGTATGTAAAAGTTAAAACTCTGTTTAGCACCTGTGACAAAATCGTTGCTAGGCTTTACTAACAACTTGAAAAGTAACACAGCGACGATCATGTAAATGTAATTGTTCTCAAATGGATTCATATTCTAACACGTAGAATATCATTGAATACCTGCATATCAGTTTCTTTAATTCAGCCAATTAATAATTCCGTCGACTACTTTCCAAGAGAGTTTCCCTTGACACTATACATTATTAGGGCTTCCTTACGCTTCTCGTGTCTCGCGATGAATTATCAAACCTCGCGTGAAAAGCGATAGAAAATTTAATCAAACAAACCTCGTGTCCTTCACGATTAAGGTCTTTGAATTAAAGCACGTCAACATCAGCTGAGGCAGATAGTTGCTAAGATGATTAGCAAATAAAAGGAAGCGTGAATGTCGCTGTCTTGCGAGCACAGCTGGTGCCATGACAATGAGAAAAGTGTCAATTTAAAAGATTGTGTCGTAATAGGTGTCAACCGTACAGACACATTAGAAATTAAACATCGTTTACTCTGTTATCTGTAACGCAGTCAGAGTGAGATTTTCTTGAAAAAAAAGAAAAAAAGAATGATAAATCAGATATATGTATTTACCAAAGACTTCGCCAGGAATAGCATGCGACACAATATACAATTGTTAAGCGGAGTTTAACAGCTTGAATTCAGAGTTTTTTTTTCTCGTGGACCGGTTGCCATACCAAAATTAAAGAGCCAAGTCTGTCTTAATACTTTACTATATATATATATATATATATATATATACCAACCCCTCCACACGAGAAGGATGCAACACAAGGTCAATTTCTTAACTTTACAGGTTTGAATTCCAAGTTCTCCTTCTCCTAGACTGGTTACCTAGCCATGGTTAAGAGCCCAGTCTGCTCTGCTATTTATCCATAGCTGGAGGGGGAATTGGATTCATACCTTTCCCAAGGGTATTAGCGCCATGTGAAATGCCTGGCTTCATCCAAGAATTGAACTCGCGTTTACGAGTCCATTTCCTACGACTCTAACCATTAGACCACGCGCCTCCACTAATACTTTACCTATAGAATCAACAGCATTTAGTAACTATCAGTTTCTTGATCACTGAACTAAGTGCATTGGTCGGTTGATAACATAGGTGAAAATCTGAGAGTTACGACGAACCGTTGACTCTACACTGTCTTAACATACACACACACTATCTTTCTCTTAAACACACACACACTCATACACACACACACACACACACACACACACAACACACACATATATATATATATATATATATATATTATATATATATATATATATAATCAATAATAATGATATTATGGATATTAACTCATAACTATAAGATTCATCCTTACGCAATCTTCAGATGAATCAAATGGTTGAGATTTTAAAAACCAGTAGTTTTTTAGCGTTTATATAAACGTGAAGTGTGTTCACGTGATGGAATCTTATAATGATAAAGTTCTTTTTTAAAAACTGTATATATATATATATATATATATATATATATATATATATATATATAGTTCAAGTAGCGTGGACATAAAATAAATTAAGGTCGGATGTTATGGAGTTAAAGCGCCTGGATACTGAGAGTTTCTCGCTTAAACAATATATATATATATATATATATATATATATATATATATATATATATACTAAACTCTTGGTCAATACTTAAGCGTAGTTTAACAGGTTTGAATTCAGTGTTCTTCCTTCTAGACCTGGTCGCCGTACCTAGGTTAAAGAACCCAGTCTTCCCAACTAACTTTACCCATAGTTTGCATTAACACTTTTCCAAGGTTTCAACGATATGTAAAAAAGCCTCGTCCTGGATTTGAAATCACTGTCTTCATTTCCTCCGATGATAAGCATTACACGACGAGCGCCTCCTTTAAGACTTTGTTATATTTGATATATTCAATTGAACCATTGCTCTTTGCCACGGGATTTAGAATGTTATGAAAACTTTAATTCTATGTAGACACTACGTAGACATGTTCGTAGCGACAATGAGTTTAAAAGCATTGGGCGCAAAAAAATTGAATTACTTCGTGTTCAGACACTGCCAAACAGAATCAAGGGAGATAATAATTTTGGCCTTTGCCAAAACCAAAGACTAAATTGTGCCCCTACCCCTAGCCAAATTAAAACCCAACAGACAGAGGTCAACAATCTAAAAGTAAACATCTCAATAGAAATTTCGGACCATATGACATTTAGGCACCCATTTTTGATCTCGATTAAGAAAGGGACATGTTTTTCATTTAAACCGTCAATATCTGGTTGTTTGAACAGACGATCTTTAGATTTAAAAAAATCATAATTCTAACCCCTAACCCTAACCCTAACCCCTAACCCAACTAGCAAACAACCGGATATTGACGGTGTAAATGTCCTTTCTTAATTGAGATCAAAAAGGGCCTAAAGGTAATATGGTCCGAACTTTCTTCTCAAAAAAGGATGATACTGGAAAAACACTAAATTAGCACATGTATGAACCCATTAAGAAATCTCATTATAATGGAGATTGTGTGTTTGTCTGTTTGTAACCGAAACTATATCACCACTCAAGTCACCATTTCCATTATTATATACATCACATTGTCCATGATTTTACTTTTATTTAAAACTCAATTATTTATAAAATTGTTTTACATTATTAATACTGTTCACCAAATATACATACTAATAACATGCAGTTGTATTTATATATACAACAAAATAGTGGCTTACAGTGTGAACTGGAAGGGTAATTTGCATATTGATACCAAAGATTTGATTTTAATAAATATGTGCTAAGTATTATTGATTTCTAATTGTTTGGTTTTATCTTAATGGATATGAGCATAAAATCGAGTATAAATCTTAAAAGAAATCCATTAACAAGAAGAAATAACTGAAAATTAATTGTTTACTTCTCATTTTAATCAAATAGTTAAATTAGGAAAATATTGCAATGAAAGACGCGAGTTTCTATTTTTCGATCCCCCTCTCTGTTTCAAATCTTTTTATCTGCATTGTTATTTAGTTTCATTAGCCTTTCTAATTTGATATGATATTTTATTGCATCAAAACTTAAATACTTACACTCGGAGCTTGCTAATAATAATAATAATAATAATAATAATAATAATAATAATAATATAGAACTTATACAACAAATCATGGCTAAGAAGAGTACATTACCATCTGTAAGAAACATAGAGTGGTAAAAAGTCAAGAAAGAAACTGAAAAGATAAACAAAATATTAGTGAACATCCCAACAAACAATATCACTGAACTCAACAACCTTATCTATGCAGGAGCAAAACTAGTCTGCGATAGAATTGATGCACAAACTATATCAAAGCAAAAATTGATAAGACCCAACAAAATAGTAAATGTAGATTATACGGTAATAGAGATGAGACTGTAAACCATGTACTATGTGAATGTAGCAAACTAGCACAAAGGGAGTACAAAATAGACACGACTGGGTTGGGAAGGTGATCTACTGTGAATTATGCAAAAAATTAAATTTTGACCATACAACAAAATGGTATATGCTTAAACCAGAATCTATCCTTGAGAACGAAACGCATAAAATTCTCTGGGACTTTGAAATAAAAACGGATCACCTTATCCCAGCAAGAAGACCAGACCTAGTGTTGATAAACAAAAAAGAGAGAACTTGTCAACTGGTGGATTTTGCAGTGCCAGCAGATCACAGAATGAAGCTTAAGGAAAATGAAAAAATGGACAAATATCTGGACCTTGCCAGAGGACTGAAAAAGTTATGGAATATGAAAGTCAAAGTTATACCAATTGTAGTTGGTGCACTTGGAACGGTCCAAAAGGATTGGAAAAGGGTATGGAAAGTTTAGAAATCAGAGGAAGGATTGAAACCATTCAGAACACTGCCCTGCGGCGATCTGCCAGAATACTCAGAAGAGTCATGGAGACCTGGAGACTTGCTGTCATTCAGATTCCAGTGAAAGACCATCAGCTAATGCTGATGTGAAAACTCAAAAGGAGTAAATAATAATAATAATAATAATAATAATAATAATAATAATAGAGAGAATCAGTTTCCTCATAATTGCAGCACAAAACAATGCCATCAGAACAAATTATATCCAAGCAAAATAGATAAGACACAACAAAACAGCTGGTGTAAAAACCTGATAAGAAGTGAAATGATAATATGTACCGAGAAAAGAAAGAGGAGAAGGACTTGCCAGCATTGAAAATTGTGTAGACTCGAAGAATACACTAAAATGGGCAAAGAAAGTTCAATCACAGCAGTCATTAAAAGCAATTGCATCATGTAGATAAACAGAAAAACAACATAAAGGGGAAAATAGAAATGGGAGGAAAAACACTTATATGGATGCTTCAAGCCTCAAACTGGAGAGAATACACACGATAAGACCTGAACATGGCTAAGAATGGGAAACCTTAAGAGAGTATAATAGCAGTTCAAAACAATGTCAGAAGGGCCAATTATATCAGAGCAAAAATAGATAAGACACAACAAATAACAAGTATCGCATGTGTACAGCCAGAGATGAAACGATCAGGCATGTAATAGTGAATGCAGCAAAGTAGCGCTTCGAGAATATAAGACAAGTCACGACTGCGTGGGAAAGGCGATCCATTAGGAATTGACCATACAACAAAATGGTATGTATACAAACCGGAATCCGTTCTAGAGAATAACGCGCATAAAATAGGCGTATTTTCTAAGAAGTATACATTCTTACAGGAGATAAGTGAGGTAAAATGAATTGCGTGGTTCCAGGGGGCTTCAACAACATGGTAGCACCTGCCACCTCACCTAAAAGGAGTAAGGGCCGGGTTTATTTCACGGATGGGAGCAGGCATTTTTTCTCTGGGTATAGCATGAGCTTCTATTTATTTGTGGCTCAGCACGTAAAAAAGACTTTATGCTTATCCGGCATGCTGGGATTTCACGAAGTATATATACATTCTTCTAAAAGTTTTCTTAACAATTTCATTTAATTATTGAATAAATATAACACTAATATAACATTTTCACTCATTATCAATTTTCAGTTTGTATATTTGTATGTATATGTATATGTACGTATACTCATATACATATATATATATAGATATATATATATAGATATATAGATAAAGATAAACCTAATGAGTCAGATAAACCTACTAAAAGTTTCGCTTAGTGCTCTTCAGGTCTAAGATCCGACTCTTAGCCCTGAAGAGCACTAAACTAAACTTTTACTAGGTTTATCTGACTCATTAGGTTTATCTTTATTATTTGCTCTACTTAGGTATTGAGCATTCTTTACTAATTAGCTTTAGTATATCCTTGCTAGTTGCTGATATTGATGCATTCGTATGTCAATAATATATATATATATATATATATATAATATATATATATATATATTGTTTTTCTTTTGGCCAAGTATTGTATCAATAGATTATTTTTGGTTGGTACGATTATCTTGGTCTTTTCTTTTTCCCAATTTTTTCCCCAGGTGATGTTTGGTAGTATATTTTTACAATCAAACTATTTGCCGGGTTTTTTCTCACCGCGAGGATTTACCAACAAATTTGGTATATTATATATATATATATATATATATATATATATATATTGATAATATATTTTGCTATGTTATAAGTAAAGAGTGTTCAATATCATTGATACAGCATATATTTCTTAACCTGGTTTGAAAACCGCGTAGACGAGAAAGTGACAGTAACCAAGGACTGTTGATTTATGCATTCGCCATCCTAAATTATATATATATATATATATATATATATATATATATGTGTGTGTGTGTGTGTGTGTGTGTGTGTAATGGTAAATACATAAATGTGTATATATACGAGAGTATGTTGAAAATCTCATCGGCTGAAAAGTTCATATAACGACTTCTTATCTACTGTTGGTGACTTTTTATCAATGAGGTCCAAGAACTGCAGGGGGAATAATTGCAAATTAAAACTCATTTGGTCACATTCCATGACAATATCTTAGTCAGTCTATGAATTTTTCAGTCGACTCTCGTACACACAGACACACACTGATATATATATAAATACTGTGACTAAATGAGGTTTATTTTTCAACATAGTTACCCTTGCAGTCTACACACTTCTTCCATCGGTATTGCAGTGCTTGGATGTGACCAAATGAAGAATGTGGGTGTATAGCAATAAGTCTGTAGTCTAATGATAAAATAATTATTTAATTTTCTAAGATCGCAAACCAAAGTAGCACAAAGATTGCATTCTTGTTAGAGAAGGCATACTATTTTTTTTTATTCCCACGAATATTTTTCCTTCGTCAACCTGCACGCACGGGGAGAGCAGAGACAGAAAAACACGTCTGCCCAAATTATAATTCCCTAAATTATAATGCTTATCTCCCAGTGTTGTCTGGCCACGTGATCTTCTAGGTCAGGTATCCGCCCGCCAACTTAACACCTGAACTCAGATTATCAATTAGTATCGAATATAAATTCAGTAGTTCACTTCAAGGTTAACGAGTTCCTGAAAAAGTTACTTCGTATCCTTTCACCTCAGAATCTTTTTTAAGTTTGTTTCTGGTGATAAAATAACTGTACACCAGGTGTCTGCATTTGATAATAATGTTTATTTGATTACGTGTGATAAATTGTGTTAAGTAATTATTAGAATTAGGCCAAAATTGGTTTAAAACACACACATAAAACACAACACACACATAGAACACACACACATAAAACACACACTGAATAGCTGTTTGGGGCCTCTCTCTTCAATAGGCAGCCGACCCCTGCTCTAAGCCTATTTGAGACCACCTTCCAGATGATTCTGAGGTTATTTACCAGTGATTTTCCGTAATTCCACACTACTCTACATTACCAGACTTGTCTCAATTGTACTATATTATAATTCTACTTCCCATGTTCACCTAGTCACATAGCTTTCTAAGTCAATGAGAGCCCCATCCCAGATTAATCTGAGGAAACATGTATCAATCAAACTAATAATGATTTCCCACTTTTTTTACCATTATTTCAAAACATACTGCACTAAATGATAAACAATCTAACGATATTAATATATTATTAAAGAGAAAAAAATACACTTCGACTAGTTTTCTTTCTTTCGGTAAAAGTTGAAGAAATGTCTAAATCTTTGTTAAACAAGCGAACAGATTGACTGTTGAATCTTTCGATTTGTAAGGGTAACTTCTCAATTACTTCCTGCATCACGATGAGAACAACAGCACAAAAATAGCCAAGATGACCAAAGTGTATAATTACAAAATTGACTCTAACGCAAATTGATAATCCTTTTTCTTTTCTTTATCTTTTTTGTAATCTGAGCTCAGCATTCAGGAAAAACAAGCGACGGACAAACAGAAAAATGACAAAGAAAGAATTGAGTGATTCATAGACGAATTGAAACAGATATCAAACCCGGGGGTGGACAAAAGTTTAGCTGAGTGGAAAACAATAGATTGTCACATAGAAATGGGACCCCCAGGAACACACATACACACAAAAAAATACACACCAAAAATTAATGTAAAAAAGTTAAGAAATAATGTAATTTCTTTTCATTTGAGGAAAAGTAGTGGAGTGGAGGATCTTGACCCCTCAACAAAAAGACTTATTGTATCCTTATTCTTAACATGAATTACATGCATATATATATAATATATATATATATAATATATATATTATATATATATATATATATATATAATCCAAAGTCCAGAGAAGAAATCTTCCTTACGACACAAGAATTTTATTTAAAAAACCTGTCGCGGTTTGAGAGCTCAATGTGTGCTCTTAATGTTAGAGTCACAGAGCAAATATATAAGTAAAGAAATAACAAAAGACTTAGAGATTTAGCATTATAGTATATCTGAAATGGAGCTTAGACAAAGTGTCTAACTCTCCCGACTCATCAGATGCGAATGATGAATTCTTTATTACTTTAAAGGCATTTGAAAACAGATTTTAATTTTTTAATTTTTTAATTTTTAAAATTTTATAGTCCTGTGATATGAATTCCAAACGAAATCCTTGATGCTGCAAAAAAAAAAAAAGAAGAAAAATTTTATGCTGTAGTTTCAAATATGAGCAATTCCGCCACAAACATCTCGGTCAACAATAAATGTATCTCTTAATGTATCTCTTATTATGACAGATTCAGAAAAAGAAAAAATTCCAATTTTTTTTTGTGGCGGAAGTGCTCATATTTGAAACTACAAATTAATTTTTTTTTTTTTGCAACATCAAGGATTTCGTTTGGAATTCATATCACAGGACTATAAAATTTAAAAAATAATTAAAAAAAAAAAAATCTGTTTTCAAATGCCTTTAAAATGATAAAGAATTCATCATTCGCATCTGATGAGTCGGGAGAGTTAGACACTTTGTCTAAGCTCCCTGAAATAGACTGTAAAGCTAAATCTCTAAGTCTTTTTGTCATTTCTTTACTTATATATATATATATATATATATATATATATATATATATATATATGTGTGTGTGTGTGTGTGTGTGTGTGTGTGTGTGTGTGAAAAGTGGGTGACTTATCGGGAAATATAAAATATCGAGTTAGTCACAACTTCGAACGTCGATAAAATAATTTACCGAATAAGTAAACCTTTAGCAAACCTTCAGAAACAGGACTGGTTAATTGTATATTAATTAAAATCAATAAAGAATATGAGTGATCAATACGTTTGTAGAGCGGATTTGACTATGACATTTTACTATATATATATATATATATATATATATATAAAGAGAATCAAACTTTATGATATAATGTTCAGTAAAAAAAGAACCTAGAGGCTCTTTCGACCAATACTTTTCAAAAGAAACGAAGGTTATATTTTTAATCAAATGATGTTTATAAACCTTCAATTCTTAACAAATATAACAAAATCTGTTGGAGTGTTTATATCCAGTACTACGGAAATAATAGTACAGTAGACATTTGTAGTGTTAGAATGTTTTATTTATGATACACTAGCTGCAGTACCCACTAATAGCAGGGAAAGGTGGGTTATTCGCAATCCCTAGAGTGAGACTGAATATGCTAGCGAACCTGGGTGTCCAAACAGGGTTTTCAATTTCCATAAAACATTCTAACACTACAATTAAGATATCTTTGAAATACATTTTGTAAAAACAATGTAGAATGGGCTAAGAAAAATTCTCATTTTTAAGTGATCTCAAATTAATCGATTTATTACATAAATGGCAATTTCTGTCTGTGTATAATCAGTTGCTGCTTACATCAGTGATCCGATCATAATGAAACTTTACACACATGTTTAGCAAACCCTCAGAAACAGGACTGGTTAATTGTATATTAATTAAAATCAATAATGTAACCGCTGAAGACATCTTAATAATGAAGGAGGAAAGAGAAGTCGTTTCAATGAGAATAGGAAATAGAGGAATAATAAATTGGTCTGCCATAAACACACCTAGCAAAGATTGAAATTGAAAATTCTGTTTGGACACCCAGGTTCGCTAGCATATTCAGGCTCACTCTAGGGACTGCGAATAACCCACCTTTCCCTGCCATTAGTGGGTACTGCAGCTAGTGTATCATAAATAAAACATTCTAATCTTTGATAACACTGATTCCCTAGCACTCCTAGATTTTAGAATAAAAATATCACCTGCAGGCAAAATTTACACTAGCTTCTATAAAGAAAAATCCATTAAGGATCTCTTTGTACACCTCAAGTCAGCACTTCCACTCAGTTCCAAGACAAGTTACATTAGAAATGAAATTAATAGAATACACAATAGATGTAGTGAAGAGACAGACAAAATCACACACACAGCTCACTTTATGAACACCTTCAAAAGCAATGGCTACCCAACTTCATACATACGCCATTTAAATAATAGAAAAACACGGACACTACACACACACTCTAAAACCTGTTTCCTGAAAGTACCACATTTCAGCGAAACAATCACAAAAGAAATACGCAAGGCTATGCATAAAGAGGGACTAGATATCCAACTAACCCACTCTGGGCCCTCACTACGCCAACATCTAACAAATAAACATAAGAATGTATTACAGCATGCACACTAGCCAACTGCCCAATAAGAGATCCTAACATATGTCACAAAACATATACAATTTACCGTTTAACTTACTCCAAATGCCTTAATTTCTATATAGGAAGTACAATTAGACCCCTCCACATTAGAATCAAAGACCATATCCACACACGTGCATCCTCATTCCATAAACATTTAATCAAATGCAAAAAATAAGGACAATAGTTTTTTCCGTTAAGACAGAGACAATAATACGCAACATTGGTAATCTCAGAATTAGAGAAAGTTTATTAATAGCTAAATTAGGTCCTAGTATAAACAATAGATTAGAATTAAACACTGAATACATAATTAATTAAAATACACGTTCCTTATAGTATATAGCATACATAGTATGTATATTTTACTATATATACATATATCCATTAAATAAAAATAAATAATACATAAATACATAAATATATAAATAGATGAAAATAATAAAATTGAAATTGAATGAACAACGGCTATTACAACAATCACGACCTTCCGCGTGGCGTTAAAAAAAAATAACACCACGTTTATAATAATATAATATAATAATATAAAATAATGTTTATAACATTAAGAAAAAGATAACGACACAAAAAAACGGGTCCATTTCTGAAAATCGTCGCTGAAGATAAAGTTTACTTTGAAATCGATAAGACAAAAAAAAACATCTTTTTGTTTTTAGTTTTTATTTGCATTGTAATTGTTAACAATTTTTTACTTTTATGTTCGCATAAAATTCGATAATTGAACCAAGTGTAATCCCAGTAAAGGATGGCTCGATGTGTAGAATAATCGACTTTATAAGTCTCATCAGCGGTATATACTTCCGACAGAAATCGAAACCGGGACTTCAGCAGACACAGTGAAACACTAGTGAAACACTTTTATCGCCTCGGCCACAGTACACAGCTATCCTAGCGAAATTAAGCTTGTATACTTCATATATATATATATATATATATATATATATATATATATATATATATATATATATATATATTGTGTGGATAAGAGGATTGGAGTAAATACGACAGAATGTAGTAAAGATTAGAGGGAGAAATGTGAACAAAGGAACAAAACTCAGACAAGTATATATAGGAGAGATATATTATCATATGTTATAGCTTTAATGGTCAAATAAACGACTGATGAAGTCGAGCTCAATGCACGGCGAAATATATATATCTCTTACATATACTTGTCTGAGTTTTGTTCCTTTGTCCACCTTTCTCCCTCTAAACTTTACTACATATATTGTGTGTGTTCGTGTCTGCTTGAGAAGGATATAAGACTAATCCTCACAAATAATAGTCCAAATATTGGGAATCTAGCCTCAAAACATCAATTAATATGATTATATTTTAGTTTAATTTTCAAGATTTTTTTGGCTCGATGGGATGGGGGAGGAGTACAAAAAATGGTTGAAAAAAACCCGGAAGAGATATTTAGTCATAACAAGATATCATCTCATTCATTTTTAATTAATTTTATCAATTTATGTCAACATTTTATCTTTTTGCATTTGTTTTTTTCTCATTCTCTTCATATGAGTGGCGTTTCATTTATTGACTTTTAGTAAATCATTTTTTAAATTTTTTATTACAATTTCCATTTTGACATAACTATTTAAATTTAAAAAAACTTCTTTAACTGTGTTTCTCATTTTGCTTGGAAATTAATTTTTTTTAATTTGTTTAGGCTGGCTGGCTGGCAGATTGGTTGGTTGGTCAGTTGGTTGGATTTTACGGTTTGGTTTGGTTTGGTTTGGTTTGTTTTACGGCATATCAACCTCAGTGGGTCATTTAATGCCGATAAAGTTTTGAAATAAATCAATTCTTAATGGATAATACAAATTTGTTTATAAATACATTTTTCTATTTAACCCATAGATGGGACCCTAACAGGTACTACCACTCCTGGTCAGAGTGGACCAGGGAGCAATGGTGATGAAGGGGTGCTCCGCATTCCCCAAACCTCCAAAACTGGAGCCTACCATCAGATAGAGTTTAACGTCATTCCCAGGACATGTAGACCCGCAGCCACCGCTTTCTAGCACCCATATGATAAAAAGGGGTTGGGGCTTGCCATAGGGGCAATAGGGTTGGGAAAATCATATAGGTGCTAGGACTTGACGTGACCAGCCGATTGATCGGAGGGGGCCTCTCCGACCGCCCGTCTAGCCCAAGATAGGGCCAAAGTGGAGTATTGCATGTCATGAACTGCTCATCCACCTGGGCTCTATCCTTAAGCATCACGGGTCGCCACCCACGGCCAACAGGTGGCCTCATTGGGGGAGTCTTACCCCTCTGCAGAGGTGCAGTCGGTGCATTCTAACGCCCCAGCCGACAGGGTGGTGGATTTTACGGCATTTCAACTGTTTTTGTTTTATTCACTCTAGTTGGGCATTTAATTTTTTAAACCTATTTTTTAAATTCATTTTTAGCTATTTAACGTATTGACGGGGCCCTATCAGGTACTACCACTTCTTTTTTGCTTAGATTATTGTATTTAATATCTAGTTATTCCTATTCGTTTGCTTCTCAATCTATAGTACCAACCATCTGTATAGTCTCAAAAGGTTGTTTTGGTTTCTTTTTTAATGGTATATCAATCTTCATAGGTTATTTAATTCCAAATTCATCCTTGTAGAAGAGCAGTGGTGGTACTATTTAACCCATGCCTAAATGAGCGGGTTTCATACCTTTCCCAATGGTATTAGTTCGAAATCGAAACAGCGCGATTGGAGCTCGTATTCGCTAACTATGATGTCTCAGCTCTTGCACGTTATCCACTACGCATCGGGACCCCCGTCCCAAAAGGTCAATTTGCATTAGGAAGTAATGTTTTCCTTTGCTCTATAAACAGCAGAAGGCAACGTCAGTAATCGTCAATGTACGAGGAAATCATGTGTAAGAGAGCTAAATAAGTTGTGTTGGGAACAGACATGGGAGTTCAATCGGTCTTTTTTTCTTAATATTTAGACGAGGCAGTGACTTGAAAGAGTTCTCTAAGAACTTTTGGCGGTTAAAGAATAATGTTTGTATAGTTAAGTAAGCACGGACCTTGGATGTAATTCGCAAAGGAAAAGACAAAAATAAAATTACTTCGGAACTGCAGAAATAATTTATTTTAGAAGTGTGCTCAGCGTAACGGTTATCGGGATAGTGTAGCATAACTCCATAACGATATATATATTATATATATATATATATATATATATATATGTATCAGAACGAGGTATGCCGCATGGGCTAACTCAAGTTGTAGTAGTAGTCGCCGTTAGTAGTAAGAGTCGTCAGTTCAGAAACAACATACACACAAGTATATAGGCCCAAGGAGATGTGTATTTATTTCTAGGCTCGTGGGTTCTTTTTCAGAGAGAAGGAAATATATATATATATATATATATATATATATATATATATATATATAGAGAGAGAGAGAGAGAGAGAGAGAGGGTACGGTCAAAGGAAATGGAATCAGCGGCCGAATTTAAATTCTGGACGAGTCTGTTTGTATTTCACTTCATTATAATGCCCTTCATTTTATATTCCTTTAAATTAAGTGGGAGAATAATTATCATTGAACGTTTAGTAAGTAAGCTTAAATATGAATGCAGTACTTTAATGCAGTGATCAAATTGGAATTCTTCTGTAGTATAACGTTGTCTCTATCGCAAAAAGCAGCAGTATGTTTTGTAAAAAGAAATCTCCGTTGAGAGAGATGGAGATTGCAATCAAAATACCCAATTTCGCAGCTTTGAAATCAGTTCCAAATAGACAAATTATATAATGTTTTGATCAAAACTGTTAATTGTTTGAAAAATGTTGTTCAAGTTTAATAGAACTTAATCTGTACTCAATGCATGAAGCATCATTGTTGGCCGAAGGACCAATCAAGAGTCCTCAGCAGCAGCTAGCTTTATTGCCGCCCAATACGGTAGCTTATATATATATATTTGCCAACCCTCCGCACGAGCAGGATGCGACACAAGATCAATTTCTTAAGCGGAGTTTAACAGGTTTGAATTCAGAGTTTTCCTTCTAGACCGGTTGCCTAACCAAGGTTAAAGAGCCCAGACTGCCCTACTATTTACCCATAGCTGGAGGGAGAGTAGGATTCATACCTTTCCCAAGGTTATTAGCGCTGAGTGAAATGCAATTACCACGTCCAGGATTTGAACTCGGGGCGACGAGTCCATTTCCCATGACTTTAACCATTATACCACGCGCTTCCTTAAGCTTTTAAGCTAGAGTAACATAAATTTGGATTATTTGGATTATTCTGACTATTATCCTCATCTTTATTGTTATCTACACAACGTTACGACCGATGTGCCCCCTGGGCTTCTTCAAGTATTTCTTATCGGACTCGGGAACCTTCTTGGTGAACTCGGTACCCTCTTGTAAACTCTGGAGCCTTAATGACGTAATCCAATGGGACACATGGCGCAACGGATATAGGTGTTGATTTAATACAGTTTTAAGTGACATTCATTTCACTGGACAATGGTAATTGTAAAATAGAATAACCAACAGCGCTTATCACTTAAACTCGGTCATGGTCGACGGAATGAGAACAGTCTGCATTGGCGTAAACGTTGTTTAGATAACAATAAAGATGAGGATAATAGTCCGAATAATCCAAATAATACAAATTATCAAGCCACATCTCAAACATTCAGAGAAATAGTGTAGATAACAATAAAGATGAAGATAATAGTCCGAATAATCCAAATAATACAAATTATCAAGCCTCATCTCAAACATTCAGAGAAATAATGTAGATAACAATAAAGATGAAGATAATAGTCCGAATAATCTAAATAATACAAATTATCAAGCCTTATGTCAAACATTCAGAGAAATAGTGTAGATAACAATAAAGATGAAGATAATAGTCAGAATAATCCAAATAATACAAATTATCAAGCCACATCTCAAACATTCAGAGAAATAATGTAGATAACAATAAAGATGAAGATAATAGTCCGAATAATCTAAATAATACAAATTATCAAGCCTCATCTCAAACATTCAGAAAAATAGTGTGATAACAATAAAGATGAAGATAATAGTCCGAATAATCCAAATAATACAAATTATCAAGCCACATCTCAAACATTCAGAGAAATAGTGTAGATAACAATAAAGATGAAGATAATAGTCCGAATAATCAAATAATACAAATTATCAAGCCTTATGTCAAACATTCAGAGAAATAATGTAGATAACAATAAAGATGAAGATAATAGTCCGAATAATCTAAATAATACAAATTATCAAGCCTCATCTCAAACATTCAGAAAAATGTAACATAAATGTTGAATTATAGAAAATAATTTGATTTCTAAGCAATGGAATAAAAAGTAAGAAAATTATTTATAAGAAATATGGAGAGTTATTGTTTAGAAATATGAAGGACGATAAACTGTCATCTAAAAATATAGAATGTTTAAAATAAGAATGTAATAGAAAAAATTAAAAGATACATGCTTTCTAGGATTAATGTTTGATATTTATTAAATTTGATGTTATTTTGACGGGAGATTTATTTTCTAATGTCGTGTAAATCATGAGAAAAATGATGTATCAGATATTATCCATCAAAATATATTTGCACTGCTATTTATTGTTATATATTACTCATATATGACATAAAACTAGGTTATCTTCATAATATATAATATAAAATTGGGTTATCTTCAATATAAACATAATATATACTAGCAAATATATGCACCCTCCGGGTGCAAGTATTTAAGTTTTAATGTAATAAAATATTGTATTAAATTAGAAAGGCTAATGAAACTAAATAAGAATACAGATAAACAGATTTGAAACAGAGGAGTATAATAAAAGATTTGAAACAGAGGGAAAATGGAACAACTAAACTTACTCTTCCATCACTCTCGTCTTTCATTGTTATTTTTTCTAATTTAAGTATTTAGTTATAAGAGGAAGTAAATAATAAAATGACAGTTATTTTTATCTTGTTAATGGATTTCATTTAAGATTCATTGAAGAGATTTTTGTTTATATTCATTAAAATAAAACCAAACATTTAGAAATCAATAATACTAAGCACGTATTTATTAAATTCGATTTTTTAATATTAATATGCAAATTAGCCTTCTCGTTCACACTGTAAACCGCTATTTTGTTGTATATATAAATATAATTGCATGTTGTCAGTATGTAGACATAGTTAACAGTATTAATAATGTAAGACAATTTTATTAATAATTGAGGTTTAGATAAAAATAAAATCATGGAGAATGTGATGTCAATAACTAAGAGAATTGTGACTTGAAGTAGGAATATAGTTTCGGTTACAGACAGAAAAACACAATCTCCATTATAATAAGATATATATATATATATATATATATATATATATATATATATATATAATAAAAAATATAATATAATATAAAATTAGGTTGTCTACCCTCTAGACAAGTGATTTTTAAAAGTTACATTTAGAGTACTGCTCATAAATAGGTTCACCTCTGTATGTATTAGTGAGTATTTGTTTGAAACAAACACTACGTCCTTATAATGTTTGAATGCACCAAAAGATAAACTAACACTGAATATTTGGCAAGGAAAGACAGACAATCAATTCACGTTAACAATGTAGATAAGAATGTTTAATCATAAGATAAAATAACAAATACAGAATACTTTTATCCCAAACAGGCTAAATGCACAATATGTTCCATGAACAAATAGATGGTAATAAGGAAAGGATGTGGACTTTGAGATCTTCAGTGGTTATTCTGCACAGTGCAATATAGGCTTTGTAGAAGTTGGGGACCTATTGTCTCCATTCTCATCAACAAATAGTGCTGAGATAAATGTACTTTTCGCTCAACGAGCGAGGACCGGAAAGAGAGAGCTCTTGTCCCTTCGAAGAAAGTGAACAAAAGAGGGGCTGAATTGTTTTGTAACCAATGGTTACGTGATGTAGGAAGTCCTGCAATAGAGTTGGGTCAATTATATAGATGCTAGGGATTGACGTGACCAGCCGATTGATCGGAGGCTGACTCTCCGTCTTGCCTAAGTAAGGGAAAAATGGAGAGTTGCATGTCATGGACTGCTCATCCACCAAGATTCCGTCCTTAAGCATCACGGGTTGCCTAGCATGGCCCACAGGTGGCTCCATTTTGTGTGGTTATTACGCCTCTACAGTATATTCTAAAGCCCCAACTGACAGGGCTAATCCTATTTATAGTCGTCGGAGTGGCCTAAAGTCGTTATCAGCCAATCAGTGAGGGAGTCTATCCCCTTTTCACTAGCGCTAGACAAAGGAGATTTTTTTGCGTCTGAGGTGGAGCACCACACCAACCATCGGCTCCTTACTTTACCGCGAGAAGGCAATTAAGTTTCTTTTTCTACATCCCTAACACTTTAATAAAATTTCACCTTTTAATGTAAAAACTTTATAACTGAGTTCATATATAAATTTGTTTTATAACGAATTGTATGGGTGCATATTGGCTAGATGAGGGACAATTCAGAAACTTGTGTGTATCATTAAAATAGCATATTACACTGTGCCTCAAACTGAGGCTACATGATATTTTCCACGTACCCCACTTGTACGGGTCAGGCACAAGGCCATATTAACGTGGGACCACCCACAAACCGAAGCTCATGGGGTGGCGGGTGAAAAATTGCGTCGATCCCGTCGGCATTCCCCCTCAAGGGGGTCGCCTCAGGCACTGGGCAATAAACCCAGCCCTGCCCCTTTAAATCGAGGGGCAGGTATTGCCTGGGGGGATGGCCCCCTGGGATCTACGCTATTAACTCGTAAAGATCCAGGGCCGAAGCGCACTGGACCCCCGGCGTGCGCCGGTGCTACATACAACAACGACAAAAGGGAATAAAACCCTGCGATACCCTAATTAGTAATTAACGTGTATTACAGATTATTGCACTACTCCTCTTCTGGGATTGTTAGTTCCTGTTTTACCCTACCTTTTCATTATTCTAAAAAGACGGCTCAGCCTGTAAAAGATCTTCACTGTCCATATGTGAATAATAGTTCAGTGTCTTTTTTTAATTAAAGTTACTGATCCAGTTTCTTTTCTTTTATTTCTTTGTTTTTCTCTTTATTTTCTTCGAGTTAATGTACAAAGTCACACGACCTCTCCTGGTCTGAAGTATTCTCTGACCATTTGTGCCGTTCGTATACCAGTCTTTTGTATTAGAAGTTTCAGTTTTATCAGTCGTGTGCGTCGTTTCAGATTTCCCAAAGTTTCCTGTCTGGTGTAGGTCGGATTTCAATTATACTGTATTTGTACAGTTCTACATCTTTGGTTGCGATGCTGTCCTGTACTTTGAGTGTCTTTCCAGGGATATGATTCGCAATTCCGTTGTGTCTCCTAAGTCTCACAAG
This sequence comes from Doryteuthis pealeii, assembly GCA_023376005.1. Taxonomy (NCBI): domain Eukaryota; kingdom Metazoa; phylum Mollusca; class Cephalopoda; order Myopsida; family Loliginidae; genus Doryteuthis; species Doryteuthis pealeii. The sequence goes on from CM042146.1 coordinate 51,253,473, forward strand.
TAACATTTGACAAGGGATATTATTAAGATCCCGTGTGTTCATTAGGGGTATTAATGGGTTTGTGGCCGGTAAGCAGTCAAATTTTGTCGAGTATTGTAATATACCGATTAATTTTTTCGCTGGTCAAACCAATGGCAATACCTGCTTCTTCTAGTTTTGTGTAGTAGTTTTCCGCAAGCGTCACTGTACGTGATGCGAAAGACATAGGCTTATTTCCTCTTTCACTATTTGATTCAATGTAACCCAGAGTCCAAAGCCACTTAGGTCCAAAAAAGAAAGGCAAACACAATACGTTACAGTCAAGTCAGGGCACAAATGAAGGAAATGAAAACAAAATAAGTTATATGCAAGTCAGGGCTCAAATGAAGGAAAGGCAAACAAAATATATTGTATTGTGTTTGTCTTTCCTTTATGTGTGCCCTGACTTGCATGTAAAGTATTTTGATATTTCTAAATCTTTGCCTAGTTTCTCGTCTAGATTCAGCTGTAGACATTCGGCTAGTCATTTTTCTTGAAGTCCAATTACAAACCTATTCTTTATTTCTATCTTCTTATTCGCGAAGTTACAACGTTCAGCAAAATCATTTAATGCTCTTTTTAATGTTATAGAAAAAAATGCACACAAAGTATATGTTTTGTGTAGGTTGTTAAGTGAGTGAAAAAACAAAAAAAGATTTAATGCATTTAATAATTTGTATAACCTACTAACCTAGAAATATTAGTCCTAATATGTCTGTGGTTACTAAGGTTACAATAGCAGTGAGGTCTCCAAGAAAGTGAGAATACAAATAATTCAAAGAAAAATAGAACCAGCATGGTTTTCTCCCTACCTCCTTCGATTCCTCTACCCACTCAACCTCTATTCAATCGTCTACTGCGTCAGGGCCTTTGATTTCACTAAACCGACTGACATTGAATTCGAATTTTTGGCTTTTCTCTTTTTTCAAGCTTTCATATTCCCGTTTCATAATTAATATTGGTAATTATTTTTGTTTTAGTGGCTTTTCTTTTTAATTCAAAATCTTCCAAAGAAAAACTGTTCTCGCAAGTGTGTCTCACCGAATTAATCTTTATTTGGTCATAAGGGCTTTGATTTTTTTGTATCTTTTGAGATTTTGATTTAAAATCAAGAACTCCACCCGGTGTTCTGTCAGCTGGATCTGTAGAATACACCGACTTCATCTCTGCAGAGGGATAAAAATCCCCTGATGGCGCCGCCTGTTGGTAGTGGGTGGTGACCTGGGATATTTGAAGACGAAATCCTCGTGGCTGAGTAGTCCATGACTTGCAACACTCCACTTTGGCTCTTACTTTGGTTAGACATACGGTCGAAAGATCACCTCCGATCAGTCGGCTTGTCATGTCAAACCCTAGCATCTATATGATTGTCCCGTCCTATTGCTCTTATGGCTGCCACACTTTTTATTATATATATGTGCGGTGTCTGAGGTTTTTAGTGTCCTGGATATGACGATAAAATCCATCTAGTGGTAAAGTTCTAATTCTGGAGCTCTAAAGTGTGGAGCACACCCTTACCTCCAGGTCGACTCTCACCCAGAGTATCTTAGTTAGATCAACAGTATTCTTAGTGTTCACTAAGATCAAATGAATAAGGAAGATATAAATTTATATATATTTACTCTGTATATATATATATATATATATATATATATATATATATATATATATTATATATATTATATATATTTATTTATATATATATTATTATTGAGAAAAAAAACAGCAAATAGTTTGATTGTAAAAATATACTACCAAACATCAACCGGGGAGAAAAATTTTTTGGAAAAAAGAAAAGACCAAGATAATCGTACCAACCAAAAATAATCTATTGGTACAATATTTTGGCCAAAAGTCAGATCTTAGCCCTGAAGAGCATTAAGCGAAACTTTTAGTAAGTTCGTCTGATACATTAGATTTATCTTTATTATATTTATATATATTTATATATATATTATTTATATATATTATTATATATAAATATAAATATATTTATAATATATATATCCTTTTATCTATACTCATAATATATACTGAATATATAATTTATATAAATAAATGAAGATCAACAGTATTCTTAGTATTTCTCTGAATGTTTGAGATGAGGCTTGAAGATTAGTATTATTAGTGTTATTCGGACTATTGTCCCCATCTTCATTGTTATTTGTACAACGTTTCGGCCGATATACCCTCCGGCCTTCTTCAGGTATTTCTTGTCGGACTCGGGAATTTTCTCAGTTAGAAAAATAATTAATTAACACAACTCCTACCCCAGCTATGGTTAGCGGAATGAGAACAGGATACCCCCGTGGAATAAATAAAGGGTTAGGTTCAAAGTTCCGTGATGTCTCCCGAATACGACAAGAAAGTTCCCAAGTTCGAAAGGAAGGTTCCCGAGTCCGACAAGAAGGTTCCCGAGTCTGACAAGAAATACCTGAAGAAGGCCGGAGGGTATATCGGCCGAAACGTTGTACAAATAACAATGAAGATGGGGACAATAGTCCGAATAACACTAATAATACTAGTATTTTTAGTGTTCCATCTATGTTTTAAATAGATTCAAACATTTTAAAATGTGTTTGAAATAAATTGAATACCCAACAAGAATTGATAAAACAAAATGTCTTCGGTATTAAATAACCCTAGGGTTGACATGAAGTAAAATAAAAAAGAGCTCCACCCCTTACTAATCTCTGCGACATACCAGGGTCTCGCGACAGCCCGACTGAAATAAACAATGTTATGAATTTTCAACAATGATTTAGAAGATTTGCGTCAATCACAACAAGAATTTGTATTTTATTGTAGACGTCCCAATATACGTATTCATTTCAAATATGTAATCAGTATTTTAATTGATTGTCACATCTTTAAAAAAAAATGATTAATGAACAAACAAATGAGTTAAGTCAGCTTTCTTCTGTTCTGTGTCTTTGATTACGTGAAGATGACGAGAAGAATATTTTTGACAGATCCACGAACTTTGTGATAATGAAGCCTCTAATTGAACCTGTCCAATCAATGATGATTAAAAAAGAAAAAAAAAGATTAGATGTTTTCGAATTGTTCTAATTGCTCGTAATTATCTGAATGCCATTTTTAATGTCATTCTTTCTTTCTCTCCCGCCTTTTTCGGCATTTTCATTTTTCATTCATTCACTCTTTATTTCGTTGAGTTTCGTTTATTTATTTCTCTTTTTCGCCTCACTTTATTTTTCATTTGTTTTTCTCTCTCCTTTTTCTCCCCCTTTTCTTTATTTTCCATTTTACCATTTTCCTTTCTTTTTCTTTTTTTTCATTCATTTTTCTTTCTTTCTTTTCATTTTTCTTTCTTTCTTTCATTATATATATATATATATATATATATATATATATATATATATATATGGTAAAGATAAAGCCTAAAAATCGGTCATTTTGCGGTTATAGATCTATTCTTATCTACAGCAGTCAGTGTATGCCTATGACAATATACATATATATATATATATATATATATATATATATATATATATATATATATATATATATATATATATGTGTGTGTGTGTGTGTGTGTGTGTGTGTGTGTGTGGGAAGAAAGGAAGTGAATCTGACGGTATGTAGTATATTAAGAAAAATGAAAAAACACAGGTTTAAACTCACAACTTAACCCATTTAAACCTGTGTTTTTTCATTTTTCTTAATATACTACATATATATATGTATATATATATATACACACACACACACACACACACACACATATATATATATATATATATATATATATATGTATGTATATGTATATATCACTTTTCTTCATCTCTTCTTTTTATTTTCTTTATTCTTTCCTTTCTATCTTTTTTTTTTTTTATATATTTCTCTTTTTTCCTGGAATTCTTTTCTTTCTTTCTTTCTTTCTTTCTTTATGTCTCTCCTTTTTTTACAAAAGTATATTCTCTTTCTTCTCATCTTACTTTCTCCCTCCCCCTTCTTTCCTTATTTACAAAAGATTGCCCGTTACTCAATATTACGATTTTTTTCTATATTTTTCAGATACTGCAGACCAGCCAAGTATGAATATTCTACTATTTATCCCCATCTATAAAAGAAAAGTGGCCACACCACTAGCTTTTACCAATTAAAAATTATCTAACAAGGTTGATTTTGAAATAAAATATTACTAAACATAGAATCAAAATTAATTTATTCGTAAATTAACTAAAATTTCACTTATTGGGAAATAATTTAAAATCATAATATGTAAATATCTTAACTGTTTTATTTTTAATAATTCAAATATTTATTAGTCTCAATCACAATGATTTTCTCGAGACTTATACTTAAACACTCATTCTAAATATCCTTTCGTAAATGTCTTACACAAACGTTGGCATAGAAAAGCTAATAGATGTATATGTATATATATATATATATATGTATATATATATACAACTTTGAGCATAACACTCAGTCTCTTGTAAAATAAACTCAGGATTTAAGTAAAGCGTAATCTGTTTTTTTTTTAAGATATGCGATAAAATAATCTAGAAATATTTAATAACATCATTGTTGACATTTATGATGTATTGAGACCATAAAAAGATTTTAGTATCTTAGTAACTCTGAATAATCTGCTTGTATAATTTCTGGAAAACAAGCCAAATGCTTTTTTTTTATTGAAGGTAGAAATTTCAACAGAACTCATTTATATTGACACAGTTTAAATATCAAGGAATATAAACAAATATGAAACTGTTGGTTACAATCTTATATCCTTGGTTTATTTTTCTTACTTACTTTCTAAGAGGAGTGGTGTTATCGTCTTTTCACTTATCCAGTAGTAACCACTGATAAACAATTGTTGCTGTAACCTTCACTCAAATCAGTGTATAAGCTTAAGATCAGAAATCTTTATTTGAAATAACAAAAGGTGTATATGTGAATGTGTTAGAAGAAGATAGTTTAATCTTTAGATTTGTGTGATATACTTAATTCCAGATAGTATATTGCTTACTGAATCGCTCGAACATGGCAAAACGTACCATTTCTGATACAATGATATAGAATTGAAACTAGACACTTCGAAGATCATCATACTTTCATCCTCATTAGGGCGTCCCATCGCGGTGCAGTGGTTAGCAAGTTAGTTTCGCAAATCCATTACTACTGAATCGCAAGCTCGATCCTCGTTGGATAACTCATACTTGTGACTTTGTGTCACATCCTACCAGTGGCGAACGGATTACGTTAATACTAATCGCGAACGGATTGATTATAAAAGAGCGTCTCATCGTAGTGTAATTGTTAGCAAGCTAGTTTTGCAGATCCATAAATTCTCAATAGCGAGTTCGATCCTCGCTGGATACACCATACTTGCGATTTAGTGTCACATCCTACTTGTGGCGAACATATTGGATACAAAAAGGGCGTCTCATCGTGTTGTTATGGTTAGCGTGTTAGTTTCACAGATTCACTACAACTGAATAGCGAGTTCGATCCTCTCTGGATACCCTCATACTTGCGTCACATCCTACTCGTGGCGAACGGGCTGGATAAATACATACTTTTATCATTATTACAATCGTCATTATAGGGCATCCATCTGAAATCCGGCTAATATAATCTTTTTCTATAAATGTTAGCTAGTATTTGATTTTTAATATTAAAATAATCACATCTAGAAGGTAATTACTTTTGAACACATTATAAAGATGTGTAAGTCAGTTTTCACGTTGTTATTATTTAACTAACGTCAATGGAATTGCACAATATTCAAAGTTCATAATTCCTTTTAATATAAGTTTCAATTACATGTTTTCAACCGGAAATTAAAAGAGACTTCATTGAAAATAAAGTACAAATGAATTAACTGTCAAAATATTAGGTTTTATGATGAAATATTACAAGTTATATTGAATATTATTAACCAAAAATAAATCTAAAGTTACCTTGTGCTTGGTAAATAGTTTTTTAAAATCCTTCAGGAATTTAGTTAATAATTAAAAATAACATGTTATTTCCATGAATTTCATTATTACTTGTTTATGCATTTGAAAGTAAATAATCAAGAATAGGGATTTTTTTTACAAAAGAATCATCTAATAAAACTACAACGGCGTTACATCTGCAGCTAATTTAACAATATTGGCTAAACTGTCGGGAAAAAAATGAAAACTACTCACCTGCAATCTTCTGAGGGAAGAAAGCAGGAATAAAAATTGCGTAGTAATTTATACATGTGGTTGGTGTCTACTTTCCTTTTGATTGATCGAATTGGTAAATAAATACCTTGTCACCACTCACGAAAAAAGGACTTTTTCTGGACTAATTCTACTAGACCTAAGGTTACGATTCCTTTTTACCCACTTGCAAGGTCGCAACAAGGTTTGTTGCAAGCTTTTTCCCTGTTTAAACTTGACCAGGAGGTCTTTATTTGTATCCTCACCCTAGTGAACTGGCAATTCGCCAAAAAACTAAAGCCTTAACGTGGGACGATATCGGTATTTAAAAAAAAGAGGCAGAGAAAATATTTTTTTCTAACGATTGTTTCAACGATTTTTAAAGAGAAAGTTCAAAAGAAACATAAGCGAATTCCAACGAAATTACTTATAACAATTACGACAACCACCATCACGACCACCGCAAACAACAATAATAAGAACAATAATTACTGCCCGGAAATGGATCTAAAACAGGAAGTGTTTGCAAACACTTTGCCTAGAACGACGACCATAAACCCAGTGGAAAATATGACGTCCGAATATGAATACAATTACGATTTATCTGTGAGTACGTTGCCTTTGTTCGAACTCGTTCCTGTTGCAATTTTGTATGGAATTACATTACTGCTTGGCGTGACGGGAAACGCATTGGTTATTTTTTCAATCGCCCACTATCGAAGGATGCGGACACTGACGAATATATTTCTGCTAAGTTTGGCCTCTGCTGATCTCATGCTTATTGTGTTGTGTGTTCCTATCAAAGTAAGTTGTTTTTTAATAATACTCTCTTTTGCTTTCTTATCTTATGAATATGATGTACTTTCTTGAATATATCCACATCCGATGATGAGAACTTTCGGACCATATGACTTTTAGGCACCCCTTTTTGATATCGATTAAGAAAGGACAGGTTTTTCATTTACACCGTCAATATCCGGTTGTTTTAACAGACGATTTTTAGATTTTCAAAATTATAAAACTAACATCTAACCCCTAACACTAGCCCCTAAAAAAACAGGATATTGACGGTGTAAATGAAAAACATGTCCTTTCTTAATCGTGGTCAAAAAGAGGTGCCTAAAGGTAATATGGTCCGAACTTTCTGATGAGGAATTGTACCTTTTATTTCTTATGTGCATTCTTGTCTAACAAACCCGAAAAATATTATAGTTTCGATTGCTGAAAACAATTACTGTTTAAATGTATAAACTAGACGTGGAAAAGAGTAACAAAATGTTGGTACCATTATAGTATGTGGCCTACCTTTTGAATGTGGCCTACGAAATCATGTCTCTCATAATATGTGGCCTACCTCAAAAGCATATTATAAAGTTATAATAACTGCTAACCCTAACCCTAACACCAACACTAACCCTATTTCAGAATTTTAGAATATTTTAGAATTAAATAGATCTTTGATTCATGTAAATTATGGATAACTTTTTATTATTATTCTTAATTACTATATACAACTTATGACTGAATTGCATTTCTTGAAATTGAATATATGTGAAAAAATAATTATTTTCAATAAATTGCCTACTATTTATATCTATAAATATACTGGTACTGAGGTAGGACACATTCAAACCGGGTAGGCCACATACTATTACGGAATCAAAATGTAGGTCACATACTATAACGGCACCAAAAATTTTCTATTGTTATGTAATATATCTATAATTTTTTTTAATACAGAGGTACCTTGACTTACTTGACAATTTTCCTTTATAAAAGGACGTGCACTCGGTCGCTGAACAAACACGCAAACAGACAGACAGACAGAATCTTTCTTATATATATATATATATATATATATATATAATAAAAAAGAAGGTCCTCAAAATGTATTATGTTCTCAGAATTTAAAAAAAATTCTTTTTATCTTACATATGCGACACGTGTTTCTGATCTGTTGTCTTCAGGGATTATTTTGGCAGAATATGTCCGATATTTGATAGGTTGTGTGTGTTTCTCCAACTTTTCTATTATAATGGTTGTGTAATTACACAGCCATTATAATAGAAAAGTTGCAGAAACACACACAACCTATCAAATATCGGACATATTCTGCCAAAATAATAACTCAATGCCTGAAGAAGACAACAGATCAGAAACACGAGTCGCATATGTAAGATAAAATAATAAAACATTTTTTTCTGAGAACATAATAGATTTTGCGGACCTTCTTTTTTATAAAATATTAAATTTTCTCCCGTTGGAACCAGAACAACATTTTATATATATATATATATATATTATATATATATATATATATATATATATATATATATATATATATATATATATATATGCAGGAAATATATTAATCCTGTTTTTAGATTGTACCAAATTTTGAAGAAACAAAAACATTCCAAATTATATTAATTAGAAATCAAATTATGGTAAATTCATGTTATAACCAGTTTTTTTTCCTTTGATATACAGGCAAGCTTATTAATTTGTCCTTTGATTACTTATTTATTTATTTATTAAGCAACTGATTATTGTATGTATTATAATATGTATGATATACAGTGGTACCCTGATTTACGAGTCTTTCAATATACGAGTTTACTAAATTATTAGCAGTAACTCGGTAAATTATTTTGCTTTGTGTTGAGAACTACAATTTGAGGTACCAGCGAGCATCAGATACGGTTACTTTAAAAAGTTCCCAAAAATGTTTTCAAATTTATTAAGCCAAAGAAAAATATAATTTACGAAAAATTAACATTAAAACATATTACTGCACATAGTTCATTACTTTCTATTTTATTATGTTTTTATACAATACAGTACTATTTTAGTATTATCTGCGTTATTCGGACTATTGTCCCATGTTCATTGTTATTGGTACAACGTTTCGGCCGATATGCCCTCCGGCCTTCTTCAGAAGGTTCCCGAGTCCGAGAAGGTTCCAGAGTCCGAGAAGGTTCCTGAGTCCGACAAGAAATATCTGAAGAAGGCCGGAGTGCATATCGGCCGAAACGTTGTACAAATAACAATGAAGATGGGTCCGAATAACGCAGATAATACTTATCTTCAAACCTGATCTCAAACATTCAGAGAAACAGTGCTATTTTCTTATTAAAAAAAACGTAACAAAAAATTGGGAAGTTTTCTTTGGTCTGTGGGGGGGATAACTGATTAATTGCATTACAGTTTATTTCAATGGGGAAAATTGTTTTGATATACGAGGAGAATGAGTTACGAGCGGAACGATTTAAACTTGTAAGTCAAGGTATCACTGTAACTTATACCTAAAATACATTTTATGTCTATACAAAGTGTGATTAAAAATCATCGGGACTGAAGCTTTAGACTTTTTAAATTTAAAATTTAAGAATTTTGAACAAAAAATTGTATACAGCTGAAAAACTTATCAAACAAAGATGCTGTCTATACATTGCGACTAATGTCTAGACGTCTAGTTGATTCAGCATTAATTCTGTGAAAAAAGGTGGATGGATCAGTGATTTACCGGGGAGTGGCTGGTTCGGTCGAGGAAGTCTCTGACGTCATGTCAGTACTAAGAATGCGAGGCCGGTAAGGGACAAAATATATAATCTCTTGACGGAAGTTGGAGGGTGTTAAACAACACCTTTAAATAGGCTGTCCTCCCCTTTCAGCTTCATTGTAATTTTTTCTTCAGAAACGACTGTTACCAGTTTCTGTAAAGTTACACCGTAGTTATATGACCCAAGGCAGGAGTCGGTCGCTGAAAAAGGAGTGGTCAGCCCGCTCTACCTTGGGCACCAGAGGTGATACATTTTTTTCTTCAATTCTTGATACAATTTTATCTTTTGATTTGTAGACTATTATGTATGTGGGGAAACACAAGATTGCGCAAGTGCAACACCCGCCATACTAATATGATCAAGCTCCATATGAATTTTTTCTTGTCTCCTAAAATCAAAATTGATCTCAAGAGTAAGATCTGGGAAAAAGGGACAAGCGTTTTGAATGCCGACGGGGCTATTTTGAACCAAATCAGTGTTTCATCCATTGTTTATTTCTGTTTTAGTAAATACAGATTCGGTCTCGACACTTTTTAAATACACTTCGTATTTAAAAGAAAACCTTCTTTTTTAAATTCTTTTGATAACAAGGTATTTATTTTCGTTCTTAAAGAAATTATTGCTGCTGTTATTAAGCATATTATGTGGCGAATACCTTGTATGGTAATGCTACGGAAGTGGGTATTCTTAGTAATAAGGAAGTAGTAGGTAAATCATTACCAAACCGGACAACGGCAACTGAAAGAGACACCAGGAAAACAAGAGAAAAACACCATGCTTCGTGTTGACGTAAGCAGGATTAGTCTTGCAACAAATTGTCGATATTGAAACCTTGGTTTGGCACTTGGTACCACGGTCTACTAGTCCAGGATCACAGTAGTTCTATAAGCACATTCGACGTATTGTAGGTAGAATGGCAATAACGTGATCTGCGTTAAAACAGGCCCCTTATATCATAGTCCAAGGTGTGTCATGTCACTTTTAATGCAAATGAACATGTGAATAAAGTGACCAACAAGGTAGGCACTTCTAATCCTCACTGCCCTGCCCGAGCCGCTGGAAGGTAAGGGTATTTGCCTCTCATCCCACTTATGTGGGCTGGAACACAAAGTCTCATTTTTATGTGGGCGCATAAAAATTGCGTCGATCCGACGGCATTTCCCCACAACGGGGGCGCCTCAGGCGCTGGGCAATAAACCCAGCACTGCCCCTTTAAGTCAAGAGGGCAGGTATTGCCTAGGGGGGGGGATAGCCCCCTGGGATCGACGCTATTAATTTTACTTTACCGGTCCAGTGGCCGAAGCACACTGGACCCCCGTCCCGAATGACGGGTGCGAGGTAAGTATCAGTTTTTTTTCTGACAGTTAATTGAAATAGTCATAATAAATTTTGTATTGTGCGTAATAGGCATACCGCTAATGATGCTGATCCTTGTTTTAGAAGATTTTAGTGAGATAAGGATGAGAAGGGTAAAACTTTTTCATCATTTTCTTTGTATTTTCTATTATTTTCCATTTTATTTTACTTTCTTTTATAGCAACTCTCAGAATGTTTTTATATTGTACAACCGCTACGCAAGCGGCCTCACTCGAAAATAAAGAATAACCTACGATGAGATCTAAGCTAGTATCCCTTAATCTTTATCCAGAAAATTCAGACAACTTTGAATTCTCTGTGTTCCTAATCTTTCGCGTGATATCATCTAAGGTCATCTTTAGATAGATCGCGGCATTATGTTTTCTCATGCTTGTTCTCTCAGATATTTCTGTTTGTGACTAAGAGTGCAGTAATCTGCGTTACTGTCTAAGTACTTAATTTACCAGTGTTTTCCTAACTTTCTTTTTTACCGCGACTCATAACCAGAACAACAATTTGATTTGCGACCCACTAAATCTAAGCACAATAATTAGAAATGAGTAAATCAAAGATAAACACTGTTAACAATTTGCCTCTAGCAATGTAAATTTCTCCTGATCCATTTATATTTGAATTGTATGTGTCTAATTGTTGTTGACATTCTTCCGTCTGCTAAAAAACGATGGCGTAGTGTCCAATTTTTGTAAAACTGCATCTGTGCGAGTGGCTGAACAGGCCAATTTTTAATGGTGATCGTTGTTACAGTGACTGCAAACAAATAGTGATGCTTGCTGGAGTTGCGGTTGCCTCTCCTTTCTTCTGGCTCTCTTTTCTGTGGCGGCTTCTCTCCCCCCTTTTTTCACTCCTTTGCATCCCTTGTTTGACAACGAGGTGCAAGGCCGCTCGGTTTTCTGCACCAACCTTCCATGTGTTGGTGTTTATATGGCATGTCTTCATGTCCTTCTTGCAGACGTCTTTAAAGCGTAGGCGTGATCTCCCTACCGGTCGGGAACCTTCGACTAATTCGTCATTCAGTAGGTCTTTGGGGATGCGGCCTTTGTCAATCCTCCTGACATGACCAAGCCAGCGCAATTGTATGAAGATAAAAATATTATCTTAAGAAAGAATCAGAAAAATGCTCTTCCTGCAGTCGTTTCTTAAACTGTGGAGTGGACATTATAATAAACAAGCTTGAATTATGGTGCATTAGGGCCGATATAGCTCAGTCGGTAGAGTGTCCTAGCCAAATCAGCGTATGAGTAGCAGAGGGACCTATGCGGTAAAGTAAGGAGCTGATGATCCGTGTGGCGCTCCACCCAGACGCAAAAACGATCTGCTCTCTTTAGCGCTAGTGAATAGAGGATAGACTCACTCGATGTTTGACTGATACCGACTTTAGCCTACTCGACGACATTTTTTTTACTTGTTTCTATTTTATTCATTTTCGCGACTCATTTTTTTCTTATTTATATTCCCGACCCATTTTTATTTTGTGACCCAATTTATTTATTTTGTGACCCACTAAAAGGGAAGTGCATAGTTTCAACCCTCTGAACTAGACGACTTAGAATACAGATTTTCAAGGCAACCTCACCCCTTCCGCTGAAAATATTGGCGCAGCAGAATCTTCTTGGACCTATGTTTCTCCTATTTAGCCCACAGCTAACGTAAAACTATTAACATTCAGGTATATTTTGGATTATTTGGATTATTCGGACTATTGTCATCATCTTTATTGTTATCTGCAAACGTTTCGGCTGATGTGCCATCCGGCCTTCTTCAGGTATTTCTTGTCGGACTGGGGAATCTTCTCAGACTCGGGAACCCCTTCCTTGAACTCGGGAACCTTCTTGTCGTAATCGGGAGCCTTCCCGAAATTTTGAACCTAACCCTTTATTCAATCCACCGGGGCAGATTGTTTTCATTCCGTTAACCATGACTTAGTGCAAGTGTTAAGCTGTGTTATTATTCTATGGAACTGTCACCCTTGACCAGAATTGAATAATAATAAAAAATACAAATTATCAATCCTTATCTAAAAATTTAAGAGAAATAGTATCCAGGTATATGTTATGTACTGGCTAGAAACGTTCCATGATGAAACTGTAACCAGCTATTAAAGCAAAATCAAAAGGTCTCCATTACATTAACTAGCAAAATAAAAAAAAACCACCCGGGCGGTGTAAAATACATTTTTGAAACATATTTCCTGAGGGGTGGGAGTTAAAAATTCAATGTTAGCGTGTTTGTGCTCTAAGTAAGTAAAATTTATCAAATTCATTAAAGGATTAAAAAATAAAACAATTTGAAATGTAAACTTTAAATATGTATTAAAATAAAACAAGCTATGTATAGATATATAATACCAGTCATGTGTTTATCAAAACTTGTTTTAAAAAACAATGAGGACTGTCTAATGCTGCATATTCAAATTTTGAGTGTATGTTATGACGATTTTGGGTAATGTGACGTAAGCAGTTACGTAGGTTTTGTTACAGACAAAAACCGGAATTATTATTAATGATGGTTAGCAAGCTAGTTTTGTACATTCATGACTACTAAATAGCGATTTCGATCATCACCGTATACCTAAGTGGTGCTACCACTACGGTTCAAAGCAAATAGATATCCAGTGGGTACATGACATGTTCTATCCTCCTCAACGAACGGCCAAAAACAACGTTGTAGAAATAAACTAATGCATATCCATACTGTTTTAAGAGTCGCAAAAAATTATATTTTGTCATTAGTATTTTATATTTTGCCACAGAAACGATGTGGATGTCTGAATAGTTTAATTAGAAACCGTTGGACTATATTATGCCTATGGGCAAGCGTGTGTAGCTAGGTAGCAGGATATGAACAAAATGAGATAGATATGAACTAAATGCGATGGATAGATGGATATATAGATAGATAGAAAATGGAATGATTGATACATAGAAATAGAATGATAGATACATAAATAAGGTAGATAAAAAAATGAGATAATGAAATCGGGAGGTATATAGATATAAATAACTGATACGTAGGTAGTTGATAGATAGATTTGAACAAAATGGAATATATATATATTATATATATTATATATATGAAAATAATTGGGAATGATATATAGATAGATATAAACGAAATAAGAAGAATACACATAGCTAGATAGATGGGAACAAAATGATAGATGAATATTATAGAGAATGAGATAGATACGAACAAATTATATATATATATATATATATATATATATATATATATATATATATATATATATATATAAAGTCACCCATAATTTCGATCTTCTCCCCCCTTACCCACCCAATCTCATCTTTCACTCCTCTATATTCATGTTTTTATCTATCGCAAAAAGCATAAAACATGAACACAAAATTAAAATCAAATTCGAAGATGGATGAAAAAAGTCACACACACACACACACACACACACACACCACATATATATAATATATATATATATATATATATATTTGATAATTGAATCATATTACCACGACCAGACAACTCGGCAAACACCATTTGCGACATCTGGAGCACTGGACAGCTGTTTCGACCTCCTTTGGTCTCATCAGCAGTGCATACCACAATCTCCGCCACTAGAGATTAAACCAGCGGACCACAGCGTGAAGAGCGGGGACTCAACACACTGGGCCCTAGCCCATGCCACAAACGGAAATGCCAAATCATCTAGTCAATGGTAATATTAATTCAAACTGCGTAGCCACCCAACCTTACCATTGACTAGATGATTTGGCATTCTCCGTTTGTGGCATGGGCTGGTGGCCCAGTGTGTTGGCCCCGCTCTTCACGCTGTGGTCCGCTGGTTCAATCTCTAGTGGTGGAGATTGTGGTATGCACTGCTAATGAGACCAAAGGAGGTCGGAACAACTGTCCAGTGCTCCAGATGTCGCAAATGGTGTTTGCCGAGTTGTCTGGTCGTGGTAATATGATTCAAATATCAATTATACATAATTCCTCTATCAAATTTAATATATATATATATATATATATATATATATATATATATATATATATATATATATAAACAAAATGCAATAGTAGTTGTGAACAAAATGATATAGATTAATAGATAAATAGCTAGTTAAATACGATAAAATGAGATAAATAAATTGCTATCTACATATAAATAAAATGAGATAGATAGATATGATAAAAATGTGAATGATAGATAGATATTGAGAAAATGAGATAAATGATAGAAATATATCAACAAGATCAGTTAGGAAGGTAGATGCATTCAATCAAATGTATACTAGACATTTGGTATTTAGGTAAACCTAGAAAACTTGATCAGATAAACTCACCGAACTCAAAAGAAAAACCATTCGACTCTGAAGGAGTGAACCACCTTTTATGCAAAGAAATGTCTATCTAAAATCACTGAATAACTGAGGCGAAATATTCGTGGACATGGACAGGTTTCTTAAACTGGATTCCAAATTAATTGAATTAGTGTCTAGACAGCCACGCCAACTGTATGCAGGATTGTTTAAAGGACAATGCTGGCTAATTAGTCTTTTTATTTATGGTAAAGCTGTTGGTCTTGGCTCATTGGATAAAAACGATGCACCACTAATTAAACTCGGTCGGATGACCTTGATTAATGGAAGCTGTTGGGAAACAAGGAGTTATCTTATCTTGGTTTGGTGGGGTGTCCCCTTTGATCACTTGAGATATCACTTCTCTCATCTTGTAACCGTTAGTCATGTGAGAAACAAGACTCTTGTCTCGTCCCCTTTTTGGTCAGGAATTTATATAATTTAATATACCAAGCGTGTTGGTAAATCCTTGCGGTGAGAAAAAACCCAGCAATTAGTTTGATTGTAAAAATATACTACCAAACATCAACCAGGGAGAAAAAAAAAATTTGAAAAAAAGAAAAGACCAAGATAGTCGTACCAACAAAAAATAATCTATTGGTACAGTATTTGGCCAAAAAAACAAACAATTTATATGTATATATATATGTATATAAGATATATATATATTCATATAACCGCTAGGAGAAAGCTAATAAGTAAAATGTGCTCGATACCTAAGTAGAGCCAATAATTGAGTCGGATTTTAGCCCTGAAGAGCTTTATGCGAAACTAATAGTAGGTTCGTCTGACTCATTAGATTTATCTTTATATATATATATATATATATATATATATATATATTCAATTGCCAATTTAAATCATTCTTTGATTGAAACCATGGTAGACCCTTTATTTTCCATCTAACAATTATTAGTATTGTATATATATATATATATATATATATATATATATATATATATATATATATATTTAGAAGCTGAGGAATAAAAGTGGATAGAACACAAACAGGTTCATTCAATTAATATTTCGCTATGGTGTATCGAAATTTGTGTTTTATTATAAGTAATTTTCTTCCATTTCATGTTTTTCTATATCTAATCACATTTCTGTCTATAAGTCTGGTGGCATTTATGCTGCTTGGAGTCTCCTTGAACTAGAGGTAACGATTCCAGCTCCGAAACCACCTTTTGAATTCATGGTTATCGTCTGATGATGACTTATTTTAAGGTAATTCAAAGAAAAATCTTACCAGTGCCCGGCTTATAATGGCCTGAAAATTGTATTTATGCCCAATAAAGATGAGGACAACAGTCCGAAATATCAAAATTGTTCATATCAAACCTTATAAATACAGACAAGCTCATTGGTTGTCTTTATTCGGCGTTAGGCGACAATCTTTAGATAAATTTCTTCATAGAAATATGATTTTAAAATTTAGGGATATTTCATTGTATTCGATTCTTAATATTTTTGAAAAATTCTACGGCTAACTTAAGTTAGTTTACTATATTTTTATCAAAGAGATGTGTGGTGTAATGGTTACCATCGTTCAGAATGGACTCGTCGACCAGAGTTCAAATCCTGGACGAGGTCGTTAGAATTTCACATATCGCTAATACCCTTGGGAAAGGTATGGAAACAAATACTCTCCTTCCAGCTATGGGTAAATAGTAGGGCAAACGGGACTCTTTAACCTTGTCTAACTAGTCTAGGAGAAGGAGATTGTATGAAACTAGAAAAACTCTGAATTTAAACCTGTTAAACTCTGCTTAAGAAATTGATCTCGTGTCACATCGTGCTCGTGTGGAGGGACTGGTAAATGTCTTTTAAGGGCCGTACAAAATTTCTCAAGATATACATTCTCCTATACAAAACAGTAACAAAGTTAGAATAACAACATATACAAAAAAACAGTTCTTCAACTCAGGAAATGGATACAGCTACATAGTATTATTACCCTTGTGAAAGTTACGCATCTAAATATTCTCCCTCCAGTTATGGGTAAATAGAAGGGCAAACTGGGCTATTTAACTTTGGTATAGCAATCAGTCTAGAGAAAAGAAACGAATCTTCAGTAAAAATGTATGATGAAGCTTCGTTTATGCACCGAAGCGAAATATTAGCTGAATGAAGATATTTGTTTTCTATCCACTTTTATTCCTCAAATTTTAATCACATTTTGTTGTATCTCTTATCTCTCTCTCTCTCTCTCTCTCTCTCTATCTATCTATATATATATATATATATATATATATATATATGTGTGTGTGTGTGTGTGTGTGTGTGTTATTACATGTTATACGTATTAAACATTCATATGTGTATTCTTTATGCAAAGTAATCGTTTGTCTTTTCTAACTGTATGTTCAGTGTTAATGTATCCAAGGATGCATTAATGCCTTACAAAGTACTAGTGTTGGTTATATACCGATATACACGGCTCTTAAATCCTGGAACATTAAGAAATTACAATGAGAATTAAGAGCAAACACTATAAATAATATGTTTCATAGATTAAAAATGTGTCTCTAAATTAAAACATTTTAAAGATATTACGTCAGCAAAGATATCGCTACAGTGTGTCACTTTTTCGATGTTCCGTAACATACAAATATAAAGTGTAATCGCCAGACTGTTACATTTTATAAGTCCAGTTGGATAATTGAGATAATGAGCCAAAAAAGAAGAAAAATCGTAAGAGAGACGGCACAGAGGATTCTTCACAAATGTGAATTCTACATTGTTTAGAACTGGTTTAGAGAATATTTCTCTGAATGTTTGGGATGAGGCTTGGTGATTAGTATTATCTGTGTTATTCAGACTATTGTCCTCATCTTCATTGTTATCTGT
Source organism: Doryteuthis pealeii (assembly GCA_023376005.1). NCBI lineage: Eukaryota > Metazoa > Mollusca > Cephalopoda > Myopsida > Loliginidae > Doryteuthis > Doryteuthis pealeii. The sequence continues at coordinate 51,271,779 of CM042146.1, forward strand.
ACAACGTTTCGGCCGATATGCCATCCGGCCTTCTTCAGGTATTTCTTGTTGGACTCGAGAACCTTCTCGGATTCGGGAACCTTCTGATCAAGGGCAGCAGTAACGTAGGATAATAATTAACACAGCTTAATGTCTCTACCCCAGCTATGGTTAGCGGAATGAGAACAGGATACCTTTATGGACTAAATAATGGGTTAGGTTCAAAGTTTCGTGAGGGCTCCCGATTAAGACAAGAAGCTTCTCGAGTCCGAAAAGAAGGTTCCCGAGTCCGACAATAAATACCTGAAGAAGGCTGGAGGGCACATCGGCCGGAACGTTGTACAGATAACAATGAAGATGAGGACAATAGTCCGAATAACACAGATAATACTGGTTTATAGAAACTATTATTTTAATCTCACAAAAATGTTTGTTTTGAGGCTATTCAATATGGTGAAAAGAATCCGAAGAAACAAAGCCTCTGTAACCGACAAACTTTCAATGTCGAGAAAGATTTGATAAAATCAATGGTGTCTCTAAAGGGAATTAATTGCACCACTGCGCTCAATATTTTTTTCCCAAAATTCCAACTTAAGCCACAGGAAAAAAGACTCGAATACAGATTGTGGAATAACTAGAAGAGATGATGTGCAAGGGAAAATATCTGTGCATTCCTTATTCGGTTTTCGATTAGGAAGTTAATCCATGTTTGTTTAATATTTAGATAAAAAAAGAAAAAATATGGATGGGCAAAGAAGATTAGAACGGGTGATGAGGAGAATGAGAAAATACTGGCAGTAAAGACTGAAAGAAGAGCCAAACAATGAGATAATGGATAATCTCCGTTGTCAAAACCCGTGCGATTTCATCCAATCCAGCGAGTTACAATATCTAACAAAGAAAATCAAAGCAATTCATGAATATCATTTTCTTTAATAACTGAACTATCAGTATTTTATGATTATTTTTACTCACACTTGACATTGTTGATTTTTAGATGAAATATTTTTACTAACATTACTTTATTACTAGTTTTACTTTATCTTATTATTGTTATTTTTTAGATTAAATATTTTTTTTACTGGCATTATTTTAGTACTAGTTTTATTCGATCTTATTATTGTTGCATTGTAGATGAAATATATTTACTAGCATTATTTTATTACTAGTTTTATTCCATCTTAATTATTGTTGCTTTTTAGATGAAACATTTTCACTAACATTATTTCATTAATAGTTTTACTGCATCGTATTATTGTTGCTTTTTAGATGAAATATTTTTACTAGTATTATTTTATTACTAGTTTTACTGCATCTTAATTATTGTTGCTTTTTAGAGGTAACATTTTTACTAGCATTATTTTAATACTAGTTTTATTCCAACCAATTATTTTTGCTTTTTAGATGAAACATTTTTACTAGCATTATTTTATTACTAGTTTTATTCCATCTTATTATTGTTGCTTTTTAGATGAAACAGTTTTACTAGCATTATTTTATTACTAGTTTTATTCCATCTTATTATTGTTGCTTTTTAGATGAAACAGTTTTACTAGCATTATTTATTACTAGTTTTATTCCATCTTATTATTGTTGCTTTTTAGATGAAACAGTTTTACTAGCATTATTTTTATTACTAGTTTTATTCCATCTTATTATTGTTGCTTTTTAGATGAAACAGTTTTACTAGCATTATTTTATTACTAGTTTTATTCCATCTTATTATTGTTGCCTTTAAGAGGAAATATTTTTACTAGCATTATTTTATTACTAGTTTTACTGCATGTTATTATTGTTGCTTTTTAGGTGAAATATTTTTACGAACATTATTTTATTAATAGTTTTACTGCATCTTATTATTGTTGCTTTTTAGATGAAACATTTTTACTAGCATTATTTCATTAATAGTTTCACTACATCTTATTGATGTTGCTTTTTAGGTGAAATATATCTTTACTAGCATTATTTTATTACTAGTTTTACTGCATCTTATTATTGTTTCTTTTTACTAAAATTCTCTGGGTCTGAGATACAGATGGATCACCTAATCCCGGCTATTAGTCCAGAACTAATGTTGATTAAGATCGAAGATTTTACTGTTCCGATGAATCACAGAGGAAAAATAAAATAAAACGAAAAGATAGACAAATACCTGGACCTTGCCAGAGAACTGCAAAAACTGTGGAACATGAAGGTAAATGTCCCACCAAGTGTAATCGGTACCCTTGGAATGTTCCCAAAGGGGCTGGAAAAGAATTTGTTGAAACTGGACATCAGAGAAAGAATCGAGACCATCCAAATAACAGCATTTCTAAGATTAGATTAGTCTTAAGACTAGACCAAGAAGAGTCCTGGAGACCTGAGAAGATTTTCTATCATTATTATTATTATTATTATTATTATTATTATTTGATAGGTAGCCATTCTCATTATGATGATGATTATGATAATAATAATAAGGGAGAAAAGTGTTCTGTTATACCTCTCAATGGCGGTATAAGCTTAAAGGCGATTAGATTGTCTGTGAGCAACTTCACCGTCTCCCTCAGCTGTTATTGTAAATATCACAGCTTATATCTTTACATGTTGACTATTGCATAAACATAGCTAATCTTGCTATTTGTCCTTGCATGTACTTCCCGGCTTTACTCCAATCCATCATAAAGCACTATTAGTCCATTAATGTATATTGGCAAACCCGTAACAACTAAGATGAGCAATAGTTCACTGTTTCTCCTGTAAGAGATTATATTCCTGTGCATAAAATGTACAAGATCCAAACGCTATAATTATGTAGTGTGTAGTTTTATTAATTTAGTATTTCAGCATTATCGGATATTGATATGAATATGATTGCTGCATATTTCAACTGGGGGTCTATAGTTTATTGATTCAAAATTCTTTTGGGGCCTATTACTACTAAATTTGTAAATTAAATATCAAAGATTTGCCTGAATAAATATTTTACTTATATTGTATTCCCTTAAGGAAGCGCGTGGGGTAATGGGTAAAGTCATGGGAAATGGACTCGTTGCACCGAGTTCAAATCCTGAACGTGGTAATTGCATTTCATTTAGCGCTAATACCCTTGGGAAAGGTATGAATCGTACTCTCCCTCCAGCTATGGGTAAATAGTAGGGCAGACTGGGCTCTTTAACCTTGGTTAGGCAACCGGTCTAGGAGAAGGAAAACTCTGAATTCAAACCTGTTAAACTCCGCTTAAGAAATTGACCTTGTGTCACATCCTGCTCGTGCAGAGGGGGTGGTAAATATATATATATTGCATTCCCTTAGTTTCTCATGTCACCTGTCTGTTGATCAGGTGATAATTGAGTCCCTTCGAACTTGCTCTTTTGTTCCCGTTTTGGGAAATTCGATTTTCAGTTCTAGCCCGTTTTCATTTCTGTTCGTAGAACAGAATAGGGACAATTTGTCTCCAACTTCAGCATAGTGTTTTATTTCACCTTTCCATAAAAACCATGGAACACAAGCGAGTCTTTTCTCACCATTTTTTTCACCACGTTTTTACACTTTGTTCGTGGAACATTATGCACAATTAACCTTTTTAGACATGTACAATTGTTTGTTTAAAAAGTGTTGCATGATGTTAATGTACGTATATTAAATACCATATATGCTCATTGTTGATTCAATATCCTTTGTATCTTTCCATACCGCATATTCTGTGTTAGTGTATCATTGGATACATGAATGTATTATAAGAACTCAGTGGCAATAACACTGGTATGATATGGACATAAAAAAAGCGCGAACATAAATATATCGATCGAAATGGCGATTATGTAGAAAAATAGATACATATTAAAACTTTAAAATGATGTAACCATCACTGACAATAAATAATAAACGTTTCTGTGATTTCTAAATATTTTGGAGACCTTACCTTTCGGATGCGAACAGATTGACTGTTGAATCTGTCGATTTGTAAGAACAAAATAATTTCTCAACTACTTCCTACATCCCGATAAGTATAAGTAAAGGTAAAGTCTGTGGAGAGGCCTATTGTCGGTATCAGAGTATATCCACTTTTCCCGGAGAGGCCTATTGTCGGTATCGGAGTATATCCACTTTTCCCGGAGAGGCCTATTGTCGGTATCAGAGTATATCCACTTTTCCCGGAGAGGCCTATTGTCGGTATCGGAGTATATCCACTTTCTCGGAGAGGCCTATTGTCGGTATCAGAGCATATCCACTTTTCACGGAGAGGCCTATTGTCGGTATCGGAGTATATCCACTTTTCCCGGAGAGGCCTATTGTCGATGTCAGAGTATGTCCACTTTCCTCGGAGAGGCCTATTGTCGGTATCAGAGTATATCCACTTTCCGGAGAGGCCTATTGTCGGTATCAGAGTATATCCACTTTTCCCGGAGAGGCCTATGTCGGTATCGGAGTATATCCACTTTCCCGGAGAGGCCTATTGTCGGTATCAGAGTCCCGGAGAGGCCTATTGTCGGTATCAGAGTATATCCACTTTTCCCGGAGAGGCCTATTGTCGGTATCAGAGTATATCCACTTTTCCCGGAGAGGCCTATTGTCGGTCAGAGTATATCCACTTTTCCCGGAGAGGCCTATTGTCGGTATCGGAGTATATCCACTTTTCCCAGAGAGGCCTATTGTCGGTATCGGAGTATATCCACTTTTCCCGGAGAGGCCTATTGTCGGTATCGGAGTATATCCACTTTTCCCTAGTGTTAGACTATGGAGATTTTTTTTAGTCTAATGAGGGGTGCCACACCTACCATCATTTCCCACTTTACTGCTCAGATCCAAGCCGTGCTACTCATGCTCTGAGTTGGCAAGAGCCGGTATCGAACACGGAACCTTGTGGTTCCTAGGCGACTGAGCTAAAGCGGCTTCTCAATTGCACAAAAATAGTTTGCAACGACAAACCTTAAAACATTATTGTCAATAAACAATAAACGTTTCTGTGATTTCTAAATATTTTGGAGACCTTACTTTTGGGATTACCTTCGTTCAATTGTGACAGTAAGAAGCTTAGTTTTTGGGGGGTGGAGTCTGGTAGATCAGCAAGAAACAGTCCATTGCAAATGTCTCTTGTTTCCATTCCCTGTCACAACGGTGCCAATTAAAACTATTTTTTTCATAGGCTGAGACATGTACAAGATGACAATTTCAGTTATGTATGTATGGCCGGGAACCGACTGCTGTCTTCTTCTGAGGGCGTTTTGTCTAGTCTGACACGGTTACAAAGTGTGATGGAGTCTCAGCGCTGCCTATTGGTAGCATTGCTTTTTGACAACGTGAGCCTATCGTTCATGTGACAGTTGCAAGTCTTTTACGAGCTTCATTGCTGTTTGGATTAGCTTGCAGTCTTTCATGTTGTCATTGCTCGTCTGTCTCTGCTACCCTTTGATTACGCATACGCTTTAGGACTGAGACATTTTTTTTTCAGTACTACTGCTGGTAATATATTTTTTTATGATTTGGAAATATAATGTTGGACAAATGTAAGCACTAATTAAGTAAGTGTCTAATCTATCTATCTATCTATCTATCTATCTACCTATCTATACATATATAAAGGGCAGCTGTGTGTATATGTATGTCCGGGAGAAACTTCAAAAATAAAACAATTAACGACAAAGTATATATATATATATATATATATATATATATATATATATATATATATATATATATATATATATATATATATATATATATATATTATTAAAAAGAAGGTCCGCAAAATGTATTATGTTTTCAGAAAAAAATTTTCATTCTTTTTATAGAATTAAAAAAAAATTTCTGAAAACATAATACATTTTGCGGACCTTCTTTTTTTTTTTTTTATAAAATATTGAATTTTCTCCCGTTGGAACCAGAACAAAATTTTATATATATAATATATATATATATATATATATATATATATATATATACATTAAATATCACCAGGGCTTGGTTTTGGAGCAAAAATGACAGATATTTGATTTATATTCGTAAAGATAATTAAAAATCAAATTTAAATGATAACAGCATGAATTTTTTTTAATTTAAAATTAACATTAACATTTCTTTTCAGAGTAGCTGTTTCAATGAAAGGTGTGTTTTTTTAAATAGGGATTTAAATGGGGCATCCCACCAGGACTCAACTCACGATTCAGTAATAATGGATCTACGGGACTAACTTTAAAAAATCCCCCCTCTACCCAGGCGACGCCGGGTAGCCACTGCTAGTACATATATAAAGGGCAGTTGTGTATATGTGTATGTCCGGAGGAAACTTTGAAACTAAAACAATTAACGACAAAGTATAAATATATACACATTAAATATCACCAGAGCTTGTTTTTTAAGTATAAATAATAAGTATTTTATTAATATCGTGAAGATAATTAAAAATCAGATTTAAAGGATAACAGCAAATAATTTTTCTTGGATTTAATATTGTAAATAGTAGACATTAATTTTTCTTTTAGAGTAGCTTGATCAACGAAAGATCTTTTTTTTTACGAGGGGATTTTAATGGGGCATCCTGAGAGGGTCCAACTCACGATTCAGTTATAAATCTTTACTGAATCATGAGTTGGATCCCTGCAGGATTCCCCATGAGCTAACTTTAAAAAATCACCCTCTACCCAGGCGACGCCGGATAGCCGCTTCTAGTAAATTAAGCAAGTGTCTAATTTGAATAACAGGAGATACGGATATATAAACAACGAGAGACTTTGAAGAAGAGAAGCTAATAAAAATTCGTGTGTTTTGAGTATGACGTTAAACTGCATCTAGTGGTAAGGTTACAATTCTAGATCACTGTTCAGTGTTGTTTACCGTTTCATTGTCATTACTTCCAGGTCCACCTGACTCAGAGTGGTAGTACGTGTTCGATTATTGGTTTTTTACGGCATATCAAGCTTATTGTTACTTTATGCTTAAGACATTTTATTTTATTCATTATTGTTGGGTATTCAAGTTTTTTCAAACTCAATATTGGTACTTGTCGGTTCGAACTATGGGTTGAATAGATAAAAAAAAGTTTAAAAATGCGTTTAAAAATAAAAAAAATAATAAAAATAGATAAAACAAATGTTTTCGGCATAAAATAACATAAAATAACCAAGAACAAGACAGCCGATTTATTAATGTTTTAAACATATTGCATGTTATCTGTTTTGGTGGTTTCACTTTTCGTTTTTAGTTGCAAGAAAATAGCATAAAATTAGTCTTTTAAAAACTGATATTTAAAATAATATTTTAAAATTAAATACTTGTGCGTACTTAAAACTTTTAAAAAAATAACGCTTTGCAAACTCACTTTTTCCAGAGCTCAATGAGTGACCCAACGAGTCACGTTTTGTCTAGAATATATATTAAAAAAATCGCCGGGCGGTCTAATGTCGGTATCAGCCTGACAGCGAGGGAGTATATCCCCTTTTCACTAGCGCTAGACCAAAGAGATATTGTTAGCATCTGAAGTGGAGCGCCACATCTACCATCAGCTTTTCACTTTACCGTACAGATCCCTGTGCTATTCATACGCTGGGTTGGCGAGGGTCGGTATCGAACCCTACCGACTGATATATGGGAGAAATGTGAGGAGGTTAATCCGACAGTATGTGGAGAAAAGTAGACAAACACGGGATGTTATGGAAACTGGATGTTTATTATCCATCCAGTTTCCATAACATCCCATGTTTGTCTACCTTTCTCCACATATATATATATATGTGTGTGTGTGTGTGTGTGTGTGTGTGTGTATGTTGAACACCGACCTAAGTGTGGCCAGAAAATTCCGTCTCAAGAATTTGCCCGCACCCACCCTCTATTAATTGATATATAAATCTACTTCGAATGTAAAAAAGGTATTTATGTCATTAGTAGTATTTATTACTTCCATGACCCGAATTCTGATGACCTCATTTTCAGACACCTCATTTTTCTGTTATCAGTGTACAAAATATCAGGCCGTCAGTACCCTGTCCCATAGCTATTAGAAATCAAGAATATTGTTTGGATACTAAAATTGAGTTAATTAGTAACCAGTTACTGCATAAATAGTGAATAATGTAATTCATAAATATCAAATAAATAACCCAAAGAATCGTTAATAGTGGGATTAGTCGAATTAACGATAGAGAACACACACAAACTTTCATTTGGCGATACATTTATTCTGGAATTTTCCCCTCTTTTCGGCGAGAGTTTCAACTACCAATATCATGTGTATATTTTACACATTCTGTGGATTACCGTTGTAACAACGTCGTAGCTTTGTGGCTTAACACAGCATCTGTTTTGCTTGTATATGTAACTTGTAGCTGAATACAGAATCAGATGAAATGGCCGAAATCGTCCAGAAAACACTCGGTGTGAAGAAAAAGGTCTTGAAAGACAATTTTTAGCAAATATAGTTTATTCTCAACTACAACAATGTTCCAAGTTAACAGATAAGTATATATATATATATATATATATATATATATATATATATATATGTATATATATATATATATGTGTGTGTGTGTGTGTATATATATATATATATATGTATATATATATATATGTGTGTGTGTATATATATATATATGTGTGTGTGTATATATATATATGTGTATATGTGTGTATGTGTGTGTATATATATGTGTGTATATGTGTGTTTGTGTGTATGTGTGTGTGTATATATATATATGTGTGTATGTGTGTTTGTGTGTATGTGTGTGTATATATATATATATGTGTGTATGTGTGTTTGTGTGTATGTGTGTATGTGTGTGTATATATATGTTTGTGTATGTGTGTTTCTGTCTGTGTATATATATGTGTGTGTTTGTGTGTGTGTATATATATGTGTGTGTATATATGTTTGTATATATATGTGTGTATATATGTTTGTATATATGTGTGTATATATGCCTATGTGTGTGTATATATATGCCTATATGTGTGTGTGTGTATATATATGTCTATATGCGTGTGTGTATATATATGACTATATATATGTGTGTGCGCGTGTGTGTATATATATATGCTATATCTGTGTGTGTGTGCGTGTGTGTATATATATATGCCTATATATGTGTGTGTGTGTGTGTGTGTATGTTTGTCTGCCTATATATGTTTATATACATGTGTATATGCCTATATATGTTTATATACATGTGTATATGCCTATATACATTTATATATCTATATACATATGAACCTATATTTTTATTCCTAGGTTTAATTTGTACAATTTAATGCAAACAGCATCATGACGAAATGGCAACAGAAGTTTATAGTTTGTCAATTATCATATGATTTGACATGGTTAACATATCCAACCTTCAATAATATACATACGTACATAATGAGAATTTTAGTAAATATACATGGATAAATATTTGAGGCTGATTTACAAAATATTCAAGAACATTGAACAATAGATGTAAATAAGAAATCGTTAATCTAGATGTCCAGTACAATATTTAAACCATAATATAAATATTTACCAACCCTTCCACACGAGTAGGATATGGCACAAGGTCAATTTCTTAAGCGGGGTTTAACAGGTTTGAATTCAGAGTTTTCCTTTTCCTTAATTGATCAACTATCCAAGGTTTAAAAGTTTAGTCTGCCCTGCTATTTACCCATAGCTGAAGGGAGAATAGTCGGATACATACTTTTTCTAATGGTATTGGTGCTATATGAAATGCAAACAGCCTTAAAAAACAAAATACCTGGATATCTACATCTTTCCGGTAAATAACGTGGTCTGCAGTGGCTGAACCTTGAACTTTTTGATACTTTCTTATACATTTTTATACATATTTACATCAAACTCATTTGAGTTTTCTTTGTGGATTATAATGCTTCTGATTTAATAAAATAAAATAAAATTTATTTTATTTTATTTTCAAAACAGAATATGCATTTTCAAAATTAAAAAAATTAAAAAATTAAAAATTCCAGCTCCGAAATTGAACGTTTCGTTTGTACCACTTTTGATTTTGTAACGGTTTAATCACACCGTCTTTCTATCACACACATCTCGCTCTTGATGAAGACCACTTCAATAAAGGTCGAAACAGATTTCTGTCAGCGAATTATAATATCATGTGTTTGTTTTTTTCTAAAAATATTTATTTCATACTGTCGGATTCACTTCCATTCACTTTTTCAAACAGCCTTCTCAAGAGTTTGAACTCGTATCGCTGTGTCCATTTCCTACGACGGTAACCATTACACCACACTCCTCCGTAATATAGAACTGTCAGTTTGTTTTTATTTGTTCTGAAATTGGTTATCGCATTTGGTGAAGTATTGTCACACATCTAAAGTTTATATTATTGAAAAGTTGACGTTTTTCGTAGTGTTCATTTTTTTTAAGTTTTGAAGGGATGTCAAACTAATGAATAATAAGGAATAGGTGAATTATATCAAAAGTGAGAATATTCTTTTTTTTTTTTTTACAATTATACATTCAACGTCTGTTGAAGATAGTCATTGGAAACCAATAGATAAACAACAAGATATTTTGCCTTACTTTTTCTTTCTTTCTTCAAATTTCTGTTTTCTGGAACTGTTAAAATTAATAAGAGTTTTGGATGATAATTATAGAAAACCAGTAATTGCATGTCAACGACATCGATCGCCATGTTTGTGCATTCGAAGCAGACAGGTTAAAAATAAAGAATCACGAAAGTGTGTTTATCTAGGGAACAAATTTACGAGAATAATCCTCGTGAATGTATTACCTGGCTAATATAGATAGTATCTGACTCATTTTTATTTTTTTATAAAACCTTTTTGCACTACTGTATTGAGCAATTTTTACATAAGGTTAGTCAACTCTTCTGGTGTTTTTTCTTTTGGTCAGCGGTTTTGGTACATTTTGATATATATATATATAAAGATAATCGAATGAGTCAGACGAACCTACTATTAGTTTCGCATAAAGCTCTTCAGGGCTAAGATCTTAGCCCTGAAGAGCTTTATGCGAAACAAATAGTAGGTTCGTCTGACTCATTCGATTATCTTTATTATTGGCTCTACTTAGGTATCGAGCACTTTTTACTTATTAGCTTTCTCCTAGCGGTTATATGAATATATATATATATCTTATATACATATATATACATATAAATTGTTTTTTCTTTTGGCCAAATACTGTACCAATAGATTATTTTTTGTTGGTACGAATATCTTGGTCCTTTCTTTTTTTCAAAAAAATTTTTCTTCCTGGTTGATGTTTGGTAGTATATTTTTACAATCAAACTTTCTGCCGGGTTTTTTCTCTCCGCAAGGATCTACCAACACGCTTGGTATATATATATATATATATATATATTATATATATATATATATCTTTCTCAGTGGTAATCATGCTCACACACAGACACACACACACACACACACACACCTTGAGGTTTGTTTCGCTGTCATTTATAGCAAAAGATTTATATACACACGCGCAACCACACACCTAAAAAATGCAAAATGCTTTCTTTTCGATACACACACTTACACAGTCCCATACTCCCACCGTGAAAGAGAATATTTGACGTCATATTTCAAATCGTCTTCTTTTTTCAGACTTCAAATTTTAAACAGACGGATAAACAAGGACTATCACTCGCTTTTCTGTGTTAAAAAATTCTTATTACCTTCCATATACCAACAAATGCCATGAAGATGATCTAATTAATAGATCGAAACACTGCAGCGTCGGCCAATAAACTCACCACTTAACTCATTTAAACCTGTGTTTTTTTAATCTTTTTTAATATACTACATACAATCGGATTTACTTCCTTTTCTTCACACACACACACACACACACACACACACACACACACAATATATATATATATATATATATATATATATATATATTCAAACAAGGTTTGTTCAATAGAACAGAATCTAAATTATTTGTAATCATTCATTTTTCTTTTCAATTTTTCTAATGATTTTCTTGATATTATCATCACGAAAAGAATCTATAAAAACTCCATAAGAATTCTTCCAAATACTTTCGGTTCTATTTTCAACCATTATCAAGGACTTATTATTGTTTGTAACACGTGTACATTGAATAATGCCATCTCTCTCTCTCTCTCTCTCTCTCTCTCTCTCTCTCTCTCTCTCTCTCTCTCTTTGTGTGTGTGTTTGTGTGCAGATAATGCACATCTTCGTTTTGTTTCCGCTGTCACACTACAATTTGTGCCTTCTGTGCTTTGACAGGCACAACGCAGAGACAATTTTTCTTTGTGGTCGGTTTTCAGAAACTGCTGACAAATTCAACGTTCACGAACCAAAGTTTGTGAATTGAAAAAGAACAAAAAAAAACAAAGAATACACACGGAAAGGCTAACACATCCTTGGAACTGTCAGCCTGATTCGTAATCAAATTTCCTGGGGTCTTCAAAACGCCCCCTTGGATAGGCATCTTATTGTAGACCGGAATTTAATACGTTGTTCAGAATTCTCAGAAAACCGATTCTTTGTATACATTTTTCTAGATATTCTCTTGTAACGACGTAACTTTACATTAGTAAGATAAAAGTTGCCCTACACCTAATAAATGACTTTGTAAAAATATCATTGATTTGTGTATATTTATACGAATGACCTAATGAAACAAATTACATTGGTAATGGCCAGTTTAGCTCAGTCGGTAAGCGTTCCTCAAGGAGCCATAAGGATTGGGGTTCGATACCGGCTTCTGCTAAGTCAGTGCATGAGTATGACAGTTTGGATCTGCTCGGTGAAATGGGGAGCTGATGGTAGCTGTTATGCCCCAGCTCAGAGGCTAAAACAATTACCTTGGCCTAGTGCTAAAAGGGGATAGACTCCCTCGCTGATACCGACTCTAGGCCATTCCGCCGAGATTATCCAAACGCATAAACAAAAATAAATTATGTGTTACTTTTTAAGCGAACCCCTTTTTTGTCATTATTTTTATTAGGGTTATGTTGTGCCAAGAGGTTAGGAAATCGTGTTTATTCTACGTTCATATGTACACTTTTACTATCATGGTCACGACACCACTTATAGTACTATCCGTTACCAGGAAGGTTGAAGAAGAGATTGGGGTTATTTTGATAAGAAAGTTCTTTAGGGAGAGAGAGATATTGGAGAGATATTAGAGAGAGACACAGATTAGACTTACTTGGTGAGGAGATCTTACTTGCTTCTTGGTGATCCTTCTACCATCTTTAGCTGCCATCTTATTTTCTAGTTGGGTTTTGCTTGTTTAAATTAAATTAATTACAAAGATATCTTTTTGTTACTTGATCAAGTAGTTTTTATTTTATTTGCCCATGATCACAGCACAGAGGAGAGCAGGCCTCAGCCTGTCTTAACCCTCGCCGGCCAGGCTGAATCTCTCAAACTATCAACTCTCACTCTTCCTTTCTCCCCTTCCCCACATCATTATTCTCTTCCAATCAAAAACAATGCCATGCGTCTTTTCTGACATCATCTTTCAAATTTTTCATTAAGTATCATGTCACCATTCAAACTTTTCCCTAACTAATGACTCAAACCACCATCATGGTTCCACATTAGAACCATTGTATCACATGTAGTTGGTTCATAAAAATTCCTTTTCTTTTGCATACGATTCCATCGAATATAAATAATTTTGAACAGATTGATTCGACCCTAAAAGAGTACACTTACAGTTGACTACAACTTCAGGTTAGAGCTGATTTGGAAGTAATAGCAATGAAGGGTACTTAAAATTCCCCTTATCTCCAGAACTGGAACCTCACCACCAGATTCAGTGTCATACCCAAGACAACCTTTTTTTGCGGGGTGGTTATTATCCCTCTGCAGGGGAATCAAAGTATTCTAAGACCCTGCCGACAAGTGTAGAAAAAAAGCAGATAATATATGATTTATATAATGACTATAATCAAAATGCGAAATACATTTACTAAGAAAACTGTGTAACAAAGGAATATTTTAGAACAAACATCACTTAAGTGAAATAGAATATAAAATAGTGCTATATAAATGTGAATATTGAATAATGCGAACACTGAATGTATTCATCTTACTAATTACTTTAATCTCCACACGCTCTTCTTCTTCTGACATTACAATATACAATAAACACCAAAAAACCCTATTTAATATCATTAAAGAAATGAAATGTAATTGTTAGTTTTAATAATGAGAAGATTATACAAGGTCAGATAGAAAGATCTCTTGGGTTTGGAATGAAATAAAAATGGAAACATAGATCCGATTCAGGAGGAAAAACCTCGGTGCGGGACATGCTAAACACCCTATAGTCAAACATTTCATTTTGGAGGGTGGAGTGTTCGCTCCAATCACAAAAAACATATTCCAACGCAAATAATATGAGGGATCTGTTGGAGAAGCCTAACATGGATGGCATTTTATCCTTCTAGAGAGAAATATATCTAAAATCATAAATCGGATATAAAATACATCAACAAAATATATTTAAAAATACACATGCAAAGAAAACTTGAATAGCAACTTTTATCTCAACACTCTACACCTTTTTGTCATTAAAAAAACCCACAGGATTATTATATATTAAACAAACCCAATCAAACAAACAAATGAATATTAGTATTATTATATTAATTGTAATTGTTATTTATATTAATATTAATATATTAATCGGGAATATTATATATATTTAAAGTTCCAAAAAATTACTTGTTTTATATATTATTACTTTTAAAGGAAAATGAGTGCTCTTCCAATATGTGATCTACCGAATGGTTTCTAATCCAATATGTGATCTACCAAGTTGTTTACATTCCGATATGTGATCTATCCTTTAACTACCCATTATTTTCCCATTAAACTAACCCTAAACCCTAACCCTAACCCGAATCCTGTCTTCTTTTTTCCTAGTAGATCACACGCCATGAATAGTAGATCAATAGTAGATCACAAACTTTCGGTAGATCACATATTGGAAGAGCACCGAAAAGTAGAAATGGCTTATTGTCAGTATCAACCGGACGACGAAGGAGTCTATCCTTTTCGCTTGCACAAGGCCAGCGAGCTTGTTTCTGTGTCTGAGGTGAAGCGCCACACTTACCATCAGCTCCAACTTTACCACACAGATCCAAGCCGTGCTGCTTATACGCTGAGTTGGCGAGGGACGGTATTGAACCCAGAACCTTGTGGTTCCGAGTCGAACTTAGCTTAGATAACCTGAAAAGGTTGATGCGCCGTAAAACAAATAAACCAAACCAAACCAGATCCGATTCGAAATTTAATTTTACAATTTTGCTTTTTTTATGTGATCACTTTGAAAGATTATGTCGCCCAAATCTCTGACGTCAGAAGATATATATTCCCGAAACATGATTGAAGTTCTGCAGCACCTATGGCATTGCTATAATTTCATGAAAAATAAAATATTCTTAGTATTATTTGGATTATTCGGACTATTGTTCTCATCTTCATTGTTATCTGTACAACGTTTCGGTCGATGTGCCCTCCGGCCTTCATCAGGTATTTCTTGTCGGACTCTGGAACCATCTCTGACTCGGGAACCTTCTTTTCGAACTCGAAAAGAAGGTTCGCGAGTCCGAGATGGTCCGCTAAAAGCGGCTCTACCGGTACTGCGACCCTACCGTAACTCGCTGACAGCGGCTCAAACACGTGTCATTTGTTACACTGTAAAATCACTACTTGAACATCTCTGTCATGGTATCATGTCATGTTTGTCTGTGAATTATCTCTGTCACTTGTACTTGATCCTTTTGCAATAGTGAACCAGTTGAATAGAATAATTTGGTTCGGCCGTGGGAGTACTTTTGTAGGCAAAGAGTTAAATCCAAATCTTGTTTTTTTTTTTTTGTTTTTTTTCCTTATTGCATCGACAAGTTGGATAAAACTGTATGCCGATTAAAGTTTAATCACTTTCTGTACCCCCCCCACGCAAAAAACACACTCAGATAAAAAATACCCCCCCCCCCAAAAAAAAAAAAATAACAAACATAAACAAAATGAACTCTGATTTTCTAACATGTTCTGTTGACAAATTTTAGCAAGCCTACAAACTGGAATATTTCTTCTTTTTTACTTTTTCTTTTACTTTTATTGTTTTAATCCTATTCTCTTTTTATTCCATGTATCTGTATACAGAACAACACAACCAGGATTTGAATCTTGACACAATTACGCATTGCACTGAACAATTCTTCGCATCGTTGGTTGATGCTATATTTAACATCTTCGTATAGTTTGGCTTCTTTGTTTAATGTAATATCAACTTTCATGGGCTTATTCTATATATTCAAATTGAAGAACTAACTTGCAACCAACTTAATAAGGTTTAATTAAATCTAAAAATATTTTAATAGAAATAATATTTTTATTTTTAAAGAAAAAGTAGGTGCTCCTCCAATATGTGATCTACCGAATGGTTTCTAATCCAATATGTGATCTACTGAGTTGTTTACATTCCAATATGTGATCTACCCCTTAAATACTCATTATTTCCCATTAAACTAACCCTAAACCCTAACCCTAACACGAATTATGTATTCTTTTTTCTTGTAGATCACATGCCATAAATAGTAGATCACAAACCTTCGGTAGATCACATATTGGAAGAGCACTGTTGCGTTTTGCTTCAACATAGCCATCTGATGACAATAGCTCACTGCAGAGAGAGAGAGAGAGAGAGAGAGAGAGAGAGAGAGAGAGAGAGAGAGAGAGAGAGAGAGAGAGTATATTAATATGAACATATTTTTGAACACCCATAGATATATGGGTGTATATAGTTATTTACTAAGCTTAGCTTAGATATGGCACAAGGCCAGAAATATAGTACAGCCAATGAGAATCGAACTCACTAACAATGGTCTGCGAATCTAGCTTGCTAAATATCTGGACTTATATGCGTTTAATAGTGTTATTAGATTAGTTCTAATCTACTTTCAAAATATTAGGTTTGGTTTGTTTTCTTTGTTTAATAATATATCAACCTTCGTTGGTTATTTAATGACAAATGCATCCTTGTAGAAGAACAGTATAGCTACCCATAGCTAGTAGGATAAGGGGTTGTTACATTTACCAAGTGTATTTGTCCTAA
>CM042146.1:51293819-51316319 GCA_023376005.1 Doryteuthis pealeii
GGCAGCAGTAATATTAGAATAATAATTAACACAGGTTAACGCCTCTACCCCAGCTATGGTTAGCGGGATGAGAACAGGATATCCCCTGTGGTCTGAATAAAGGGTTGTTTTCAAAGTTCCATGAAGGCTCGGGATTACGACAAGGTTCCAATTACTACAAGAAGGTTCCCGGGTCCGAGAAGGATCCCGAGTCCGAGAAGAAATACCTGAGGAAGGGCGGAGGGCACATCGACCGAAACGTTGTACAGTAACAATGAAGATGAGGAAAATAGTCCGAATAACACAGATAATCCAAAAGCCTCATCTCAAACATTCAGAGAAATAGTATATAGGATATACTCTCAACGTGTTGGCTTTGGGGAACAAGAAGCCCTTTTGGAAACAAGTCTTTAAAAAAATTCCAAAAACAAATAAGCAAAGTATATAACACACACACACACACACACACACACAAATTATAAATTAGACCCGGGAGTTTTTTTTATACGGTCGTAGAAATAAAAATAATTATATATATATATATATATATATATATAATTAAGAATGTATGAAAAGAGTCTTTAAAAAATTTTTTAAGGGAGATTAATATATGTAAAGGTATTTGGAAATTGAAAATCTAAAAATCAAAACAAAGATTAACGGACATCTTACCCTTGTTTTTTATATTTTATCCCACATATTTACCAACACCTCTCCAAGACCGTAATAATATATAAGTAGCCTTGTGCATATCTAAACTAGTATGTAATGGGTAAATAGTAGTACAGACTGGGCTATTTAGCCTTGGCTAGGCAACTAGTCTAAGAGAAGAAAAACTTAATTCAAACTAGCTGTACTCTGATTAAAAATTGACCTTGTATCAAACACTCTGAAAATAGATTCATATTACTGCACACTACTGCAAATGACCTAATCTGAGGATAGAATAGAAATAGATTACACCCTGTCACTCCAGTGGGTCTAAAACTTACCCTATGGTGAAAGAAAGGGAACTAAAGCGATTGTAACTGCCAGTGTGAGTATTACGGCACAGTTGGAGCTTTTGGCGAGGATCGAACTCGCGACCTTCGACTTGTAAAGCAGAATTACAGCACAGTTATTTGTATACTAAGTCATTTGTATGCGATGTACTATATTAGTACATATAGTACATGAAAAGACTCCTTGGGTAGATATCACCCCAATACCAGGCCGTCCTTCGGGGGTCCAGTGAGCTTCGGCCACTGGACCGGTAGAGTAAATCAATAGCGTTGATCCCATGGGCTATCCCCCCAGGCAATACCTGCCCCTTGATTTAAAGGGGCAGGGCTGGGTTTAATGCCCAGCGCCTGAGGCGCACCCTTGAGGGGGAATACCGACGGGATCTACGCATTTTTTGTGCCTACCACCCATGAGCTTCGGCTTGTTGGTGGGCCCACATAAAAATGTCCTTGTGTTACGCCTTCATAAGTGGGATGAGAGGCAAATATCCCAGCCCGTCCTTCGGGGGTCCATTCAGCTTCGGACACTGGACCGGTGTGTTGAATTAACAGCGTCGATCACAGGCAATACCTGCCCCCTTGATTTAAAGGGACAGGGCTGGGTTTATTGCCCAGCGCCTGAGTCGCCACCTTGAGGGGGAATGCCGACGGGATCGACGCAATTTTTTCCACCTACCACCCATAAGCTTCGGCTTGTGGGTGGGCCCACATAAAATGTCCTTGTGTCATACCCTCATAAGTGGGATGAGAGGCAAATACCTCACTACACTACCAGCCCAGGAGGAGGTAAAAGTTGGTAAGTCGCATTGTGACTTGAACTTCCCTTTGTTATAAATGTTTTATTTATGCATTTGTTCTATCTTTGGTTTTTGTTATATTATTTATAGTTAATTATTTGTAAATTAACGTCGACTGTATCGAAGATAAGGCTCAAGGGTACAGAAGACAGAAATAAAGACCTGTGAATATCAGAAAGACTCTTTTGTTCTTACTAATGCTGTTTCAATTAATTTGCGTAAATGTGTATATAGATTTAGTGCTACATATCTTAAGGTTTTCATGAAAGGGTCTAATTAAATTTACAATAGCACCGATTGATTTTTTGGTAGAAACTGTATTCATTTTGTTTCCTGAAGCAATAGCATTGTTTTGATATTTTGAATCAATTTATCTTTTAATTAAATCAAATTTGATTCCATCGATCGCTTTTTTTTTTGTTTTTTTTGTGTGGCACGTTGGTGTAATGGATATTATGAACATCTTAAGTGAGTTGGAGTATTACAGACAAAAAATAAACATACACATACACGTGGTGATTTACAATAGTAAATTAGTCTGTTGCGATAGGAGTGAATTGGAGATGAAGTGAAAGTCAATTATACAATCAAAAAGTTAATTTCACTAAATAGCGAATAATACTATCCAAGGAAAATAAACCCACAATCTATACTATATTTCAGGGGCCATTAAACTTCGGCCCGTGGGCCGGATCCAACCTGCGGGCCAGATACGACCCGCGAAGGCATTTTATCAGGCTCACAGACAATACTTGAATTTGTTTGTTAAAACGTACGGAACGCAAGAGGTTCTAATACCATTTGAATTTAAATATCATGTTAAGCTTACTAAACATTGGAAAGCAATTCTCTTGATTGGGTATAGCAATTCCAAACCAAACTTTGACGATATCTTGAAAGACAAACTTCAATTTCACAAATCTCACTAAACTTTTCTGCTAATGTTGCGTTCTTTGATATTTTTTAAGAATAAATATGTTGATTAAATTTGTTTTTGTGTATCTTACGCCACTCATCCATGAATATAACATGGAAAGATAAATTTTGTTTTAGATCTTTTTTCCAGAGCTTTCGTTCTGGCAAGCAAGTGTTGAACACAATAATAATGTAACCCGCGCTTATTATTTTTTCAATTATCCGGCCCACCGTGAAAAAAAATTTGGTGATCCCTGATCTATAGTATTAATTTGCCGAGAGGAATTTTATCAGACAAGGCATATTCATGTAAAAACAGTGTTAACTTTGTATTTATTGGAAATATTACTGTTTATTGTTCACTGGATCCTAAAAGATGAAGAGAAAATAAAATTGCTCTTCTCGCAAATACACCGGCACAAACCGAATATCTGCTGCGCAGCATACAAAGGTCGACAAGATACATTGACCTCTATAGGAACTGTGAAAAACTGAGTTCATGTGTTTTAAACAAGATGGATATATATATGTGTGTGTGTGTGTGTGTGTGTGTGTGTGTGTGCGTGCGTAAAAAGAGAAATAAATGAAAGAAAGTATGGAATGGATAAAATAATAAATAATTTTAATTTTCAAAGCATGAGGGATTTTTTTAATAGAAATTATACGTATGTGTGATTTATTAATTTGTTATTAATGTCATTATAGTGATTTTTTAATTAAAAATTGTTGTTTTAGTAAAATCAAAGTGAGTTATTAAAATGTGTTAGGGAACATAAACAAACTTGCTGTTTCATGTTTTTAGGAGGTGAGTCTAAACTATTATTATGATGGGGTAAAGCCGATGATAACGACGGTGGCAAGATGAATAAAGGAACTAGACCAATGTAATTCATATAGCCTGGAGAAGGTTTTAGGTTTTTGTGTAAAGGAAATAGGAAGAGTTTAAGTATATGGAAAATAATTTAAATTTTTTAGAATAGTTTGGAAAATGATTTGGAAATTTCATTTGTTTTAAATTTTTAAATTTAGTGTTGTATATTGAAGTTTTTTTAAATACAATTCTAGCAAGGAATGGTGGTATTTTATAAAATCCAGGTCTCTGTGGTAAAGTACTGAGAATCGAAATGGCAGATGATTCTACGATACGACGTGCGTTTCGATTGTGGATAAAAGCAATCATTGAAGATTTCTGCAAAATAAAATTGTGATTAGTTAATGAATTGTGTGTTACTAATGAATTGGATGTATTTCCAAATTTTAGATCTTTAGAGTGTTCATACAATCGTTTTTCTTTTAATTTCTGGCAGTTTCACCGATGTAAACCTTATCGCATTGTTCACAACATATTTTATAAACACCGGCATGGGATTCTTGTTTATTTGTGGAGTGTTTTAGTAAATGTCTAATTGTTTGACTTGTGCGGGTGACACTATAATGACATTAATAACAAATTAATAAATGATCCACCAACAAATCACACATACGTATAATTTCTATTTTTAAAAATCCCTCTTGCTTTGAAAATTAAAATTCCACATGACTTTGTTCCAGCCATCTTCTCTCCGTTTCAAAATCCGTTGCATGCGACATGACGTCATTATAACTGTCTCTCTCGGCCGCGTTTGAATCTTCTCTTCACGTGATTTACTCTGAGGAAAGTCGATATTTCTTTGTGTGCTGAACATATCTTCATTTTTTCTATTATTATTATTTCATTTCATTTTGTTATTGAAAAATAATAATAGATTGAATAATATACACATAGATAAACTCCTTACCGAAACACATGTAAGTAAAATTAATTAAAATATCCTATTTTATCCATTCTATATTTTTCCTTTATTTCTTTTTGCAACATATATATATATATATATATATATATATATATATATATATATATATATATATATATATATAGCAACCCCTCCGCACGTGCAGGTTGTGACACAAGGTCAATTTCTTTAGCGGAGTTTAACAGGTTAGAATTTAGAGTTTTCCTTCTCATAGACCGGTTGCCTAACCAAGGTTAAAAATCCCAATCTACCCTACTATTTATCCATAGCTGGAGGGAGAGTAGAATTCATACGTTTCCCAAGGATATTAGCGCTAAGTGAAATGCAATTATCACGTACAGGATTTGAAATCGGTGCGACGAGTCCATTTCCTATGACTTTACGCATTACACCACGCGCTTCCTACAAGATGGAGATATATACCACACGCAATGGTAATCCACTAAGAATTAGTCGCCCATTTCACATACTTAGGTAGTAATATCTCATCTACAGAAAGCGATGTCAACATACGCATAAGAAAATCATTATTTATCATATGGAAATCTGATCTCACTGATAAGATAAAGGGAAAATTTTACCAAAATGTAATTTTTTCAATGCTACGGCATGGCTGCATCACTCTGATGCAGCTCTGAGAGGAAAAGCTTGATGGGAACTACTTAATAATGCTGCGTCCAGTCTTGAACAAAATCTTCGGACTTTTCTATTTTACATGAATTATTATACCTAACATCACAACAAAAATATTTATTGAAAATATTTTAACACACACACACACATACGCACACACACACACACACACACACACACACACACACACATATATATATATATATATATATATATATATATATATATATATATATATATATATAAGGTTTATTCAATTAAAATTAAAGTAAATGTTGTTTGCAGCGAGCTGTGATATCGAAACCGATTACCACGAAGACAACCTTCACAAGTCGAAACCATCGGTCACACAACGCTACAGACTCATAGTAAGTCGGTAGTTGGTGGGGCGTCCTAATCTCGAATCGGCTAGACAGCGAGGGAGTCTATCCTCTTTTCACTAGCGCTAGACGAAAGAGATTACATTCGCGTCTGAGGTGGAGCGCCACACCTACCTACAGCTCCTCACTTTACCGCACAGATCCCTGTGCTATTCATACGCTGAGTTGGTGAGAGCTGGTATCGAACCAGGAACCTTGTGATTCCTAAGCGGACGCTCTACCAACTTAGCTAAACCGGCCAGTGGCTAAAATATTCTTTTCTTCTTTTGGAAGTACGTATCAGACAACGATGACGTCACTACATATCTTCAGTTGTGGACCGTCTGGTGGCTCACTAGTCCTATTCTGGACTTGCATTTGCGGTCACACACATCGCAGGGGCTATTCCCATCTACATTTGGTTGTTCCTGACGATGAAGACGTCGCCGCTCTGCAGTCATGTTGATCTCGATATTGAACTGCTTAGCCAACCCTGTCTGCTGGAGTCAAGATTTTCCATGCTAGAAGTTGTGATGGTACATTTCTTCAGTGTTGCCTTAATATGGTCTTTGAACCGCTTTTTAGGGGGCCCCTGTCTTCCGCGTGCCATCTGTGAGTTCACTGTAAAATGGTTTACGGGGGGAGTCTGTCGGCTTAAATAAACTCATCAATAAATCGATAACCCAGCTGTGGTGCATATTCCATGCGAATTAACGTTTGCTAAACCCCAATCTCATTACCTCTTACTTGGAGATAGCTCAGATGGTAATAATTCAAAAATTTCAATAAATCACACAGGGACTTTTATTAAAAAGATCCATGGCAACCACCAATCCGAAAAACGTCCTTAACAGAGTCTCCATAGTTAACCAATAATAGCTGTAGATCGATGTTCAATTACATATTGATCTTTTAAGTTGTCACGTGGTAGGGCATATGTACGTGGAGGATTGCACAACAAAGAAAACGGTTGAAAACATGGTGCAACAGATATAAGCGTTGGGTTAATACAGTTATAAGGGACGATTTCTGGTGGTTGCAGGTTCAAAATGGACTACAGGCGAAAATAACATAGAATACTGAAGATAGCTTAACCCGGTTATAGTTAACGGACAGATAACAATTGAATAAATTAAAGGTTCGTTTCGAAGTTCCGTGAATGCTTCCAATTACGACGTGAAGTCTCCTGAATTCGACAAGAAACTTCCCGAGCTGTACAAAAAAAAAAAAAAAAAAAAAACATCTGTAAAAGGTCGAAGGGCACATTGGCCGAAACGTTGTGTATATACCAATACAGATGAGAATAATTGTTCGAAAAATCTAAATAATACAAAGAAAACAAAATAAGAAATTTGGAACTTTACTCAGGCAACTGTTGAATAATTTCACCAAGTGACATATTAGTTTGATTTGGTATTCAATCAATCGCCGGTTTCAACCGGGGTCCAGTGAGCTTCGGCCACTGGACCGGTTGTGTTGAATTAATAGCGTCGATCCCAGGGGGCCATCCCCCAGGCAATACCTGCCTCCTTGATTTAAAGGGGCAGGGCTGGGTTTATTGAGGCACCCCCCTTAAGGGGGAATGCTGAAGGGACCGACGCAATTTTTTACCCGCCACCCATGAACTTCGGTTTGTGGGTGGTCCCACGTTAATAGGGCCTTTGTGCCTTACCTGGTACGAGTGGGGTACTAGGAAAATAAAATCAGTCATAGGAAAAACAAATGACTTTAGGATTTGATGATAAATAGTAAAGGACTTAGTAATACTTATAATCCCACACCGACACTTTATTCCGTTAAAACTTGGCATCCGATCTAAATCTTAATCCTTTAATTATTGGCATCATGTACAAAACATTAACCTCTTAAAAACTGGAATCCAAAACAAACCTCAAATCATTACCATTTTAAAACTTGGCATCACATAACAACTTCAATCCATTAACTCTTGGCACCCCGAGGAAAACAGTTGGAAACATGGTGCTACGGATATAAGGATTGAATTAATAAATTTCTATGGGACAATCTGTTGGTTGCAGGGTCGAAACTGACAACAATTGAAAATAATATAGGTTTGGTTTTGTTTTGTTTTACGGCATATCAACCTCAGTGGGTCATTTAATGCCGATAAAGTTTTGAAAATAAATCAATTCTTAATGGATAATACAATTTTTTTATAAATACATTTTTCTATTTAACCCATAGATGGGACCCTAACAGGTACTACCACTCCGGGTCAGAGTGGACCAGGGAGCAATGGTGATGAAGGGGCGCTCCACATTCCCCAAACCTCCAAAACTGGAACCTCACCATCAGATAGAGTTTAACGTCATTCCCAGGACATGTAGACCCGCAGCCACCGCCTTCTAGCACCCATATGATAAAAGGGGGTTGTGGTTTGCCATAAGGGCAATAGGGTTGGGAAAATCATATAGGTGCTAGGGCTTGATGTGACCAGCCGATTGATCAAAGGGGGCCTCTCCGCCCGCCCGTCTAGCCCAAGATAAAATAATATAGAATACTAAACATAACACTTGTACCCGGTCATAGTTAACGGAAAGAGAACACTTTACACTAATAGATTAAATAAAGGGTTCAGTTCAAAGTTCCGTGAATTCTCCCAATTACGACATTAAGCCACCCGAGTTCGACAAGAAGGTTCCAGAGTTAAACAAAAAAAAAACATCTGTAGAAGGTCGGAGGGTACATTGGCTGAAATGAATTTTTTATTTTGTAACCTTTGTATTATTTAATTTTTTCGGACTATCATTCTCATCTTTATTGTTATATACACAATATAACAATAAAGATGAGAATAATAGTCCGAAAAAATTAAATAATACAAAGAAAACAAAATAAAAAATTCGGAACTTTATTCAGGCAAACAATTTTCCCCATTGAAATAAACTGAAATGCCAGGAATACATTCCAGACCCCACCAAAAGAGACTATCATGTTTTTGAATAAGAAAAAATAGCAGTGTATTGTATAAAAAACATAATAAAATAAAATGTAATGAATTATGTGCTGTAATATGTTTTAATGTTTTTTTGTTTTTTTTAATAATATTTCTCTGAATTTCTGAGATGAGGCTTAATAGTTAGTATTTTTTGTATTATTCGGACTATTGTCGTCATCTTCATTGTTATCTGTAAAACGATTCGGCCGATGTGTCGTCCTGCCTTTTTCAGGTATTTCTTATCGGACTCGGGAACCTTCTCGGACTTGGGAACCGTCTTGTCGTAATCGGGAGCCATCACAGAACTTTGAAAACAATCCTTTATTCAGTCCACGGGTGTATCCTGTTCTTATTCTGCTAACCATAGTTGGGGTACAGGTGCTAAGCTGTTTTTAATTATTATTCTATGCTACTTCTGCCCCTGACCAGGATTGAACCTGCAGTCTAGAGATAACTGTCACTTTGGACTGTCTTACCCAAACTCCTTTATCCACCTGGCTATGTATCCAATTTTTTTTATATAAGTAGTATTTGTCTTTGTCGTAATGAATTTGAAAACTTAAATAGTGAACCTATTAACATAAGCGTATCTGGAGCTTGCTCGTACCTCAAATTTTAGCTCTAAACACAAAGCAAAAGAAATAAAAATGACCGAGTCACAGCTTATAACCTAGGAATCTTATAAGTTGAGGCACTCGTAAATCAAAGTACCATTGTATCTTGAAAATAATTGTTTCATTTGATTTTTTTTCTCCTAATAAATCATTCATAGTAAATTAAACTTTTTGCCAATTTAAGTGGAGTCGAGTATGTCAAGTATCGAAGTCGAAAATTTATTTGCATTGGAGTGAGTGGTTTATTTGTGCAGGAATATGTATGCATGTGCATATACATGTGCAGTTTACAGTTCTGAGTTATATATATATATATAAGAAAGAATCTCTATGTATGCCTGCATGCATGCTTGTTTGAATATCGACCGAGCGCACGACCTTTTATAAATGAAAATTGGTGGAAACCATTAAAGACCAAAGTTCAATAACATCCGCACCCTATTTTTTCCGAGAGGAAGCTAAGATAATTTTACCACACTTTTCCATGAGAAAAGTTAAATAGAGATGTAATGGTATAAATTAATGATATATCAAAAATTAATTTATACCATGACTTAAAAATGAAGCAAATTAATAAAGGATAACACATAATAAAAATTAAATAAAAGAGAAAATAATAATAATAATAATAATAATAATAATAATAATAATAATAATAATAATTTGTCAACTGGTGGATTTTGCAGTTCCAGCAGATCACAGGGTGAAGCTGAAGGAAAATGGACAAATACCTGGATCTTGCTAGAGAGCTGAAAAGGTTGTGGAATATGAGAGTCGAAGTGGTGCCAATTATAGTTAGTTAGTGTACTTGGAACGATCCCAACAGGATTGGAAAAAAGAAAAAAAAAGGATTGGAAAATCTGGAAATCAGAGGAAAGATTAAGACCATTCAGAATATTGCATTGCTGCAATCTGCCAGAATACCGAGAAGAGTCCTGGAGACCCGAGGAGACTTGCTGTCGCTCAGACTCCTGTGAAAGACCATCACCTAACGCTGATGTGAAAAAGTCAAAAGGAGTGAACATAATAATAATAATAATAATAATAATAATAATAATAATAATAATAATAATAATAATAATAATAATAGGCAATTTAAAAACAAGAATATACAAAGAATAAAAGATAATAAAAATATATAGACAAATAATTTTCATGAATCTATGTATAGATATAGATAAGAGATTTATTTTTAATTTCTTAAATCCCGCGCAACTCCTGATAGCTCTGCTAGTTTAATATAACTCTCAACAAACGCTAAAGTACTATGTGTACTTATGTAAACCTATATAATATAATATAATATTGAAATAAAATTATTATCATTTTGACAATAAAATGAGAAATTAGGGTTATTTCCTATAAGTCTAACACGATCAAAGAAGAACCACTCTTGACTGATAAATTATTTATTCATTTCCCCATTAAACTAACCTTAACCCTAACCCTAACCCCGTGCTCTTTTTTCCTAGTAGATCAATAAATAAATAAATACATTATCAGTAAAGAGTGATTCCCCTTTGATCATGTTAGACTTATAGGAAATAATCGAAATTAAAGAATGAAGCTGTTAATTTTAATCTAACACAAACTAGTATAATTAGAGTTTTCAATTTCAATAATGAAATGAAAAAGACTTTTGTGTATTATAAATATTAGCAAATATATGCACCCTCCGGGTTCAAGTATCTAAGTTTTCATGTAATAAAATATTGTCTTAAATTAGAAAGGCTAATGAAACTAAATAAGAATGCAGATAAAAAGATTTGAAACAGAGGGGTTATAATAAAAAAAATAGAACAACTGAAACTTACTCTTCCATCCCTCTCGTCTTTCATTGTTATTTTTTCTAATTTGAGTATTTAGTGAAAAGAGGAAGTAAAGAATAAAATGACAGTTATCTTTTCTTGTTAATGGATTTCATTTAAGATTCATTGAACAGATTTTTACTTATATTCATTAAAATAAAACCAAACAGGTAAAAATCAATAATACTAAGCACATATTTAATAAAATCAAATGTTTAATATCAATATGCAAATTAGCCTTCCCGTTCACACTGTAAACCGCTATTTTGTTGTATATATAAATATAATTGCATGTTGTTAATATGTTGATATGGTCAACAGTGGCTTCGGCCTCTGGACCATTGATATAATGAACAGCGTCGATCCCAGGGGGCCATCCCCCCAGGCAACACCTGCCCCCTCGATTTAAAGGGGCAGGGCTGGGTTTATTGCCCAGTGCCTGAGGCGCCCCTCTTGAGGGGGAATGCCGACGGGATCGACGCAATTTTTCACCTGCCACTCCATGAGCTTCGGCTTGTGGGTGGTCCCACGTTAATAGGGACTTTGTGCCTGACCCGTACAAGTGGGGTACGCGGTAAATATCATGTAGATATGGTTAACAGTATTAATAATGTACCACAATTTTATTAATAATTGAGATTTAAATAAAAGTAATATCATGGAGAATGTGACTTGAGTAGTAATATAGTTTCGATTACAGACAGAAAAACACACAATCTCCATTATAATAAGATGTATATAGCCGCCATATTTGCTCTTTTATGTCTTGTTAATAAACATTACAGTTTTAGGCAAGACGGGTTTGCAATAAACTCAGCACATTTGACAAGCGGTTATTGTTCCTGGCCAACGAAAAATCCAATGCCTAAAAAAAAAAAAAACCCCAGAATTTATTGAAAAGTGATGAGTGCCCATAAATTAAAAGTAGATGCATTTATTCTGAATACAAAGCAGATCATTCAATACGAGTAGACATTAAATTATATTCATAACATATTCCCATTAGCGATGTAAAAAGGAAATATTTTTCACAGAAGACCCACCACTTATATCTCTATTCTAATGTTTACTACCTTAGAGATCACGAATAAGCACGTCTGCAATGGGGTGCCAAAATATCAATTTGCATACATATGGAGATATATATATATATATGTGTATGTGAAATATTACATACACACGCACACACATATTTACATATTTGCACACACATACACGCACATACATATTTACACACACGCATATACATATTTACACACACACACACACACACACACACACATACATACATACATATTTACATACACATATATACATATTTACATACACACATATATATACATACTTACACACACACACATATATATATACATATATATACACACGCATACATATATATAGATACACATTTACACACACACACACACACACACACACATATATATATATATATATATATATGTATGTATATATATAGTGTGGGATTGTCACTGTTTCAGTTTTTACTGGGACGGTGTGCGAAACGCAGTATTATTGGAAGAGTGCTCAATATAAAATAGAGCTGTTATATAATATAATAAAATAAATATATAAAGGTTTTACATGTTTCATCAATGAAACCAAAATGGTTGTGACTGTTCCTTTGTCATCAAATAATTAGATATGTAAAACCTTTATATATTTATTTATTATATTATATATATATATATATATATATATATATATATATGTATATGTATATATATATATGTATATGTATATATATATATGTATATGTATATATATATATGTATATGTATATATATATATATATGTATATGTATATATATATATATATGTATATGTATATATATATATATATATATGTATATATATATATATATATATATATGTATATATATATGTATATATATGTATATGTATATATATATGTATATGTATATGTATATCTATATATATATATATATATATATGTATATATGTACATTCCCAGATATACAAGTATATGCACATAAATTCAAACCCATATATTGAATTCATAGAAGCCAACATATTGTAAAATACTTCCATATTCAACCTGTTTGTGCAAAGCTGAATATATATATAGATATATTTAATCTAAAGATGAAGCTCGTACATTCTTTTTAAGATACTCATTTTGACAGACACCATGTCTTCTTTTTCCTTTACATAACCAATAAAAAACTAAAATGATATATAACATCATCATTCATGGGTTTACAGCATAAATAAAAAAATGTTCTGGTACCAGAGAAACTAAGGGGGATTCCCGGTGTCGTAGCGGCTAAACTTCTGCACTGCGATATTGTAGTAAGCGGATTCAAGATCCAGTTGCGCAATTGCGTTCATTTTCGGACTAATATCCTTGGGAAAGGTATGAACCTCATCATTCCCTCTGCTATGGTTTCCAGTTTAGCCTGGAGGGCTGGTTTGTCTCATTCAGTAGAGGATCCACCTAGGAACCACAATTCCGGGTTCGATACCGACCCTCGCTAACCCAGCAAATTCCTTAGTCTAGCGATTGTGAAAGCGGGATGTAATTATGATACCGACAATAGTCCAATCCACCGACTTTTCACTCACTGTTCTTCGACAAGAATTGCTTTGATATCAAATAACCCACAAAGGTTGACATGCCATTAAACAAAGAAATCAGAAAAAACATATTAGTATAAACGATAATAATTTGTCTTGCCACATCAATAAAAACCTAGTTAGATCGAATTCTAATTGTGATTAATTTATTACTATTCGAGTATATAAAACAAGCACGGGCTAGTTTGGCTTAGTCGATGGAGCATCCTCTTCGGGGCCCCAAGATTCCGGTTTCCACGCATGAATAGTACAGCTTGGATCTGTGCGGTAAAATGGCGAGCTGATGAAAAGTGTGGCGCTCCACCTCAGATGCAATACAATCTCTCTTGTCTAGCGTTAGGGAAAAGGGGATATACTCCCTCGCTGTCTGACTGATACCAACAATAGGCCACTCCGACAAATTTAGAACTTAGAAAATAGATATTTACTATAGGGGGTTTAAAACCCATTAGGATGTCTTAATATTATTGAAAGTTTGTGAATAGGCACCATGTCTTATCATTTACCTATGGTTTAAATCTAAGGGACAAATGTCACAAGTAATGGATCTGCGTGACTAACTTGCTAAACGTTTCACTACGATGGATCTGTAAAATTGCATATTCGGTAGAAAAGTATTTTAAAATTTAAGAGCTATTTAGATTTTAACTGCATCGTTTTGTTATAACTATTAATATGATTGAATCGAAAACTATATTCTTTAAATAAATTATATCAGTGTGTAATTTTTTATTGAGGAGTATTTGTTGATTAATTGTTTTAAATCTTCTCATAATGGAGATTGTGTGTTTTTTCTGTCTGTAATCCAAACCATATTACTACTAGAGTCATAATTCCCGTAGTTATTTACGTCACATTCTCCATGATTTTATTTTTATCAAAACCACAATTATTAATGAAATTATTTTACATTACTAATATTGTGGACCATATATACATACTAATAGCCTGCAATTGTATTTATATATACAACAAAATAGAGGTTTACAGTGTGAACACGAAGGCTAATTTGCATATTGATATTAAAAATTTGATTTTAATAAATATGTACTCAGTATTATTGATTTCTAATAGAGTGATTTTATCTTAATGAATATGAGAAAAAATCTTCAATAAATCTTAAAAGAAATCCATTAACAAGAAGAAATAACTGTGATTTTATTCTTTACTTCCTATTTTAACTAAATAGTTAAATTAGGAAAATTTGGCAATGAAAGACAGGAGTGATTGTTTTAAATCTTCTCGTAATGGAGATTGTGTGTTTTTTTGTGTCTGTAACCCAAACCATATTACTACTAGAGTCATAATTCCCGTAGTAATTTGCGTCACATTTTCTATAATTTTATTTTTATCAAAACCACAATTATTAATGAAATTATTTTACATTAATAATATTGTGGACCATATATATATATATATATATACATACTAATAGCATGATTAATGATCATATGTATTTCCACACTTTCGTTTAAACGTAACGTCTATATCATTAAGAGATTTTTCTCTCATTGTGCAAACGTACGTTGTTTTTGCTCTGAACAGAAAGGTTCCTGCACAAAAAAGAACTTGATGCTGTCATGCTTAAAAAGTAAAAGAGGGTTTCGTTTTTTTATATGTGCAATTTTGTCTTCGCAATGGTAGATACTTGGAAGAATGCATGATGTAAACAACGTTTGAGTGATTTTGTAAATATTTGTTCGACTGAGATTATTATTTTATTTGTGCATACTTGATCAAATGGTCTCGTGCTTTTCAGCTGAAAAGAGACTGAAGATATTAAAAATGTCAAGTATTGAAACTGAATGTGTATTTGCTAAGGACTGAAGATTTGGTGTATGCATGAACGTGTATGTTTGTACTCGAACATGAGCAGTTTTCGGTTTATTTATAATATATATATATATATATATATATATATATATATATATATATATATATATATATATATATAGACACACATATATATATATATATAATATAGACACACACATATATATATATATATATATATATAGACACACACACATATATATATATATATATATATATAGACACACACACATATATATATATATATATATATAGACACACACATATATATATATATAGAGAGAGAGAGAGAGAGAGACATACATATATATATATATATATATATAGACATATATATATATATATATATATATATATATATATATATAGACACATATATATAGACATACATATATATATATATATATATAGACACATATATATATATAGACACATGCATATATATATAGACACATATATATATATATATATATAGACACATACATATATATAGAGAGAGACACACGCATACATATATATATATATATATAGATAGACACACGCATACATATATATATATATATATATAGGCACACACACAAATATATATATATAGACACACACACATCTATATATATACTCATACTCATATATATATAGAGAGAGAGACACATACATATGTATATATATAGACACATACATATATATATGGACACATACATATATATATAGAGAGAGACACATGCATATATATATATAGACACATACATATATATATATAGAAACATATATATATACATATATATAGACACATACATATATATAGACACATACACATATATAAATATACATATATATACATACATATATATATACATTCATACGTATATATATACACATATATATATATATATACATATATATATATATACCTATATTTACATATACATATATATGTACATTATATTATTATGTATATCATTATGGAGACATAGATATAGATATATATAGACACATACACATATATTTACATACATATATATATACATACATACATACTTATATGTATATATACATACATATATATATATACATAGATATAGATATATATAGACACATACATATATACATATATATATACATATACATATATATGTATACATATATATATACATATAAATATATAGGCATACATATATATATACACATATAAATATATATATATACATATAAATGTATATATATACATATATATATACATATATATATACACATATAAATGTATATATATACACATAAATATATACATATATATATATATATATATATATATACATATAAATATATACATATATATATATATATATAAATATATACATATATGTATATATGTAAAAATGAAACTGCAATTGAATCCGATGATATGTTGAAAGAATGAATAAAGGAAAGAAAGTACAGAATGGATAATAAAGGATAATTTTAATCAATATGACTTACACATGTGTTTCGGTCTGTAGTTTATCTATGTGTACATTATTCAAACAATTATTATCATTAAATAAACCAATGAAATGAAAAAATAATAATAGAAAAAATGTAAAAATATTCCGTACACAGAGAAAATTCGACCTTCATCAGAGTGAATATTTAAATCGTTGGACAAAGCGGGAATTTTTGAAGTGTTCGCGTCTTGAAAGTTCTTTTTTTTTTTTTTTTCGAACACTTCAAAGTAGCTGAAATATTGAACTACATTCTACCTTGTCCAATGGAGGAAAATATTCAGAATGGAGAAAAAAAATTAACAAGTTTTAGGAAAATATTCAGTTACAAAAAATGTTTCAGCTGCGTGCCATAGAAAATACAAGAATATGCACTACTTGATTGGAAAGGTGATCAACTGGGAATTGTGCAAGAAACTAAATTTTGATAATACAACGTGTGTGTGTGTGTGTGTGTGTGTGTGTGTGTGTGTGTGTGTGTGTGTGTTTAAATACTTGATTGGAAAGGTGATCAACTGGGAATTGTGCAAGAAACTAAATTTTGATAATACAACGTGTGTGTGTGTGTGTGTGTGTGTGTGTGTGTTTTAAATACTTGATTGGAAATGTGATCAACTGGGAATTGTGCAAGAAACTAAATTTTGATCATACAACGTGTGTGTGTGTGTGTGTGTTAAATACTTGGTTGGAAAGGTGATAAACTGGGAATTGTGCAAGAAACTAAATTTTGACGCTACAACAAAATGTTATATGCATAAACCAGAACCTGTTCTTGAGAAACACATAAAATTCTATGTGACTTTGAGATGCAGAGGGATCCCCTTATCCCAGCAAGAAGACCAGACCTAGTATTGGTTAACAAGAAAAAGAGAAATTGTCAACAGCGAGATTTTTCAGTCGCAGGGATGTAGGTGAAATAAAACGAAAAGTAGTTGGTGTTCTTGGAACAACAATTTAGAAAACAGACTAGAGGAATTGAAAATCAAAGGAAAAATCAGGACCATCTAGATAATAGATTGGCTAGATAAGATCGGCTAGAATTGTCAAAAGAGATCTTAAGACTCGAGAAGACTTGCCACTCAGACTTTTGTGAAAGACCACTAGATAACGTTGTTGGAAAAAAAACTCGCAAGTAGTGAAATAATAACGAGTAGTAGTAGTAGTAGTAGTAGTAGTAGCTCAATAGGAACATTTCCCAACACCCCTGCATGAACACGATGCGTTATAAGATTAATTTTAAGCGGATTTTAACAGGTTTGAATTCAATGTTCCTTCTCCTAGACTGGTTTTCATGCCACGGTTAAAGAGGCTAGTCTGCCCTACTCATACCTGGAGGGTGAATTGGTTGATCTATACCACCCTCAAGTATATTAGCGATATATAAAATGCAAACAGTATCTTCCAGGATTTAAACACGTCTCGTCGTGTTCATTTCCAATGACGATAAACATTATACGACACACGCTTCATAAAGTTTATTTATATATGCTGGAAAATCCATAGTTTAATTTTTTTTTTAAACCCAGAAAGGATTAGAATTGACGTTTTATACTGGGATACATTGATATGCAAATATAAAATACTTATTCATATATACAATAAGATAAATCGAATAAATCCCACAAATAGTCTGAAAGTAATATGTAATCAGCCGATTATCGAAGAAGAAAAGTATAAATAGTTTTATTTGGATTATTCGAACTATTGTCTTCATCTTTATTTTCATCTGTACAAGGTTTCGACTGATGTGTCCTCCGGTCTTCTTCGGGTATTTCTTCCTGGACACGGGAACCTTCTTAAACTAAGTATACTAGGTATAAGCGCTAAGCTATGTTAAGTATTCTATGTTATTTTCGCCCGTAGTCAGGATTGAACTCGCAATCTACTGGTGATTGTCATTTATAACTACATTAACACATTCTTTACAGCAGTTGCATATGCTGAGAAAGATGACAATTGAGAACGAAAAAATTGCTTATATACTATTGTCTTCATCTTTATTTTCATCTACACAAGGTTTCGACTGGTGTGTCCTTCGGTCTTCTTCAGATATTTCTTCCTGGACTCGGGAACCTTCTTAAACTAAGTATACTAGGTATAAGCGCTAAGCTATGTTAAATATTCTATGTTATTTTCGCCCGTAGTCAGGATTGAACTCGCAATCTACTGATGATTGTCATTTATAACTATGTTAACACAATCCTTACAGCGGTTGCATATGCTGAGAAAGATGACAACTGAGAACGAAAAAATTGCTTATATACTATTGTCTTCATTTTTATTTTCATCTACACAAGGTTTCGACTGATGTGGCCTCCAGTCTTCTTCAGGTATTTCTTCTTGGACTCGGGAACCTTCTTAAACTAAGTATACTAGGTATAAGCGCTAAGCTATGTTAAGTATTCTATATTATTTTCGCCCGTAGTCAGGATTGAACTCGCAATCTACTGATGATTGTCATTTATAACTACTAGCAAATATATGCACCCTCCGGGTGCAAGTATTTGAATTTTAATGTAATGAAATATGTTAAATTTGAAATACTTTTGAAACTAAATAAAAATCCAAATAAAATGATTTGAAACAGAGGGGGTATAATCGAAGAATAGAACAACTTTGAAACTAAGTCTTCCATCATTTTCCATCACTCCCTCCTTTTATTGCTGAATTTTCCTAATTTAACTAAATAGTTAAATTAGGAAGTAAAGAATAAAATTACTGTTATTTCTTTATATTAAAGGATTTCTTTTAAGATTTATCCCCGAGTTTTTTGCTCATATTCATTAAGAAAAAAACAAACAATTAGAAATCAATAATACCAAGCGCATATTTAATAAAATTAAACTTTTAATATCAATATGCAAATTAGCTTTCCTGTTCACACTGTAACCCGCTATTTTGTTGCATATATAAATACAATTGCATGTTATTAGAATGTAGATAAAGTCAAAAGTATTAATAAGGTATAACAATTTTATCAATAACTGAGGTTTAAATAAAAATAAATTCATGGTGAATGTGACGTCAATAACTAAGGGAATTGTGACTTGAGTAGTGATTTAGTTTCGGCTTCAGACAGACAAACACACAATCTCCATTATAATAAGATATTAACACAATCCTTACAGCAGTTGCATATGCTGAGAAAGATGACAATTGAGAACGAAAAAATTGCTTATATATTCTATAGGAAGTGTATAAGTAAATTGGATTTCACATGATCAGGGACTCACTTAAGCCAAAAAACATATTTTACATTTCATTAATCATAAATGGCAATAGCCTATAGATCTGTTGTTGTTGTTATTATTTTATTTATTTTTATTGTATAAGAAAGAATCTTAACTGTATTTACAAAAAAAAGAAAATAATAAACAAACGCTTTTATAAACATATGTGCCGGTTCATGTATAAATTATCTTCAAAATGAATTTAACGATATAATAATATAATTCATAGCAAGCACGTAGTGTCCATGTATATGTAAATGTGTACAGCCGAAATTATTGGAGATGCTAAAGTGTTCTTTATAATAACTATATTGTAAAGCATTCGTGAGAATTGAGTTTTATCAGGAATTAATTTTGCGGAAAAATGATTTTGCGAATTGGATTCAATTAATTATAACTGGATATTCTCAAAAGACAACATTGAAGTGTTTTCTTTCAAATCACACCGTTCTCTTTGTTTTTACTTCCTCAATATAATATTAACACCTCAAAATCGACTGTATTTTACAATAAACAAATTGGATATTTGTATATACGAGGTTGAGTAAAAATGTAATGCCATTTTGTTTAGGACATTTTGTTTACCAATAGGGGCCGGGATAGCTCAGTCGGTAGAGCGTTCGGCTAGAAATCACAAGGTTCCTAGTTCGATACCGGTCCTCGCCAACTCAGCGTATGAGTAGCACAGGGATCTGTGCGGTAAAGTAAGGAGCTGATGGCAGGTGTGGTGCTCCATCTCAGACGCCAAAACAATCTCCTTGGTCTAGCGCTATTGAAAAGGGGATAGACTCCCTGGCTGATACCGACTTTAGGCCGCCCCGACGACTTTACTTTTTTTAATAATTACCAACACAGGAACATTTATGATACATCAAAATGAAGTTGGTCCTCTGTGGATCACATCCCTAGTACTTCACATCGTCACCGATTCTCTCAATAGCAATGTTCCACCTTCGAATGAGAGCATGTATCCATGTCCCGTAAAATTCTGTTGACTGTTCTTTCAGCCACTTCTTCACTACAGATTTCACTTCCTCGTCACTGGAATATTGTTTGCCTCTGAAACCCTCTTTTATGGGTTCGAAGAGATAATAGTCTGAAGGCGCTAAATTTGGTGAGTAGGGAGGATGCGATAAAGTTGTCCACCCGAATGAGGCGATTGACTCGCCTGTCCTGATGCTTGTGTGTGGTCGAGTATTGTTATGCAGAAGGAGGACAATGTTGATTGGCAAGATGGGATCTCCACATAGTCACCGTTTCTCTCAATAGCAATGTTCCACCTTCGAATGAGAGCATTTATCCCTGCCCCGTAAAATTCTGTTGACTGTTGTTTGAGCCACTTCTTCACTACAGATTTCACTTCCTTTTTACTGGAATAATGTTGGTTTATGAAACCCTATTTCAGGGGGCCGAAGAGAGGCAAACATTAGATGTACATATTCATGTAATAATGTGATATAATGATATATGACGAAGTATTTATATATGATTATGTTTACGTATCGGCGTAGCATATCTTATTTTCCTGACATCCCGGCAAGCCGGATTGACGGAAATACTTTTTAACGTGGGGAGGCACAAACCGAAGCTCATACTGTGACCAGTGCAAAAAGTATGTGACCCCTTCAACATTCCACTTTTGGGCCTTCTCAGGTGTTACGTAGTGGGTTTTTTCACCGTTACTAAATCGTATACTTGTACGTGACGTTATGTTGTAGGGCCCGCCGCGTCTTCAAAGCACACAGTACCATTAAGGCTCGTACGGTCGTGTATCAGACGCTGGCACGTTGATCAGCACACACAGAATTCCAGCAGTCCTTTAAGCCCAAAATTCTTCCACACTTCTTTCGTTTATGGTCAGGGAAAAGGTATCACGTTTCACGACCGGGTATTTTTTTTGTTACGGTCAATTTGACTTGTTGACAAGTATATATCTCCTTAGCATCAGTCAGTATATGTTCACGTTTGTTTGTTTAATGGCTTTCATTCATGAATTCCCGTACGATTTCTTTGGCGTAGTGAATAAAGATGTGGGCAGTATTTCGTGCTTTTCATAAATTTATTTTCTTAATGAAAGTTATCGAGAGAGTGAGAGAGTCGATTTCTGTAACACACGTTTTCCAGTCACTCTCCTATGACTAACTCGCACAAACTACCAACTCCCGCAAAATCCGTAACCCGGCCGTCTAATCAACTCCACGGCCTTAGACCAACTGATTCAAAATCTAAGGTTTTCTCATTATATAGAAATCGATGTCGAGCTTTCTAGAATCTTCTGGAACCTTTCGAACGTTCTAACTGTTTTACCGAATTACACGTCTCATTTAAGAGGTCAACGGGTCAACCATCCTTTCTTCTGACAAACCGATTAAACTAAATTTTAATACCAAAATCCCAGACTTAATGGCTACGAATAGACTCAAAGGTGATAATTAGAATTTCATATTCGTAATGTCTGAGAATCATGCTACATCCTATTGAGGTT
>CM042146.1:51321319-51343819 GCA_023376005.1 Doryteuthis pealeii
AACTCTGAACTCAGCTTAAGAAATTGACATTGTGTCGCATCCTGCTCGTGCGGAGGGATTGGTAAAATATATATCCGTGGTAAGTATTTATCGACACGGGTAGGATGTAAATAAGTATTGGGTATCCAGCGGGGATTGAACTCGTTATTCGGTAGTAACGGATCTATGAGACTAGCTTGCCGATCATTACACCACGAGGGAATGCCCTTATTCATCCAATCTATTCGCCACGAGTAGGATGTGACACAAGATCGCAATTATAGAGCGTCCAGCGAGGATCAAACTCGTTATTCAGTAGTAGTAATGCATCTGCGAGTCTATCTTGCTGACCATTACACCACTATGTGACGTTCTTTTATACTCCCCCAAATAACGGGTACGATGTGACACAAGGTCACAAGAATGGGTCATCCAGTGAGAATCGAACTCATGAGAACTACTTGCTAACCCATCCACCCAATGGGACGCTCTCGGTTGCTCTAGGTATGATGTTAATTGAATCTGAGGGTGATGTGGAGTACCCCATCATTGCCATTATTCTCAGGTCCATTCCAACTGGAAGTGGTAGTACCTATTAGGAATCCATCTCTCTCTCTCTCTCTCTCTCTCTATATATATATATATATATATATATATATATATATATATATATTTATTTATATATATATACCAAGCCCTACGCATGAGCAGGATGTGACACATGGGCAATATATTAAGTGGAGTTTAACAGGTTTGAATTCAGAGTTTTCCTTCTCCTAGACTGGTTAGGAATCCATCTATAGATAAAATAGTTTCAATTAATTACAAAGGGTTATTATCATTCGTTACTTGAAATCATACGGTTGTGTCCGAATTATTTATATTAGATAGGAAAACTTAATATCATAACTGAGTTCCAAAAATCTTCTTAAGAAGCAACTAAACAAAATATCT
Organism: Doryteuthis pealeii; assembly: GCA_023376005.1. Taxonomy (NCBI): domain Eukaryota; kingdom Metazoa; phylum Mollusca; class Cephalopoda; order Myopsida; family Loliginidae; genus Doryteuthis; species Doryteuthis pealeii. The sequence continues at coordinate 51,322,253 of CM042146.1, forward strand.
AAATATGTACGTACAATGAATGATATTCTCTACCTCCTGTGCATAAAATAACTCTAGACAGGTTGACATGCCATCAAAATCAATCAATCAATCAATCAAATGGTATTGGAAAGGAAAATTTAAAACTAAAGAAATCATATTTCAACTTCAAGGTAGGTATTTACCCAACCCGTTCACCACAGGTATGATGTGACAAAAGGTTGCAAATATGGGACATCCAGCAAACACCGAACTCACTTTTCACTCGTAATGGATTTACGAGACTTGTTTGCAAACCATTACACAGTGGTAGACCCATAATTTTCCACATAACTTATATATATATATATATATATATATATATATATATATATATATATATATATAAAGATAAATCTAATGAGTCAGATGAACCTACTAAAAGTTTCGCTTAATGCTCTTCCGGGCTGAGATCTGACTCAGCCAGTCAGATCTCAGCCCTGAAGTGCATTAAGCGAAACTTTTAGTAGGTTTGTCTGACTCATTAGATTTATCTTTATTATTTGCCCTACTTAGGTATTGAGCACTTTTTACTTATTAGCTATTCGCCTAGCGGTTATATGAATAAATATATATGTTATATACATATATATATACATATAAATTGTTTTTTCTTTTGGCCAAATACTGTATCAATAGATTATTTTTTTTGTTGGTACGACTATCTTGGTCTTTTCTTTTTTTCAAAAAAAATGTTCTCCCCGGTTGATGTTTGGTAGTATATTTTTACAATCAAACTATTTGCTGGATTTTTTCTCATCGCGAGGATTTACCAACACGCTTGGTATTATATATATATATATATATATATATATATATATATATACTGTTAACGTCAACTTCAAGTCAATGGCCATTTCGATACATTTAACAGCATCGTTTTGCCTGCGGTGTTTTACACTGGCGAAATGTGGACAACCACAGAGGCCTATAGAGAGAGCCATGTTGGAAATATCATCAGAAACGAGGTAATTCGGGAGTGGGTTGGCCTATTGTCGATATCAGCCGCACAGCTAGTTAGTCTTCCCACTTTTCACTAGCACTAGACCAGGGAGATTTTTTGGCATCTGAGATGAAATGCCACCCCTATCATCAGCTCCCCACTTTACCACACAACTCCAAGCTGTGCTACTCATACCATGAGTCGGCGGAGGCCGTTACGAAACTCGGAATCGGAACCTTATGGTTTCTTTCTGGATGCTATACCCACTGAGCTGAATCGTTCCCAAATTATTTTTGATACGATAAAATAGCATGAAATAGTATTGAAAAGTATTGCAGTCTCCCAGTCTCCTTTAATATTTTATGTCGTAATATCAATTTATATAAAAGTAGGAATATGTAAAAGCATTCGCGGCGTTATTTGATTGTTCGGAAATGTGAGATTATTCCAGATTATAATAAAACTCACGAATAAATAATGTTCCTCGTCTGTTTCCATGAAAATTACGTCAATATTTTCGCAATTATTTAAAAAGAACATTTCATAGTATGTGATAAAGATGTATAAGCGAGATATATGGTGGAGGCGTCTGGTGCAATGGACACCGTCGTATGAATTGGACACGGCGAGGCGGGTTCAAATCATGGACGCGACTGAATTTCATATAGTGCTAATACTCTTATGAGGGTAAGAATCCAACATTTCACATAGTGCTAATACCCTTATGAGGGTAAGAATCGAACATTTCACATAGTGCTAATACTCTTATGAAGGTAAGAATCCAGCATTTCATATAGTGCTAATACCCTTATGAAGGTAAGAATCCAGCATTTCACATAGTGGTAATGCTCTTATGAAGGTAAGAATCCAGTATTTCATATAGTGCTAATACCCTTATGAAGGTAAGAATCGAACATTTCACATAGTGCTAATACCCTTATGAAGGTAAGAATCCAGCATTTCATATAGTGCTAATACCCTTATGAAGGTAAGAATCCAGTATTTCATAAGTGCTAATACCCTTATGAGGGTAAGAATCCAGCATTTCATATAGTGCTAATACCTTATGAAGGTAAGAATCCAGTATTTCATATAGTGCTAATACCCTTATGAAGGTAAGAATCCAGCATTTCATATAGTGCTAATACCCTAAGAATCCAGTATTTCACATAGTGCTAATACCCTTATGAGGGTAAGAATCCAGTATTTCATATAGTGCTAATACCCTTATGAAGGTAAGAATCGAACATTTCACATAGTGCTAATACCCTTATGAAGGTAAGAATCGAACATTTCACATAGTGCTAATACCCTTATGAAGGTAAGAATCCAGTATTTCATATAGTGCTAATACCCTTATGAAGGTAAGAATCCAGTATTTCATATACTGCTAATACCCTTATGAAGGTAAGAATCGAACATTTCACATAGTGCTAATACTCTTATGAAGGTAAGAATCCAGTATTTGATATAGTGCTAATACCCTTATGAAGGTAAGAATCGAACATTTCACATAGTGCTAATGCTCTTATGAAGGTAAGAATCCAGTATTTCATATACTGCTAATACCCTTATGAAGGTAAGAATCGAACATTTCACATAGTGCTAATGCTCTTATGAAGGTAAGAATCCAGTATTTCATATAGTGCTAATACCATTATGAGGGTAAGAATCCAACATTTCACATAGTGCTAATGCTCTTATGAAGGTAAGAATCCAGTATTTCATATAGTGCTAATACCCTTATGAAGGTAAGAATCCAACATTTCATATACTGCTAATACCCTTATGAAGGTAAGAATCGAACATTTCACATAGTGCTAATACCCTTATGAAGGTAAGAATCGAACATTTCACATAGTGCTAATGCTCTTATGAAGGTAAGAATCCAGTATTTCATATAGTGCTTAATACCCTTATGAAGGTAAGAATCCAACATTTCACATAGTGCTTAATACCCTTATGAAGGTAAGAATCCAACATTTCACATAGTGCTAATACCCTTATGAAGGTAAGAATCCAACATTTCACATAGTGCTTAATACCCTTATGAAGGTAAGAATCCAACATTTCACATAGTGCTAATACCCTTATGAGGGTAAGAATCCAACATTTCACATAGTGCTTAATACACTTATGAAGGTAAGAATCCAACTATTCATTCTCCAGCTATTGGTACTTAGTAGGGCAAATTGGGGTATTTAGCCTTATTTTGGGTACCAGTGTAGGAGAAGGAAAACTCTGAATTCAAAACCATCAAACCCCGCTTAATAAATTGACCCTGTGTCAAATCCTACTCGTGTAGAGGTTTTAATATATATGTATAAGAGAGATATATTACAAGAATAAATTATTTCAACAATCCGTTTTTTTTTGTCCTGTCAGATTCTTGCCCTGATGAGCTACTAAGCGAAACTATTAGTAGGTATATCTGACGCATTAGGTTTAACTTTATTATTTGCTCTACTTAGATATCGAGTACTTTTTACATTTTAGCTTTAGACAATGCTAGGGGTTATATATATATATATATATATATATATATATATATAATTTTTTTCTTTTCTCCAAGTGTTATAGTGCTAATCGATTATTTTCTGTTGTTGAGAATCTCTTGGTCTTTTCGTTTGTTTTGTTTTTTTTTTTGTTTCAGTTTTTTCCCAGGTGATGTTTTATAGCATATTTTTTACTAACAAACTATTTACCGAGTTTTTTCTTATCGCAGGCGTTTACTAATAAAATTAGTATAATATATATATATATATATATATATATATATATATATATATATATATATATATATATATACTAGCAAAAGTGCCCGGTCCATGACCAGACTAAAAATAATTTTAACACCAGTTTGTGAGAGGCTAGAGAGATAATAAGAGGAAAATAATTCATAGAATATAATTTTAAAAAAATGTAATTCTTAACTTTTGGGTGTTTTGAAATATAATTCTATTTTAAAAAAAACTCTTTTGTACACATGACAAAAACTTAAATCCGGTTCCTAATTCCTTGTTTTTCTTAATTGATTGTTGCATTAAAGTGACAAAAAATATTAATTTAATTTATTTTATTTTACCCCTAAAAAGTAACAATTAAAAGGAGCTAATTATTAAATATGTGTCCTCATTTATTTAGCTCTATCGCCTGGGACTGTACCCTATGCCGACAGCACCTCTGCTGAGTAAAACCACTTTCCAATTGGGCCAACTGTTGGTCGTAGATGACGACCCGTGGTGTTTGCCGAGCAGTCCATCGCATGCACCGTTACTTGGGCTAGACGGACGGTTGGAGAGGTCCCTTCAATCAATCGACTGCTTACGTCAAGCCCTAGCACATATGATTGTCCCTATCATATGGCTCTGATGGTAAAACTGAATCTAGGGGTGAGGTTCCAATTATGGAACTCTGGGAAGTGTGGAGTACCCCTTCATTGCCATTACTCCCAGGCCCACATTGACTCGGAGGTAGTACTTGTTAGGCCCGCCAAGTACGACCACTACAGCTCCCACCTATTGGTCTAAATAGATAAAAAATGAGTCTAAAAAATATGTTTGTGCTGATAGGACAGGATATGGTGTGGGAGGGTAGTTTTTGTTTTATGAAATGAACATTGTATTTTTTTTCATACAGTAAGAGTGGGTGCGGAGGTGTACCCACATCAAATAGTAAAAGACCGACCTTACTGTCTGAGAAGTTCTAAACTCATGCCGACGTGAGTTGGGTGGGGGTGGAGGGGTGAGTATAAGGTATTTCTTAATTTTTTCTTAATTATTGAATTATATCACTTAATTATAAAAAATCAAAAACCAAATTTGGAATGTTTCTTAGTTAGAAGTTTATGCAAGATTTCGAATCAGAGTAACCTCCCGTTTTGGACTTATACGTCGACACGTACATGCCAAACTTCCTTTTATATATATAGATAAAGGCCGTTGGAAATAAAGAATCAGACAATCATATATGATTTAATATATAATCATATCCCTTCCAACTGTCAATAAAATTGAAAAAGAAAAGGATTTCTCAAAATATAGCAAATTTCTTTCTGATGCTTTATTACTAACACCATTTAATTTTAAGTACATTATATTTTTTTCAATTTAATTTTACTTATCAACATCAGTAGGCTAAAAGAATTTTACCTATTGCATGTGTCCACCCACATGCAAATATGCGTGGAGTTCCACTTGATACAAAAGACTTCATGTATAGAATCCTATCCTCATTGAAGTTTCTATAAATATTTAACTGAAAAGTGTCAGTTCTTTCTGAAAGCGAAATAAACAAAGATAGAGACAGCAGATTTGGCCAATGTAAACAAAGTCATTGGAAGATTATGGGAACGTGTAATGGGCCGGTTTATCTCAGTCGGTAGAACATCCACCTAGGAATCCCAAGGTTCCAGGTACGATACAATCTCCGCGCATGAGTAGCACAGAGTTACGATTCATGTCGCCATTTTAGGCGTTTAAGTCTCCTGAAAAGGGTATAGACTTAATAGTAGAAAGTCCAGTTTAGTCTTTGAAATCTTTGGTAGAACAAGAGCGTACTTGCAACAAAGAATCCAGTCGTAGTCCGTCTAGTATTAAGTTCAGTTAGCAACTGACTTCAGGTCAAATTATCAACGATCTAAAATGCATTCTATGTCGTTTTTGATTGGTCAATTCCTGCTATTTCTATCTGTGAAAGTCTATTAATAAAAGTGGTGACTTTCCATACAGCTTATATCTCTACGATAGGGGCACCTCATTTGGTGTAATGGTTAGCAAGCAAGATTAGCAGACCATTGTTAGTGAGTTCGATTCTCACTGGGCGCCCCACACTTCTGGCCTTGTGCTATATCTAAGCTAAGCTTAGTAAATAACTAAGGGCACCTCACATGGTGTAATGGTTAGCAAGGTAGATTTGCAGACCATTGTTAGTGAGTTCGATTCTCACTGGGTGCCCCATACCTCTGGCCTTGTGCCATATCTAAGCTAAGCTTAGTAAATAACTATATCTCTACGATAGGGGCATCTCATTTGGTGTAATGGTTAGCAAACTAGATTAGCAGACCATTGTTAGTGAGTTCGATTCTCACTGGGCGCCCCACACTTCTGACCTTGTGCCATATCTAAGCTAAGCTTAGTAAATAACTATATCTCTACGATAGATTGGTTATTGGCGTTAAATTGGGGAGCAGATGGTAGGTCTGGCGCTCCACCACAAACGCAGAAACAACACCCCAGCTCTAGCGCTAGTGAAAAGGCGATAGACTCTCTCACTACCCGGCTGATACCGGCAATAAGACACCCTATTTTATCAATGAGTATTTAGTTTATAGTGAGTATCATTATTACATAAAAATATTAAAATTCTATGAAAAATCAATTAATTACTATATCACCTTTGGATGAATTTATATTTAGAATAGTTTTTTCCTAAAATATTTTTATTTTCGATTTAATTTTATGAAATCCGAACAAAATATATTTTATCTAATTGTTTTGTGGGTCTCCAAGTATTGCTGCCGTATAGTAGCATATACATATGTGTGTGTGTGCGTGTGTGTGTGTGCGTGTGTGTGTGTGCGTGTGTGTGTGTGTCTTTTAAAGCGCGATATTTCAATTTGCAGCTCGCAAAGAACTGTCTTTGAATTACTTTCCGCGAGCTGAAACTATTGGCATTAATCGTTTTCTTCCCATAAAAAAACAAACTTCCTCAAATAAAAGAATGAAAAGTAAAGGTCTTGGACTTATAAAACACGTCAAAGTTATAAATCAATATAACAATTAAAGACTTTACATTGAAATAAGTATCATTCGATAAAAATTTAAATAGATACGACACTGGAGACATTTAAGTAAAGAAGCCATTATAGTTGTTTTTAATTTTTTTAAATTTGTTATTGTTACAGTTATTGTATTGCTTTTAATGTTATTGTTTCCTTCGTTATGTGTTCAATAAAAATCCTAAAGATAGTTCAATCAGTTACTTTTTCTTTAACTTTCTTAACGTTTTCTTTAATAGACTTATTGAAAATATTTTAGTATTTAAATTTCAATATAAACATTGTTTAAGTTAAATAGTCTCTAGCCCTGTCGGCGGGGTTTAGAATAAGTTGACTGTGGTAAGACCCAACCAAAAGGCGTTGTCTAGGATAGGTATCCATTTACTTTTTTCGTCAACTTTTCTAACTTTTTTTTTATAGATTCATTGAAAATGTTTTAGTATGGAATTTTTTATATAGAACATTGGGTAAGTCGAATCGTATTTAGCTCTGTCGGTGGGGCATAGAATAAGCTCCATTTAGCCCCTCTAGAAGGGTAAGACTTCACCAAAATGGGTTATCCGTGGTAAGTATTAGGAAGCGCGTGGTGTAATGGTTAAAGTCATGGGAAATGGACTCGTCGCCCTGAGTTCAAATCCTGGACGTGGTAATTGCATTTCATTTAGCGCGCTAATGATCCTTGGAAAGGTATGAATCGCTAGTCTCCTCCAGCGTATGGGTAAATAGTAGGCAGACTTGGCTCTTTAACCTTGGTTAGGCAACTGTCTAGGAGAAGGAGAAACTCGTGAACTCAGCTTAAGAAATTGACATTGTGTGGTCGCATCCTGCTCGTCGGAGGATTGGTAAAATATATATCCGTGGTAAGTATTTATCGACACCGGGTAGGATGTAAATAAGTATTGGGTATGCCAGCGGGGATTGAACTCGTTATTCGGTAAGTAACGGATCTATGAGACTAGCTTGCCGATCATTACACCACGAGGGAATGCCCTTATTCATCCAATCTATTCGCCACGCAGTAGGATGTGACACAAGATCGCAATTATAGAGCGTCCAGCGAGGATCAAACTCGTTATTCAGTAGTAGTAATGCATCTGCGAGTCTATCTTGCTGGACCATTACACACTATGTGACGTTCTTTTATACTCCGCAAATAAACGGGTACGATGTGACACAAGGTCACAAGAATGGGTCATCCAGTGAGAATCGAACTCATGAGAACTACTTGCTAACCCATCCACCCAATGGGACGCTCTCGGTTGCTCTAGGTATTGATGTTAATTGAATCTGAGGGTGATGTGGAGTACCCCATCATTGCCATTATTCTCAGGTCCATCCAACTGGAAGTGGTAGTACCTATTAGGAATCCATCTCTCTCTCTCTCTCTCTCTCTCTATATATATATATTATATATATATATATATAATATATATATATTTATTTATATATATATACCAGCCTACGCATGAGCAGGATGTGACGCATGGGCAATATATTAAGTGGAGTTTAAACAGCGTTTGAATTCAGAGTTTTCCTTCTCCTAGACTGGTAGGAATCCATCTATAGATAAAATAGTTTCAATAATTACAAAGGGTTATTATCATCGTTACTTGAAATCATACGGTTGTGTCCGAATTATTTATATTAGATAGGAAAACTTGAATATCATAATGAGTTCCAAGAAATCTATGCTTAAGAAAGGCAAACTAAACAAAAAATATCTAAATATGTACGTACAATGAATGATATTCTCTACCTCCTGTGCATAAAATAACTCTAGACAGGTTGACATGCCGATCAAAATCACAATCAATCAATCAATCAAATGGTATTGAAGGAAAATTTAAACTAAAAAATATCATATTTCAACTTCAAGGTAGATATTTACCCAACCCGTTCACCACAGGTTATGATGTGACAAAAGGTTGCAATATGGACATCCAGCAAACACCGAACTCACTTTTCACTCGTAATGGATTACGAAGACTTGTTTGCAAACCATTACCATCAGGTGGTTAGACCCATAATTTTCCACATAACTTATATATAATATATATATATAGTATATATATATATATATATATATATATATAAAGATAAATCGAATGAGTCAGATGAACCTACTAAAAGTTTCGCTTAATGCTTCGCGGGCTGAGATCTGACTCAGCCAGTCAGATCTCAGCCCTGAAGTGCATTAAGCGAAACTTTTAGTAGGTTTGTCTGACTCATTGAGATTTATCTTTATTATTGTGCCCTACTTAGGTATTGAGCACTTACTTTATTAGCTATTTCGCCTAGCGGTTATATGAATAAATATATTTGTATTATACATATAATATATACATATAATTGTTTTTCTTTTGGCCAAATACTGTATCAATAGATTATTTTTTTTGTTTGGTACGGACTATCTTGGTTCTTTTCTTTTTTTCAAAAAAAATGTTCTCCCCGGTTGATGTTTGGTAGATATTTTACAATCAAACTATTTGCTGGATTTTTTTCTCATCGCGAGGATTTACCAACACGCTTGGTATATATATATATATATATATATATTATATATTATATATACTGTTAACGTCAACCTTCACAGTCAATGGCCATTTCGATACATTTAACAGCATCGTTTTGCCTGCGGTGTTTTAACACTGGCGAATGTGGCAACCACAGAGGCCTATAGAGAGAGCCATGTTGGAAATATCATCAGAAACGAGGTAATTCGGGAGTGGGTGGCCTATTGTTCGATATCAGCCGCACAGCTAGTTAGTCTTCCCACTTTTCCACTACTGCACTAGACCAGGGAGATTTTTTGGCATCTGAGATGAAATGCCAACCCCTATCATATCAGCTCCCCACTTTACCACACAACTCCAAGCTGTGCTTACTCATTACCATGAGTCGGCGGAGGCCGTTTACGAAACTCGGAATCGGAACCTTATGTGTTCTTTCTGGGATGCTATACCCACTGAGCTGAATCGTTCCCAAATTATTTTTGATACGATAAAATAGCATGAAATAGTATTGAAAAGTATTGCAGTCTCCCAGTCTCCTTTAATATTTTATGTCGTAATAATCAATTTATTAAAAAGTAGGAATATGTAAAAGCATTCGCGGCGTTATTTGATTGTTCGGAAATGTGAGATTATTCCAGATTATAATAAAACTCACGAATAAATAATGTTCCTCGTCTATGTTTCCATTGAAAATTACGTCAATATTTTTCGCAATTATTTAAAAAGAACATTTCATAGTATGTGATAAAAGATGTATAAGCGAGATATATGGTGGAGGCGTCTGGTGCAAGGACACCGTCGTATGAATTGGACACGGCGAGGCGGGTTCAAATCATGGACGCGACTGAATTTCATATAGTGCTAATACTCTTATGAGGGTAAGAATCCACATTTCACATAAGTGCTAATACCTTATGAGGGTAAGAATCGAACATTTCACATAGTGCAAATTACTCTTATGAAGGTAAGAATCCAGCAATTTCATATAGTGCTAATACCCTTATGAAGGTAAGAATCCAGCATTTCACATAGTGGTAATGCTCTTATGAAGGTAAGAATCCAGTATTTCATTATAGTGCTAATACCGCTTATGAAGGTAAGAATCGAACATTTCACATAGTGCTAATACCCTTATGAAGGTAAGATCCAGCATTTCATATAGTGCTAATACCCTTATGAAGGTAAGAATCCAGTATTTCATAGTGCTAATACCCTTATGAGGTAAGAATCCAGCATTTCATATAGTGCTAATACCTTATGAAGGTAAGAATCCAGTATTTCATATAGTGCTAATACCCTTATGAAGGTAAGAATCCAGCATTTCATATAGTGCTATACCCTTATGGAAGGTAAGAATCCAGTATTTCACATAGTGCTAATACCTTATGAGGGTAAGAATCCAGTATTTCATATAGTGCTAATACCCTTATGAAGGTAAGAATCGAACATTTCACATAGTGCTAATACCTTATGAAGGTAAGAATCCGAACATTTCACATTAGTGCTAATACCTTATGAAGGTAAGGAATCCATATTTCACATAGTGCTAATGACCTTATGAAGGTAAGAATCCAGTATTTCATATACTGCTAATACCCTTATGAAGGTAAGAATCGAACATTTCACATAGTGCTAATACTCTTATGAAGGTAAGAATCCAGTATTTGAGTATATGCTAATAACCCTTATGAAGGTAAGAATCGAACATTTCACATAGTGCAATGCTCTTATGAAGGTAAAATCCAGTATTTCATTATACTGCTAATACCCTTATGAAGGTAAGAATCGAACATTTCACATAGTGCTAATGCTCTTATGAAGTAAGAATCCAGTATTCTTATAGTGCTAATACCTTATGAGGTAAGAATCAACATTTCACATAGTGCTAATGCTCTTATGAAGGTAAGAATCCCAGTATTTCATATAGTGCTAATACCCTTATGAAGGTACGAATCCAACATTTCATATAGCTGCTAATACCCTTATGAAGGTAGAATCAACATATTTCACATAGTGCTAATACCCTTATGAAGGTAGAATCGAACATTTCACATAGTGCTAATGCTCTTATGAAAGGTAAGAATCCAGTATTTTCATATAGTGCTTAATACCTTATGAAGGTAAGAATCAACATTTCACATAGTGCTTAATACCCTTATGGAAGGTAAGAATCCAACATTTCAATAGTGCTAATACCCTTATGAAGTAAGAATCCAACATTTCACATAGTGCTTAATACCCTTATGAAGGTAAGAATCCAAATTTCACATAGTGCTAATACCCTTATGAGGGAAGAATCCAACATTTCACATAGTGCTTAATACACTTATGAAGGTAAGAATCCAACTATCATTCTCCAGCTATTGGTACTAGTAGGGCAAATTGGGGTATTTAGCCTTATTTTGGGTACCAGTGTAGGAGAAGGAAAACTCTGAATTCAAAACCATCAAACCCCGCTTAATAAAATTGACCCTGTGTCAAATCCTACTCGTGTAGAGGTTTTAATATATATGTATAAGAGAGATATATTAACAAGAATAAATTATTTCAACAATCCGTTTTTTTTTGTCCTGTCAGATTCTTGCCCTGATGAGCTACTAAGCGAAACTATTAGTAGGTATATCTGACGCATTAGGTTTAACTTTATTATTTGCTCTACTTAGATATCGAGTACTTTTTACATTTTAGCTTTGACAATGCTAGGGGTTATATATATATATATAATATATATATATATATTAATTTTTTTCTTTTTCTCCAAAGGTTAAGTGCTAATCGATTATTTCTGTTGTTGAGAATCTCTTGGTCTTTTCGTTTGTTTTGTTTTTTTTTTTTTGTTTCAGTTTTTTCCCAGGTGATGTTTTATAGCATATTTTTTACTAACAAACTATTTACCGAGTTTTTTCTATCGCAGGCGTTTACTAATAAAATTTAGTATAATATATATATATATATATATATATATATATATTAATATATATATATATATATATATATACTAGCAAAAGTGCCCGGTCCATGACCAGGACTAAAAATAATTTTAACAACCAGTTTGTGAGAGGCTAGAGAGAAATAAGAGGAAAATAATTCATAGAATATAATTTAAGAAAAAATGTAATTCTTAACTTTTGGGTGTTTTGAAATATAATTCTATTTAAAAAAAAACTTCTTGTACACATGACAAAAACTTAAATCCGGTTCCTAATTCCTTGTTTTTTCTTAATTATGTTTGCATTAAAGTGACAAAAATATTAATTTAATTTATTTTATTTTACCCCTAAAAAGTAATTTATTGAAGAGTTTTTCTCATATTCATTAAGATAAAACCACTCTATTACAAATCAATAATACTGAGTACATATTTATTAAAATCAAATTTTTAATATCAATATGCAAAATAGCCTTCCTGTTCACACTGTAAACCTCTACTATTGTTGTATATATAAATACAATTGCATGCTATTAGTATGTATATATGGTCCACAATATTAATAATGTAAAATAATTTCATTAATAATTGTGGTTTTGATAAAAATAAAATCATGGAGAATGTGACGTAAATAACTACGGGAATTATGACTCTAGTAGTAATATGGTTTGGGTGACAGACAGAAAAACACACAATCTCCATTATGAGAAGATTTAAAACAATTAATCAACAAATACTCATCAATAAAAAATTACACACTGATAAAATTTATTTAAAGAATATAGTTTTCGATTCAATCATATTAATAGTTATAACAAAACGATGCAGTTAAATCTAAATAGCTCATCATTTTTAAAGTACTTTTCTACCGAATATGCAATTTTACAGATCCATCGTAGTGAAACGGTTAGCATGTTAGTCACGCAGATCCATTACTTGTGACATTTGTCCCTTAGATTTAAACCATAGGTAAATGATAAGACATGGTGCCTATTCACAAACTTTCAACAAATTTCAATAATATTAAGATATCCTAATTGATTTTAACCCCCCTATAGTAAATATCTTTTTTCTAAGTTCTAAATTTGTCGGATTGGCCTATTGTCGGTATCAGCCGGACAGCGAGGGAGTCTGTCCCCTTTTCGCTAGCACTAGACCAGAGGGGGTTATATTTCTGATGTGGAGCGCCACACCTACCGTCAGCTCTCCACTTTACCGCACAGATCAGATTATACAATCTGTGCTACTCATACGGTGAGTTGACGCGGACCGCTATCGAACTAAGAACCTTGCGATTCCGTGGCGGTACTCTACCGACTTAGCTAAAACCGGTCGGTCGGGGGGGGGGTTAAATATTTTAGAAGTCCATAATTTAAGTATTGGAATGTCTGATATCGCTGGTTTTTCTATTAATTGAACGTAAATCAACAGAAACATTCACTGTTTATGGTAACAATTGGTTAAGCATCAATAGAATTATTTCAACAAAAGTTGTTAATTAATGACAATTAAGCTCGTTGTAGATAAGTTGCTGGAGACAATTCTTTTAGGAAATTTCAATGGACGTCGAATTCTGTGACGGATGGGTAGACGGATTCGGCTCTTGGCAAGGATCTAAGTAAATTTTGCCCTGAACGTCACGCAAATAAATTGTACTTTCGTTCAGAAGATATATATATAACAATCTTCAATGAGCATATATATATATACATATATATATATATATATAACAATCTTCAATGAGCATATATATATATGTATATATATATATATGTATATATAACAATCTTCAATGAGCATACACACATACATATACATACATATATATATATATATATATGTATATATAACAATCTTCAATGGGCATACACACACACACATATATATATATATATATGACAATCTTCAATAAGCATACACACGCACACACACATATACATATATATATATAACAATCTTCAATGAGCACACACATATATATATATATATATATAATATATACATATATATATATTTATAATATATATATATATATATTATATATATATAACAATCTTCTAATGGGCATATATACATACACACACACACACACACACACACACACACACACATATATATATATATATATATTTGTATGTATAACAAATCTTCTCTGAGCATATATATATATATATATATATATATATATAACAATCTTCAATGAGCATATAAAATATATATATATATATATATATATATATATATATATATATAAATCTTCAATGAGCATACACACAGACAACATATACATACATATATATATATAATAACAACTCTTCAAATGGGCACACACACACACACACACAACCATATATATATATATATATAACAATCTTCAAATGGGCACACAACACACACACACACACACATATATATATATATATATAACAATCTTCAATGAGCACACACACACGCATATATATATATATACATATATACATATATATAACAATCTTCAATGAGCCTATATATATTATATATATATATATATATATTATACATATATATATATATATAACAATCTTCTATGGGCATATATACATACACACACACACGCACACACACACACACACACACACACACATATATATATATATATTATTTGTATGTATAACAAATCTTCTCTGAGCATATATATATATATATATATAACGAAATGTTTAATGGATTGTATAAGCAGATGTACGCAGTAAAAATATTATAATTTCTGACGGGCAACACAATGTTCTGCATGATAAAACGAAAATCAATCATTTGTTATATTTTGTAAATGCTGGAAAAAAATTTCCCGCAGTATTTTGCATAGAAGCATTAAATGTTTTTAAGCGATTTTCATTTGCAGCTCGCAAAGAACTGTTGAATTACTTTCCGCGAGCTGAAACTATTGCATTAATCGTTTTCTTCCCATAAAAAAAAACAAACTTTCTCAAATAAAAGAATGAAAATAAATCTGGACTTATAAAACACGTCAAAAGTTATAAATCAATATAACAATTAAAGACTTTACATTGAAATAAGTACATTCGATAAAAATTTAAAATAGATACACTGGAGACATTTAAGTAAAGAATCCATTATAGTTGGGTTTTTTATTTTTTTAAATGTATTATTACATTTATTTTTATTCTTTTATGTTATTGTTTCCTTCGTTATGTTGTTCAATAAAAATCCTAAAGATAGTTCAATCAGTTACTTTTTCTTTAACTTTCTTAACGTTTTCTTAATAGACTTATTGAAAATATTTTTAGTATTTAAATTTCAATATAAAACATTGTTTAAGTTAAATAGTCTCTAGCCCTGTCGGCGGGGTTTAGAATAAGTTGACTGTGGTAAGACCCAATCAAAAGGCGTTGTCTAGGATAGGTATTCATTTACTTTGTTCGTCAACTTTTCTAACGTTTTCTTAATAGATTCATTGAAAATGTTTTTAGTATGGAAATTTTAATATAAAACATTGGGTAAGTTGAATCGTATTTAGCTCTGTCGGTGGGGCTTAGAATAAGCTGAATTTAGCCCCTCTAGAGGGGTAAGACATCACCAAAATGGGTTATCCGTGGTAAGTATTAATCGCCATGGGTAGGATGTAAAATAAGTATTGGGTATCCAGCGGGGATAGAACTCGTTATTCGGTAGTAACGGATCTGTGAGACTAGCTTGCCGATCATTACACCACGAAGGAATGCTCTTATTCGTCCAACCCATTCGCCACGAGTAGGATGTGACACAAGATCGCAATTATAGAGCGTCCAGAGGGGATCAAATTTGTTATTCAGTAACAAATGCATCTGCAAGACTATCTTGCTGACCATTACACCACTATGTGACGTTCTTTTTTACCCCCCCCCCCAAAAAAAACGGGTACTATGTGACACAAGGTCACAAGAATGGGTCATCCAGTGAGGATCGAACTCATGAGAATTACTTACTAACCAATCCACCCAATGGGACGCGCTGGGTTGCTCTAGGTATGATGTTAATTGAACCTGAGGGTGGTGTGGAGTACCCCATCATTGCCATTATTCTCAGGTCCATTCCAACTGGAAGTGGTAGTACCTATTAGGAATCCATCTCTCTCTATATATATATATTTACCAAGCCCTACGCATGAGCAGGATGCGACACAAGGTCAATTTATTAAGCGGAGTTTAACAGGTTTGAATTCAGAGTTTTCCTTCTCCTAGACTGGTTAGGAATCCATCTATAGATAAAATAGTTTCAATTGATTACTAAGGATTATTATCATCCGTTACTTGAAATCATACGGTTGTGTCCGAATTATTTTTATTAGATAGGAAAACTTAATATCATAACTGAGTTCCAAAAATCTTCTTAAGAAGCAACTAAACAAAATATCTAAATATGTACGTACAATGAATGATATTCTCTACCTCCTGTGCATAAAATAACTCTAGACAGGTTGAAATGCCATCAAAATCAATCAATCAATAAAATGATATTGGAAAGGAAAATTTAAAACTAAAGAAATCATATTTCAACTTCAAGGTAGGTATTTACCCAACCCGTTCGCCACAGGTATGATGTGACAAAAGATTGCAAATACGGGACATCCAGCAAACACCGAACTCATTTTTCACTCGTAATGGATTTACGAGACTTGTTTGGAAACCATTACAGAGTGGTAGACCCATAATTTTCCACATAACTTATATATATATATATATATATATATATATATAAAGATAAATCTAATGAGTCAGACGAACCTACTAAAAGTTTCGCTTAATGCTCTTCCGGGCTGCCAGCCAGTATTGAGCACTTTTTACTTATTAGCTATTCTCCTAGCGGTTATATGAATATATATATATATATATATATATATATATATATATATATATCTGAGATCTGACTCAGCCAGCCAGTATTGAGCACTTTTTACTTATTAGCTATTCTCCTAGCGGTTATATGAATATATATATATATATATATATATCTTATATACATATATATACATATAAATTGTTTTTTTCTTTTGGCCAAATACTGTACCAATAGATTATTTTTTTGTTGGTACGACTATCTTGGTCTTTACTTTTTTTCAAAAAAAAATTTCTCCCCGGTTGATGTTTGGTAGTATATTTTTACAATCAAACTATTTGCTGGATTTTTTTCTCATCAGCTCCCCACTTTACCACACAACTCCAAGCTGTGCTACTCATACGATGAGTCGGCGGAGGCCGTTACGAAACTAGGAATCGGAACCTTATGGTTCCTTTGTGGATGCTATACCCACTGAGCTGAATCGTTCCCAAATAATTTTTGATACGATAAAATAGCATGAAATAGTATTGAAAAGCATTGCAGTCTCCCAGTCTTTTTTATTATTTTATGTCGTAATATCAATTTATATAAAAGTAGGAATATGTAAAAGCATTCGCGGCGTTATTTGATTGTTCGGAAATGTGAGATTATTCCAGATTATAATAAAACTCACGAATAAATAATGTTCCTCGTCTGTTACCATGAAAATTACGTCAATATTTTCGCAATTATTTAAAAAGAACATTTCATAGTATGTGATAAAGATGTATAAGCGAGATATATGGTGGAGGCGTCTGGTGCAATGAACACCGTCGTATGAATTGGACACGGCGAGGCGGGTTCAAATCATAGACGAGACTGCATTTCATATACTGCTAATACTCTTATGAAGGTAAGAATCCAGTATTTCATATAGTGCTAATACTCTTATGAAGGTAAGAATTGAATGCTCTTATGAAGGTAAGAATCCAGTATTTCATATAGTGCTAATACCCTTATGAAGGTACGAATCGAACATTTCACATAGTGCTAATGCTCTTATGAAGGTAAGAATCCAGTATTTCATATAGTGCTAATACCCTTATGAAGGTACGAATCGAACATTTCACATAGTGCTAATACTCTTATGAAGGTAAGAATCCAGCATTTCATATAGTGCTAATACCCTTATGAAGGTAAGAATCGAACATTTCACATAGTGCTAATGCTCTTATGAAGGTAAGAATCCAGTATTTCATATAGTGCTAATACCCTTATGAAGGTACGAATCGAACATTTCACATAGTGCTAATACTCTTATGAAGGTAAGAATCCAGCATTTCATATAGTGCTAATACCCTTATGAAGGTAAGAATCGAACATTTCACATAGTGCTAATGCTCTTATGAAGGTAAGAATCCAGTATTTCATATAGTGCTAATACCCTTATGAAGGTACGAATCGAACATTTCACATAGTGCTAATACTCTTATGAAGGTAAGAATCCAGTATTTCATATAGTGCTAATACCCTTATGAAGGTACGAATCGAACATTTCACATAGTGCTAATGCTCTTATGAAGGTAAGAATCCAGTATTTCATATAGTGCTAATACCCTTATGAAGGTACGAATCGAACATTTCACATAGTGCTAATGCTCTTATGAAGGTAAGAATCCAGTATTTCATATAGTGCTAATACCCTTATGAAGGTACGAATCGAACATTTCACATAGTGCTAATACTCTTATGAAGGTAAGAATCCAGTATTTCATATAGTGCTAATACCCTTATGAAGGTACGAATCGAACATTTCACATAGTGCTAATGCTCTTATGAAGGTAAGAATCCAGTATTTCATATAGTGCTAATACCCTTATGAGGGTAAGAATCCAACATTTCACATAGTGCTTAATACACTTATGAAGGTAAGAATCCAAATATTCATTCTCCAGCTATTGGTACTTAGTAGGGCAAATTGGGGTATTTAGCCTTATTTTGGGTACCAGTGTAAGAGAAGGAAAACTCTGAATTCAAAACCATCAAACCCCGCTTAATAAATTGACCCTGTGTCAAATCCTACTCGTGTAGAGGTTTTAATATATATGTATAAGAGAGATATATTACAAGAATAAATTATTTCAACAATCCGTTTTTTTTGTCCTGTCAGATTCTTGCCCTGATGAGCTACTAAGCGAAACTATTAGTAGGTATATCTGACGCATTAGGTTTAACTTTATTATTTGCTCTACTTAGATATCAAGTACTTTTTACATTTTAGCTTTAGACAATGCTAGGGGTTATATATATATATATATATATATATATATATATATATATATATATATATACAGCTAAAGTACCCGGTCCATGACCGGACTAAAATGAAATTTGGATCACCAGGGAGTGAGAGAGAAAGTGGAAGACAGTAGTTAGAGAGGGTAAGAGGAAATAATTCTTGATACTAAAATCATTGAGAAATTGTATATTTCAGGATTTGTATTTTCTGTTTATAGTTTAAAATTATTTCATATTATTATACAACAAATTGAAAGTATTCGTTTGTATATTTGTTTGTTATTATTTTAAATTTTTTTTGTACATGACAACAATTCACATTTAGTTCTTAATTGCATGTTGAGTTTAAAAAGAAGCTGAGAATCGAAAAATTTAAATTCTTCGTATTGCAATATCTATTTTTGCTAAAACCTAAGATAGTATTATAGGGACCACCAATTGATCAGTTTAGGCCATCTTGAATAAAACGGAAATATTTTGTTTATTATTTATAATTAATTGATTTTTCATAGAATTTAAAAAACTCTTATCGTAACTTGTTTTTAGCTACGTTAATTTTCAGTTGATTTAACAGTGCAAAAATGAAAACATTGTTTTTCAATCATAATTTTCATTATTTCCGTAAGCTGAAAAAAAGTTAAAGAATCATCAGGAGTTTATTTAATGTTTTTTCTTTCAAATGGAAAAAATTTTTTCAAGAAAATATTAATTTTTCTGCAAGTTTCATAGTGTTAAAATAGGGGAAGGGGGTAAATTTCACAGGGTAAAATTGGTGGTACCTAGTATTTTAAAAAACATTGTTTAAAAACGTTTTGGTGGACCTGATTATCTGGACTCCCCCCCCCCATCTATTTTTTTCCCTTCAGTTGATTATTATCGATTACACACCAATCTATCAGATTGAAAGAAAAAAAATTCTTAAAAGTTCTTTATTATTTGAGTATTCACGGGTGCTCATTTCCTCGTATTAGTTATAGTAAATTCATCCCCATATCGGAACCGCTTGAACGGAACCCAAATTATTTATTTATTTTCCCATTAAACTACCCCCCCACCCCAACCCTAACCCCTACCCCCCCCTAGTTAAAATTAAGTTTTATTACAAAATTTATATTAATTACAAAACATCAATTTTCATAAAAGTTCAAATGTCACCTATGAAATCTCTATTTAAACATGCCAATTTTTCAGAACTGAAAAGTTGCACTATAAACTCAGCAATGTTTATTGACTTCACAATAAAGAGTAAAATCATAAAACTTAAAATTTAATTTGTAAGGCAAATTCTGAGGAATATTTTTAAATTGTATTTTGAATAATAATTTAAATGTTGGTTGTTAGTTGTTTTGTTTTATCAACTTTTCGGGTAATTTACTAACGAATCCTGTCATTTTGATAAACAAAGCGCTTACAATTTTTCGTACTTACATATAATTTTTTTTTTAAATGTTCCAATAACTGGATTTTGTCAGATAAACTTGAAATAAATTTCGTCTTACAAATAATTGACTACTTATCTCCAGTCGGGCCTTCGACTAAAGATAAAACACCGGATTTTGTCCATATCAGTAACCTTTGTTTTTGTTTTTTATCGTGGTTTGAGAAAATAATTAGTTAACGAACCAAAAGAAAAACAGTTTCTAAGGAAATTCGTCAATCTTATTGTTATTTTTAACCCTTTAAAACTCTAACAATAAAAATTAAATAAATAAATTAAAGAATTAAAAGTCATTTTATTCGAATTAAAATCTTAGTTTAATTTATACAAATATGTAACCGTACTTACGACGTAAACTGATTTTCATGATACTGTTATTTACGGATTAAAATATTTTTTTAATAATGTAACCGTAAAGCGTGCATTTTGATTTTCTACAATTTTTATGCATTACAAAAATTAAAATTAAAATGAGTGTACTGTACAATTTAAGAATATGGACAAACTCGCTGTAAAAAATAATTTAATCTATAAAAAACACATACAAATTACATATTCAGAAAGACTAAGAGATTCCGAACTGCCGTATTCGTATTATCGCCTATACGTAGTATTTTTTTTTTTTTTTTAACTCGCTGTAAAAAAAAATAAAATCTATAAAAACACATACAAATTACATATTCAGAAAGACTATTTCATCTTATTACTAAAGATATAAATATTTTAAAGATTAAAATCCTAAATAGGTAAGAGATTCCGATCTGACTGTTATAGACTGCACTGCTTGTATCGCAATAATCATAGGCAGCGTGGCTATCCGAAGCCATTTTTTAATTTTTTAACTCGCTGTAA
>CM042146.1:51348819-51411319 GCA_023376005.1 Doryteuthis pealeii
CCTCCCTCCTCTCCTCCTCCTTCTCTCTCCTCCTTCTTCTTCTTCTTCTTCTTCTTCTTCTCTTCTTCTTCTTCTCATTCCTTTTACTTCTCTTCTTCTTTTCTGCTCATTCTTTTACTTCTTCTTCTTTACTGATTCTTCTTCTTCTTTTCTTCTTCTTCTTCTTCTTCTTCTTCTTCTTCTTCTTTTCTGTTGTTACTGCTGTTGTTCTTCTTCTTCTTCTTCTTCTTCTTCTTCTTCTTCTTTTTCTGTTGCTTGCTTGCTGCTGCTTGCTGCTGCTGCTTGCTGTTGTTCTTCTTCTTCTTCTTCTTCTTCTTCTTCTTCTTCTTCTTCTTCTTCTTCTGTTGTTGCTGCTGCTGCTGCTGTTGTTCATTCTTCTTCTTCTTCTTCTTCTTCTTCTGTTGTTGTTGTTGTTGTTGCTCTTCCTGCTGTTCATCCTTCTTCTTCTTCTTCTGCTGTTGCTGCTGCTCATTCTTTTACTTCTTCTTCTACTGATCCCCTCTTCTTCTTCTTCTCTTCTTCTTCTTCTTCTTCTTCTTCTTCTTCTTCTTCTGCTGCTGCTGCTGCTCATTCTTCTTCTTCTTCTTCTTCTTCTTCTTCTTCTTCTTCTTCTCTTCTTCTTCTATTACTGGTTGTTCTTCTTCTCTGACAACTTTTCCTTCCGCTTAATCTCATACTCTTTTCTTCTACTAGACTCCACAGCT
Organism: Doryteuthis pealeii; assembly: GCA_023376005.1. Taxonomy (NCBI): domain Eukaryota; kingdom Metazoa; phylum Mollusca; class Cephalopoda; order Myopsida; family Loliginidae; genus Doryteuthis; species Doryteuthis pealeii. The sequence continues at coordinate 51,349,524 of CM042146.1, forward strand.
TTGGAACCTTTGCCTCACTCTTCAAATCATACATTTTAATTCACGAAAATAACCATATCTATATTAGTAATTGGCAAGGTTTGTTTTTGTCATAAAGAACCGACCGGCTTGATTTACACTTACCAAATTTGGTATGCATAACAACCCAGAAGAATGAGAATTTACATATTTTCCCAACCCATTCACCACCGGTAGAATGTGATTCAAGGTCGAAAATATTGTGCATTCAGTGAGGATCGAACTCGCTTTTCAATAGTGATAGATCTGCGAGACTTGCTTACTAACGATTACCCCATGGCGAGACGTCCAGAAAAATGTTAAGTAAAATAAAAATCTTCCCAAGGAAAAAGGTTAACCCATTGTCGTACGTATATGATTATTGAAGGCGCGTAGTGTAATGGTTATTATCGTAGGAAATGGATATGGCGAAACGAGGTCAAATCCTGTATGATGCAGTTTGCAATACACCGTGCGTTAATACAATTGGGAAAGATATGACTAAATATTCTCCCAGCGCAGACTAGGCACTTTAACCTTGGTTTACCCACCAGTATATGAGAAGTAAAACTCTAAATTCCCACCTGCTAAACTCCGCTTAAGAAATTAACCTCGTGTTACATCCTATTCGTGTCGAACGGGTTGCTAAATATGTATATCATAATTCATATTTAATTAATGGGTTAATTCCATGTCCAATCATCCAGAAAAAAGTAAAATTGTCACCCACCCCTTCAATTTTTCTGATTTTTTTCCAGGTGTGGTCCCCAAAATTTGAGCTTCCAATTTCAAAAATTGGCGGAGTAATATAGATTTTTAGCTCTCCAAATTTGGTGGGGTTGGTGAAAATTGACGACTTTTTCTAACCTATTTTTTCTGTAAAATGTATTTTAGAGCTTCCCTACTAATAAAAATTGATTTATAAAAGCATTTTTACGCACGAAATCCAAAAATGCTATTTTTAAAACATTTTTTGATAGCATATATATATATATATATATATATATATATATATATATATATATGGTATAACTGCACTGATGAGAGGTAATACCTCGAAACACGTGTCTGTAGTTTACTCTATTATACGCTCCCAATTTTGGTTGAGCACGTTATTTAGAAGGGATTTAATTGCAAAATTCATCGTATTCGGCCTTCAGCTAAGACTCACTTTGTTTACATAATTTGAGACCTCTTGGTGAGTTCATTTCCGCTTAGAAATGTAGCGATAGTATAGCCTGCTATACTTGGCAGCTGACTGTGGCCGTATGGGTAAGAGGTTTGGCGATCGTAAGTTCGTTCGGGTCTCGAACCCGGCCGGAGGTAGCTGCTAAAATGGTATAACTGCACTGATGAGAGGTGATACCTCAAAACACGTATCTGTAGTTTACTCTCTCTCTCTCTCTCTCTCTATATAATATATATATATATATATATATATATATATATGGAAGACGTGCATACAGACGAAACGTACCACCCTGTGACTTGTTTTGAGTTGATCATTTCTTGACCACTTTCCTTCTATCTACAGCATATATATATATATATATATATATATATATATATATATATATATATATAATCAGCTTGATAAACTAGTCTTACTAAGTTTCGTTGTTATAGTAACACAAGTTATTACAATACCAACAGTATATATACATAAATATTTATCAGCTTATTTTCTTGGCAAAATAAAAAAAGAAACTCATAGTAATTCAAACATTTTTCTAATTTTTCCGCCATTAGGCAGGGCACCTTGTGATGTGTACTGGCTAATGCACCAGGCTAGTAGACAATAATTTGCGAGGTCGAATCTAACTAGGTGGTCCATACTGCTGTTCTTGAGCCACAAGTAAACTAAGCTTATTAGATCAAATGTATGTGTGCAAGACTAAGTAAAGCTTAATAGCTTCAAGTGATAATTTGATAGACTACGCTAATATTTATTTTCCTTTTCTCTTTCACTTTTTGTCTTCTTTACCGTCTCTCATTATAACTTTCTCTACTTTGTATTGTTTAGATTTTTTGGTCTGTTGTCTACGTCTTTATGGTTATATACACACTATTTCGGCTGATGTGCCCTGCGGCCTTCTTCAGGTGGTTCTTGTCAAACTCGTTAACCTTCTAGTCGAGCTCGTGAAAATTCGTGTCGAACCCAGGAACCTTCATGTAATCGAGAGACATTGAACCAAACCCTTTATTCAATCCACCGAAGTAGACTGTTCTCATTCTGTTAACCATGACCAGGTACAAGTGTAAGTCCGTAGTAAGGATTGAACCTGCAACCTACAGATGATTTTCACTTGGAACTGTACGTACTCAACCCCGTTAGTCGTTTCTCTTCTCTGATTGATCTTGCAGTAATTTGCTCTAGTGGGGAACTTCCGTGGCGTAGTAGGTAACTTGATGGTCTGTGATATCGTAGTAAGCGGGTTCGAGATCAAATCTCGCTTTTGAGTTCACTTTCGGACCAATCCCTTTTCTGTGATGTGAATAGTACCACTACTGTTCATCTATAAGGATGTTTTGGTATTAAATAACCCAGGAAGGTTGATATGCAATTTAAATATATATTCAAATCCAAGACGAGGCTAGCGCTAATGTATGAATTGGGAAATATATGGATCCAATTATTTACTCTGCAGTTATCGGTACATAGAAGAGGAGACGGGACTCTTGGACCTCGGTTCGGCAACTTCTCTTGCAGAATGAAAACTCTGAATTTAAACCTGTTGAACTCCGCTAGAAATTGACTTTTTGTCACATTCTACTCGTGTGTAGGGATTGAAAATCCATACACAAAAATGTAAATATAAACGTACAATAATTTGGATTTTACAGGATGTAAATTCTTGGGTTATTTATGCAGAAGATATTATTGTTTTATTCATTTTTGTTGTGTATTCAAATCTTCAAAAACATTTTTAAATACATTTTAAAACCTCATTTAACCCATAGATGTGACTCTAAAAGGTGTTACCACTCCAGGTCAGAGGACCTGGGAGTAATGAAATGACGTGGACTCTTCACTTCCCAAAGCTCTAGGATTGAAACCTGTTGAAATATTTCTGTATATAAGGCGTGCTGTAATCCAGCACTTAAACTTATAGATTAATCGAGGTCACGTGGTTTAAACCCCAGCCAATCAACATCCCGAATACGTGATTAGTTAACTATTTAATGGCTGATATTGACAGCCGTTCATTTGCACTTTATTCGACATTGACGAACGGACCTGCAACACTAAGGGACACCATGGAACAACTAAAGGATCATATCCAACACTGAGGGATAACAAAGAGCAACCAAAGGTTTCTTCACTAAGGATCGCCCTCTGGTTAACACAAGGGATCTCCGCTGGGCAGTGCTCTTGTTTGAAGTCTAAGGATGGTCACAAAAATCGTAACAGAATCTCATCACCAGGAATGTACAATGAATCCGATGTCTTAACCGGTATGCATAAAATAACCGCAGACCTGTTGGCATGCCCTTTAATACAATCTATCAATCATTGATTCTAAAAATAGAGTGTAGATCACAGGGTTTCACTTTGCTTATGAAAGTTTGCTGTCAAGTTCATCAACATTAAAAATCGCTTTTATGAATTATCATCTAAAATGTCCGTAGTTGAAATTCAATAGCCACCTCTTCGCCACCCCTCCACCACCGACCACCAACAATAAATTAGCAATGTGAGATGTATCTTTTACAATGAACATGTAATCCTGTAAGGGATTCACGTGACCGGAAGCGAACTTGTTGTAATTGCGGCACATTTCGTCAAAGTGACGGGGGCGGGGGATAATTTCATATCTGATCCCTTGTGCTTTGACGATTTCAGCATGAATGGACAGATTCGCGTAGAGGTTTGAGTGTGAAAAGGCCATTTCCGGTTCTAACAGCTCTCTGAATTGATCCGCAAATCAACCAGACAATATTTATGTTAGCATGGTCCGTAAGGCTGTCATTAAAAAGTGACTTTTGATACCGGTTCTTCCACGGACGCTGACGTATTTGTAAAGATGTTGAAAAAATATTTTCAGACTTTTAACTCAAATTTCTTTTTAGAATAATAGGAGGAAGGAGAAAGAAAATGAGAGCAGTATCTTTTGACTAACGAAGAAAGATCCTTTCTCGTTTGATTTAAGAGTCTTCCCTCTCCAAGAGCGGTTGCCATACAAATGTTAAAGGGCCCAGTTTGCCTTACTGAATCCATAGCTGAATCATAAGAGGAGGGACGGAATAAAGGAGAGGAGGAGTATTTTTAACTAATGATGAAAGAGCCCCTTTCAGAGTTCCCCTATCATAGAGCTGTTGCCATACCAATATAAAAACCCGGTTTGCCTTTCTATTTAGCCATAGATCAACCATAGGAAAAAGAAAGGAAGGGCGGATCCCTTAAAGTATTTTTGACTATTGAAGAAAGGTCCCCTTGGGTTTGATTTCAGAGTTTTCCCTTTCCTAGATACCAATATTAAAGAGCCCAGTCTGCCTTACTATTTACCCATAGCTGAATCATAGGAGGTGGGTGGAAGAAAGGAAAAGAGGGGCTCTTAAACTATTTTTGACTAACGAAGAAAGATCCCTTTGGGTTTGATTTCAGAGTACTCCCTCTCCAAGCGCGGTTGCCATACCAATGTTAAAGAGCCCAGTCTGTCTTACTATTTACCTTTTGTAGAGGGTCAGTTTTGGGCGACCATTACGAAAAAAAGAATGGGGTTGGTTAGTTATTACTTAATGGCATATCAATTCATGTGAATTATTTAATGCCGAACCTTGTATTTCTGTACATGATTTTAAGCAAACAGTTTGTAGGTAAATATATTTGTTTGGTTTTATAAATGGGTAAAAATAGTTTTCATTAACTAGATCGTCTAGAAAAGACGTCTTAGCTAAGAAATTGATAAAAGAAGTGTGTACACGGAGATGTTTTAAAGTTCATTCTTCCATACTAAATTTGTCTTTATGTTTGGAGAGGTGGGCTTGAACCCCGTCAGAATAAGGAACCGGTATCTCAACAGCTTTTATCATAAAATCGGGACCGTATTACCTTTAGGTACCCCTTTTTGATCTCGATTAAGAAAGGACATGCTTTTCATTTACACCGTCAATATCCGGTTTGTTAGGATTTAAGGTTAGGGGTTAGGGTTAGGGGTTAGTATCATAATTTTTTTAAATCGTCTGTTAAAAAAAACATGTCCTTTCTTAATCGAGATTAAAATGGGGTGCCTCCGGGTGCAAGTATTTAAGTTTAAATGTAATAAAATATTAGATTAAATCAGAAAGGCTAATGAAACTAATTAAGAATTCAGATAAAAAGATTTGAAACGGAGGGGGTATAATCGGAAAATAGAACAACTGAAACTTGCTCTTTTATCACTTCCGTTTTTCAATGCTAAATTTTCCTAATATAACTATTTTGTTAAAATAGGAAGTAAAGAATAAAACTACAGTTATTTCTTCTTGTTAATGAATTTCTTTTAGGATTTATTGAAGAGATTTTTACTCATATTCATTGAGATAAAACCAAACAATTAGAAATCAATAATACCAATCACATTTTTATTAAAATCAGTTTTTTTAATATCAATATGCAAATTAGCTTTACGTTTACACTGAAAACTGGTATTTTGTTGTATATATAAATACAATTGCATGTTATTAGTATTTAGGTAAGGCCAACAGTATTAATAATGTCAAACAGTTTTATTATTAATTGAGGTTTAAATAGAAATAGAATCATGGAGAATGTGATGTAAATAACTAAGGGAACTGTGACTTGAGTAGTAATATAGTTTCGGTTACAGACAGACAAACTCACAATCTCCATTATAATAAGATATATATGTTTAAAAGACTTATACAAATGTATTAGTGTTTGTGTAATATCCCCCATGGATAAGGGCTAATTTACCCTAATGCTGTTTGTTCTCGACCGTAAACTCGTAATACTGAAAATGTTGTGATGTGAATGTGATGATTCCTATTATATTTCGAATTTCTTTCTTTTTCTTGGGATGGAACATTTTTGTATGAATTTTATTAATGGATTTTAAGAATGGACGCCTTGTAGGCTGCAGTTAGCTGCGAGTAATAATTTATAGGCTAAAAAATGGCCTGGTAATTTTGTGGATTTAAGGCACGGATGCCTTCAGAAAGATGTGTTTTTTTAAAGATTTATGTAAAATATCTTTTGAAGGGAGAACGAAAATCTTTGCACGAGTTCTCATATGAGTTTATAAATTCAGTTTAACATCATACCCAGCAATTTTCCGCCCTGTCGGCTGGGGCGTTAGAATGCACCGACTGCACCTCTGCAGAGGGGTAAGACTCCCCCAATGGGGCCACCTGTTGGCGTGGGTGGCGACCCGTGATGCTTAAGGATAGAGCCCAGGTGGATGAGCAGTTCATGACATGCAATACTCCACTTTGGCCCTATCTTGGGCTAGACGGGCGGTCGGAGAGGCCCCTTCCGATCAATCGGCTGGTCACGTCAAGCCCTAGCACCTATATGATTTTCCCAACCCTATTGCCCTTATGGCAAGTCCCAGCCCCTTTTTATCATATGGGTGCTAGAAGGCGGTGGCTGCGGGTCTACATGTCCTGGGAATGACGTTAAACTCTATCTGATGGTGAGGTTCCAGTTTTGGAGGTTTGGGGAATGTTGAGCACCCCTTCATCACCATTGCTCCCTTGTCCACTCTGACCCGGAGTGGTAGTACCTGTTAGGGTCCCATCTATGGGTTAAATAGAAAAATGTATTCATAAAAAAAATTGCATTATCCATTAAGAATTGATTTATTTCAAAACTTTATGGCATTAAATGACCCACTGAGGTTGATATGCCGTAAAACAAAACAAAACCAAACCAAACCAGCAATTTTGTAAAGAAATGAATACTAAGAAAGAACATAGCTTGACTTGAAATATCTAAGTAAGTATTTACCCAACCCATCCGGCATGTGGAATCGAGCATTGATAGAACTCGTTTTTTAGTAGTACGAATCTGCGAGACTAGCTTGCTAACCACAACCACATTGTCTGACGCCCTAATTTGCCATGAAATAATTTAATGTTAACAAAATTGTGCGTGGTTTTAAAAAAAAGAAAAGAAAAAAGAAAAACCGATGGCTAAAGGGATGGCAGAAAATGTCACTGTTGTGTTTGAACGATAGATGGAACCCTAACTGGTGCTACCACTCCGGGTCAGACTGGGCCTGGGATTAATCCCAATAAATGGCTACTCCACACTTCCCAGAGCACCAGAATTGGAACCTCACGCTAGATGCAGTTTAACATCATACCCCGGTTACACTAAGATCCTCGGCAACCGTTTTCTAGCACATATATTATAAAAAGGGTTGGGGTTTGCCATATGAAGAATACGGTCGGAAGAATCATATAGGCGATAGGAATTGAGGTGACCATCCAATTGATTAGAGGAAGCCTCTGCGATCGCAAATTTAGCCTAAGTAATAGCCAAAGTGGAGTGTTGCATGTCATGGACAGCTCAGCCATCAGGATTCAATCCTTAAGCATCATGGGTGGCCTCCAACGGCTATTCCCGTTCTGGTAAGCATGCGTGTTTTTGTAAAGTTGTGTTTTTGGCTGTAAGGGTGTGCTTTAGGCCCATTTGCGTCATGTTGAATATTAATTGTTTTGGGAATTCAAAGATGCCGTAGAAAAACGTCACGCCTGAGGGTATACTAAAATCCTTTAGGGCAACAGAAGAACGCTGACTTCATTGATGTTTGAAAGAAGACGTCTTTGCCTGTGTTGAAAACCCCGAGAAGAATTAGGAGTCTTTCGTGAGAAAATGTGAGCAGAAGGCAACATGCCTTGTCAAATGAAGATTTATTATATCCTCTTCTAATCCCTCCACACGAGCAGGATGCGACACAAGGTCAAATTCTTAAGCGTAGTTTAACAGGTTTGAATTCAGAGTTTTCATTCTCCTAGACTGGTTGCCTCACCAAGATCAAAGAGCCCAGTCTGCCTTATTATTTACCGATAGCTGAAAGGGGAATAGTTGGATTCATACCTTTCCAAAGGGTATTAACACTAAATCCACCGAGCATCGTCCAAGATTTGAACTCGTTACATCGTGTTAATTTTCTACGACATTAACCATTACTCCACGCGATTCGAGCTTCTGTGGATATAATATAAACCAGTAAATATATTCTATTGTAATGTATCTTTCACTCATTTAGATATCTTCTCTGTTCTGTATACTACCAATAATTGCATGAATCATTTCGTGAGTAAAGGATAAAAAGGTTATTGGAGGCGCGTTATGTAATGGCTACTGTCTGAGGAAATGGACACTGTGAGACGAGTTCGAATCCTGAATGCGACTGTATGAATTTAACGTAGCGCTAATGCACTTGGTAAAGGTATGAATTCAACTATCTCCCTCCAGTTATAGGTACATAGTAGGGCGGACTGGGCTCTTTAAATTTGGTATGGCAACTGGTCTAGGAGAAGGAAAACAAAAGGGTCTCTCTTCTCTGATAGTCAAAAAAAAAACAAAACAAACAAACAAACAAAAACAAATAAAAGACATTTAAAATAAACATTTTTGGTGATGCTTTTTAAACACATAATTCTGAACAGTGTGTGAGCGGTAGAATACACCGATTGCACCTCGGCAGCGTGGTAAGACTGCCCCCGCCAATGGAGACACCTGTTGGCTGTGGCTGGCAATGCATTACCCTTAGGACAAGATTGTGATGGTTGAACGGTCTGTGACCCGGGTACTAAAAGTTTCGTGTGACAACACTCAATCAAAAGATAAAGAAAAAAAAAGAGGACCATATTATCTTTAGGCACCCCTTTTTGACCTCGATTAAGAAAGAACATGTTTTTCTTTTACACCGTCAATATCCGGTTGTTGGTTAGGGGTTTTGGTTAGGGGTTAGTTTTATTTTTAATTTAAAAAATCTGAACGGTGTAAATGAAAAACATGTCCTTTCTTAATCGAGATTAAAAAGGGGTGCCTAAAGGTCATGTGGCCCCAAAAAGATACCACGTCTTCGTCGATGGAACTTTAATGGAAGAACCTTTAACAGGGCCATCGATTATTAACTAATTGATATTTATCTATAATCTGCTCTAACGCATGATCAATCATGGAACTATTTACATTCCTGCCATCATCATCATCATCAGCATCATCAGCAGCAGCAGCAGCAGCAGCACCCAGGATTAGAACTCGTTTCGCCGGGCTATTTTCTACAACGGTAACCATTACATCGCGCACTGTTTTGTTTTTTTTAGTTTTTTTTTTTTCCTTTCACTGTTATTGATTAGTGAACTGTGAAGATTATTAGATTGTGTTTACTCTGACCCTTTTGAAATGTTGAAATACACAACGTGCCAAAAGCATAAAAAATCAGTTTTAATCTTATGAAGAGGAAATCATTTTTTTTTTATTTTGGTCTTATCAAATATCATTAAAATGTTGTTTTTTTTTAATGTATTTGTTAAAGATCACAAGGCTAGATTGATCGGCATGACTTGAATCTTTTTTAACACCTGTTTTATCTTGTCCATTATCTCGTTCTCATTATTAACACCTGAACATAATAACACCCTCGGATCTATTGGACTGGTTTCAAAACACATTTCATACAAAAACGTTGTGTTGCAGGAGAAAATACATCAAGGAGAGAACAAGGTTATTCGTACTAAGCAAATTCTACAGATAGTAATTTCCTTTATTTCTCTTATCTCATTCAATTTCATTCATTCGTTCTCTCTCTCTCTCTCTCTCTCTCTCTCTCTCTCTCTCTCTCTCTCTCTCTCTCTCTCTCTCTATCTCATTCTTTATTTCTTTCTATCTTTCAACTCATTGAGCTTTATCTTTCCATTAGTTTTCTTTTTTCTTTCTTTCTATCCCACTTTATTTCATTCTTTCTTTCATCTCATTCAATTTTATTATTTCCATCGTTCTTTCTTCTCATTCAACTCATTGTATTTTATGTAATGGTTAGGTTTCTATTTTTTATCTCATTCTTTTTCGTTCTTACTTTTTTTTCTAAGTAGTCCATCTTAGTGTCTCATCTCTTAGTCAAATAGATAAAAAATACGGCAAATCATATAAATGTATGTAAAAGGGCCGGTTTAGCTCAGTTGGTAGAGCGTCCGACTAGAAACGACAAGATTCCGGGTTCGATACAGGTACACAGAACACGAACCGACGAAATCCGAACGATAAATCTTTCAAGACAATTTATAACGAGAAACAAAAATGAAGACAATTGTCCAACCCTATCAACAGGGCCTAGCATTACATGTACTGCAAAGGAGGCGAGTAGGGTAATTATTGCTATCATAGAAATTGTACGCGGTGAGACCAGTTCAAATCCTGGCCGAGGCTGTTTGCATTTCACATGGCGGTAATACCATTGGGAAAGGTATACATCCAACTATTCTCCCTCCAACTATGGTTAATATTAGGAACTTAATGATCTCTTTAAACTTGGTTAGACAACCAGTTTATAAGAATGAAAACTATAAATTCAGAACTGTTCAACCCCACTTAAGAAATTGGCCTTGTGTCACATCCTGCTCGTTGGAGGGATTAGAAGATATATATAATAAATCTACATTTGACAAGCCTTCCGCAAGGGTTTTCTTACGAAAGAATTCCAATCCTTATGCTTCTCGGCTTTTTGAACTCAAAGAGTAACTTCCTACTCGTGTGAAGAGGCTGGTAAATATGTATATCATGGAAAAGACCAAGAACACCCTTTCAAAGAAAGACGTGCACTGACTATGACACTAAGTTACATCAGGTTGAGAATCTTCAGTTCTAGAACTCCGAGGACTGAAAAATACCTTTTTTGTTGCCATTACTACCAAGTCCAATCGGGGTATTAGTACCAGTTAGTATTCCATCTGTGGGTCAAATAGATCTTTTTTGAAAATTATTATATTCGATAAGAATATTTGAAACCATATAAATCTATGCAAACGATTATTATTATTAAATAGGAAGAGTTACTTGAAGCCAAATAACTGTATAAATAATTATTATTACATAGGAAATCTTGAAAATATATTTCTGTGTGCAAATTGTTTAAATCTCGGTAATAAATAAACAAAATAAATACTATTAATAGTTCAACTATTAATTTGCCAACCCCTCCGCACGAATAAGATGTGACACAAGCCCAATTTCTTAAGTGGATTTTAACTGATTAGAATTCAGAGTTTTCCTACTGCTTGCCTAACCAAGGTTAAAGAACTATGTCCTCCCTACTATTTACCCATAGCTGTAGGAAAAATAGTAACATAGTTCAAATAGGATATGAAATTTTTAAAACGTTATATGTTCTCTGCAATTTGGACATTGAAGGTGACTGTAAAACATATTTGAATAGAACTGTGTGAAAGATATTTAATTTCTTTTGTCCTTTGCTTTTGTTTGTATGTGCATTCGTGTGCTAGGGTTTTTTGTTTTTATTTGTATATCTAGCAATGCAATTACGCATATCATAAATATTATGAATAATAAGTTTATTTGCGAGACTGTAAATGAATGCTGAAGACGATATCGCCTTGCATCAGCTGATTCAGATGTAAATCAATAGATTTTAAGGTAAATATATTTAAACAATTTTCAAAAACTAGAAAATGAGTGTTTATATGGATATCGCAATATTCATTACGCAGCATTAACTGGCATGAAAATACGATATAAATTTTGATATAATTGATCCTAATGTTTTCCATCCCTCTTTCGCGTCAGTTACTGATTTAATGCATTTCTAGATATGGAAAAAACACTGGACTTGTTTTATAATAATTGAGCGTACCTTTTGCAATTATGAATTTAGAATGGGTTTGATAATTATATGTCTTATATAAAACATCGCAACGTATGAATATTAAAACCTAAACTACATATTTTGATAAACAGTTTTCATAATGTGTGACTGTTTGCTACGTTAGACACAGGAGAATGTGAAATTAAATGTTTAACGTGATATTTGTCATAAGAAAATGTTTCTATTTTATCTAGATGTGAAGTAAAAGTGATAGGTAAAAGTGTTACCAGAAGAGAATATTGGGCAATTTCGATATAAGCTTCAACCAAATTATTGTGCGAATAAAATGAAATCACTAGTATAGCTTAGTCGGTTAGAGGACCCGGCTAGGTAATCGCAAGGTTCCTGGTTCAATACTCGTATGGGTAGCACAGATTGGGTAATCTGATCTGTGTGGTAATGTGGGGAACTGATGGTAGGTGGGGTACTCCACTTAAGCAAAAACAATCTTCTAGCGCTAGTGAAAAGGGGATAGATACCCTCAGATACCGAGGATACGCCATATATATATATATATATATATATGTATGTATGTATATATATTTTGTGTGTGTGTATTAGAATAACGAAGGTCCGCAAAGTGGATTGAATTTCGTTTTCTCCTATTTGTTCCAGTAGGCACCACTTTTTAAAGAATCTAAAATTTGTTTCTCACTGATTGAAATAAATTTTAAAAAATTCGAACCATTTTCCGACCATTTTTATAATATTTACTTTTCTCTCGTTGCATGAACACTATCTTTAGACACACACACACACACACACACACACACACATACATATATATATATTATATATATATATAATATATATATATATATATGGGGGGGTCTGTAGTTGATAATAGAGGAACAATTGTGTCAGATTTACTCAATCCTCATTCCTATATATATATATATATATAATATTATATATATATATATATATATATAATATATATATATATTGATATATTGGGAGCATATATATATATATATATATATATATTATATATTGATATATTGGGAGCATATATATATATATAATATATATATAATAATATATTGATATATTGGGAGCATATATATATATATATATATATATAATATATATATATATTATATATTGGAGCATATATATATATATATAATTATATATATATATATATATATATATATTATATATATATATATATATATATATATATATATTATATATTGGGATATTATATATATATATATATATATATATATAATATATATATTATTTGATATATGGGAGTATATTTATATATATATATACATATATTATTGTCATCCACAAACACCGTCTTTCGACGTATCACGTCTTCCTCAGTGTGGCGAGACTTAGTAGGTTACCTCCTGCCGGGATCGGAACCCGACCGAATTTTCATCAGTCAGACCTTTTAACCTCTGAGCAGAATTGAACTGATGAATACATACATATGTATATATGTTACAGCTGCTGGAGAGCTCACGTCCGTTTTATAGGATTGCCTTGCCATATAAGCTCAATTCAAAGCCGACCTAATATACATATATATATATTTAAACTTCTCTCTCTCTCCTCTCTCTCCTCTCTCTCTCTCTCTCTCTCTTCTCTCTCTCTCTCTCTCTCTCTGTTTAGATGAGTCGTTTACGTTTCAAAATGTATGCGTCTCATTCTCTAAAGTGGATTCGAATTTGTATATATACAATCTGGTATTATATTATTATTATTATTATTATTATTATTATTATTATTATTATTTTCACTCCATTTGAGTTTTTCACATCAGCGTTAGCTGATGCTATTTCACTGGAGTCTGAGTGACAACAAATCTCCTCAGATCTCCAGGACTCTTCTGATTATTCTAGCCGATTGTAGCAGTCCAGTAGTCTGGATGGTCTCAATTCTTCCTCTGATATCTAGATCCTCCAGTCATTTTTCCAAGTTTATTGGGACCGTTCCAAGAGCACCAACTACACTTTCACTCTCATGTTCACAGCTTTTTCAATTTTCTGGCAAGTTCCAATCTTTTCATTTTCCTTCAGCTTCACCCTGTGATCTTCTGGGACCGCAAAGTCCACCAGTTGACACGTTCTCTTTTTTGTTGTTAATCAGCACTAGGTCTGGTCTCCTGGCTGGGATAAGATGATTCGTCTTTATCTCGAAGTCCCAGAGAATTATATGCGTTTCATATTATTATTATTATTATTATTATTATTATTATTATTATATTATTATTATTACCCTGCTAGCCAGATTTTCCCACCAGTCCTAGCTGCTTGTATTTCTGTGGAGTCTGAGGGACAACAGTTCTTCTCATGTCTCCGATACTCTTCTCAGTATTCTAGCCGATCTTAACCGATGTTGTCTGGATGGTCTCAATTCTTCCTCTGATTTCTAATTCCTGCAGTCACTTTTCTAAACTCTTTTGACCATTTCAAGAGTCAATTACAATTGATATCACTTTTACCCACATATGCCACTTTTTTTTTTCAATTTTCTGACAAGGTCAAGACATTTGTCAATCTTTTCATTTTCTTCCCCCTTATATAATGATGCTGCTGTTTCTTAATCTTCTGTACGCTATCATCTTGCAACACCCTCTAGTTAAAAACGAGACCATCCAAATCGTTCAAATTGAAATTCAAAAATGTAAATCCTGATTATCTGCTGTCGCTTATCCGCCGAATTCTCATTTTTTTCTGAGCGCCGTCACTTCAGCTAAATAATGGACCATTCCGTTTTCATTATAAAGAAAGCAGATACTACACAGAAAAAAGTATAAGAAAGAAGAAAGAAAGAGAGTAGGAGTAAGATAGAGAGAGGGGGTGAGAACGCGGAAACAATAACGCAAATCTTTTCAATCGATGATGAAAAGAAGGAAAGAAAGAAAGAAGAAAAAAAGATTGAGATGAGAGTTAAATCAAGATTATTATACTTTTTTCATATCAAATGTTGTAATAATTAAATTATCATAATGTTGTATATCCACATGTCCTTCTAGATTATTATTATTTATTATTATATTATTATTATTATAATATTATTATTATATCTACAATTTTTAAAATAATTATTCTTGACACCATCATTAGTTGATGCCATGACTGTTCTGCTTCCAGCTTGCTCTCCATTTTACCATAGCTCACCGAGGAAGAGACAGTTTCATGAGTTTTCCGAAGGAATTAATGCAAAATAAACTCAAAGGACCTCGACCGGAATTTGAATTCGACACATTCATTCTATCTTCCGCGCCAATTATCATTAATCTATCGACACTTTTTCCCTAGATTTCGATATCGGTAATTGTAAAATATCTCATTGTGGTTGATGTCATTTCAGATAAGCGGCATTTAGGCTTGTCATGTTCAATATCAGACAGAAAATTGAAAAAAAAAAAAAAAAGGTACGAAGAAATTGGACATTCTGGAAGAATTCTGAGATTGATCACGAGATGGAGCTGATTACAGATATATATCATTCAGCTAATAATCGATCACACTGTTAAAGGTTCTTCCAATAAAGTTCCATTGACGAAGACGTGGTATCTTTTTTTTCCCTTTATTTTGCATTGCGAGTTGTTACGCAGACAAAATGAACTCGAACTGGGACTGGTTAGGAATAAAAGTACTTGATTGGCACCATGCAGAGATCAAGAAATCGAAAATCGTTTGTGCGAGAATATTTGCCTGGCTCCAGAGCCAAGAAGCCATTGTTCATAATAAAGGCATTAAAGGAAGACAATTTAGGAGAAAAGACATAAAAGTATTGATTTGTTTTAGTCTTGATACCTTTGACCAAATAAACTATATATGTATTTACTCAACCCCTCCACACGAGCAGGATGTGACACAGGGTCAATTTATCAAGCGGGGCTTAACAGGTTTGAATTCAGCGTTTTTCTTCTCCTAGACTGGTTACCTAGTCAAGGTTAATAAACCCAGTCTGTCCTACTATTTATCCATATCTGTATGGAGAGTAGTTGGATGTATACCTTTACCAAGGGTATTAGCTCAATGTGAAATGCAAACAGCCTCGTCAGAATTTGAAATCGTATCGACGCGTTCATTTCCTACGACTCTAACCGTTGCGCTACGTACGTTTAACTATATACATATAAACTATATATGTGTTTACTCACCCCCACCCTCCGCACGAGCAGGATGCGACACAAGGTCGTTGAACCTCCTCCATGGACTAGACTTACCTATCTGTCTCTGTTCCTGACCTTCGCGTATGCGAGTTAACAATGAAGTAATCGTAGGAATATAAAATAATATGTACGCAAAAATATGTCTCAGTGTTGTTACTGAATGTAACATAACAAGATGAAACTCAGCGCGAAATGCTCACCCAGCCAATGGAGAGACGATACATGAAGGAGAAGCAGAAACCTCGATACGAGTAGGAAGCACTTAAGAAGATGACTACGCTACGTGCTTTGGTTTAAGACCGCGCCCATTAAGATGATGTTATACAACACAGTTGATTTAGGTTGGTTGGTTTCCTTGTTTAATGGCATATCAACCCTCATGGGTTATTAAATGCTAAAGCCATCCCCGTAGAAGAACAGTATTGTATCATCTAAACTATACCTGGAATATGAGGAGATTCATACCTTTCCCAAGGGTATTAGTCCGAACCTCAACGTAATAGCACGACTGGAGTTCGAACTCGCTTACTATGATGTCACACTTCAGCACGTTAGCCCCTTCTTCAATATACAGTTTAATCAAAATGAAGCTGGTCCTCTGGGACTCACATCCCTACTTCTCGACATAGTCAACGTATCACTCAATAGTTCCACCTTTGAATGAGAGTATGTATACTCCCTGCCCTGTACAATTCTGTTGACTGTTCTTTGAACCACTTCTTCACTACAGATTTCACTTTCTCGTCACTGGAATAATGTGTGCTTCTCAAACCCTCTTTCATGGGGCCGAAGAGATGATAGTCTGAAGGCGCTAAATATGGAGGATGCAGTAAAGTTGTCCACCCGGATGGGTTGATTTTCTCCCTTGTCCTGATGCTTGTGTATGGTTGAGCATTAGGAGAGATGTCGCAGAAGGGGAGATTGTCGATTGGCACGTTGGGTCTTACTCGTCGGATTTAAGGTAGGCATTAGTCTTTATTAAAAAAACTTCACAGGAAATAAAGGAAATGAGACTCACCACGGCCTACTAATATTATACGGCCCCACATGATACATTAAGAGGCAAAAAATAACAGGCGAATTGGCCTGATAGTCAATCTGTAGATTTAGGCTGGAAAATGTTAAAAGTATGCAAAAATACACAAACTGTTTTCTTTTTTTTCTTCAGAAACGTAATATGAAAAGATTAACCATTTTTGTAAACAAATTATCGCAAAAAACTTTTTAATCAATATTTAAATGCAAAAAGTTATGCGTTAGTAATTTTACCAAACTAGCTTCTTAGGCAAAACAGACCGTATACGTGATTGAAAAGCATAAAAACAAGGTAAATCACAGCCGTTTATAATTCGTAGATTAGTGAAAGACAAAGTATAATAACGTATTTCAATTTTGAAAAGAATTAAAATTAAATTAAAATAATGACTAATAAATTCTAGCTGTATTATTTTATTATTTTCTGTTAAATTTTTAAAGTTACCTTCCTTTCTGCGTCAAGTTTATAAGCGACCCAGAATGAGTTAAAATATAATCGGCCTGTTAATTTTTGCCTCTTAATGTATCATGTGGGTCCGTATAATATTAGTAGGCCGTGGACTCACCCTTGTAATTTTGACACGGTAAAAAATGTAGAGATGTTCCGGAATAAATATGTTTATTTTAAATAACATTATTAAAGCTCTGAAAAAAATGTTTAGCGAATGATAGAATAAACGCAAATTATTTTCTTTAAAATTCATTATCTTCATTACAACTGAAGCAAAACGACATTTTTATCCTTAAGTAATTAATCCAATATCATGAAAAAAAAATTGAATAAACGAACAGAGCCAACAGATAATTATTCCGTAAGAACTTTCTGAATTCAGCGCTGGGTGAACAAAAGGAAGAAATCTTAGAGTAGAGATTGATTTTATCCTTTAATATGAAATGAAAATATTGGCAAGCGTGTAATAACTATAATAATGTGAAAATCAGGCACCTTATATGATTCCTTCTTTGATATTTTCATTAATACCAACTATCGTTAATAACTGTCCAGAATAGCCATTAGGTTTGTGTTCCCTTAAAAAGATATGCCCTAAAAAGGGAATGTACTTTTAAGTAATTAAAAAGATCATGAGTCTTTCACTTTCACTTTTATTTGTTTTGTCTACATTTTGATATTCACAAATCTTAATGTTTTGTCACTTAAGATCCCAGAATACGAACTCAGGTTGATTAATCCTTAAGCAATTTTTTTTTTAAGTTATCGGCTATTTCTAGAATTAACTATTTAATTACACCTCTCATTAAAAGAAGAAGAAAAATGCCCTGAGTTGGTTTACTGATTAGGGATGAAATAACTGTTCAGGGAAAGGTTTTGCTTGTGGAAATTCAAATTAAAAAGATCTAATGGGGAAATCATCCTAGAAGGCTATTTTTTAAGTAAAAAAAAAAAAAAAAAAAAAAGTAAAAAAAAAAGAAGAAAACTATTGTACTTGATATCATTGAAAACTGTAACCAAAAAAAAAAAATTAAACCTGCAAACTTGTAAAGCATTGGACCACTTTGTAGAAAAAAAAGAACTGTTTCACGTATATATATTTACCAACCCCTCCGCACGAGCAGGATGCGACACAAGGTCAATTTCTTAAGCGGAGTTTAACAGGTTTGAATTCACAGTTTTCCTTCTCCTAGACCGGTTGCCTAACCAAGGTTAAAGAGCCCAGTCTGCCCTACTATTTATCCATAGCTGATGGGAGAGTAGGATTCATGCCTTTCCCAAGAGTATTAGCGCTAAGTGAAATGCAATTACCACATCCAAGATTTGAACTCGGGGTGACAAGTCCATTTCCCATGACTTTAACCATTACACCACGCGCTTCCTACTGTTTCACGTATAAGAAACTAGAAGTGGCTACCCGGCGTCGCCTTGGTAGAAAATCTTCTCGAACTCGGGAACCAACTCTTCGAACTTTGGAACCTTCTCTTTGGATCTAACCCTTTATTCAATCCACGGGAGTAGATTGTTCTCATTCCGTTAACCATGACTGGGTAAAAGTGTTAAGCTATGTTAAGTGTTCGATGTTATTATCGCTCTTAGCCAGGATTGAACCTGCAACCTAGAGATGATTGTCACTTAGAACTGTGTTAAATCAACCCTTATATCCGTTGCACCATCAAAAATCCAGAGAAATAGAATCTATTTGGTATGCATAAATTCACTAAACATATGCATTTGTAATTGCAGACTACTAAAAAAATCATAGAAAGTATATTTCGATTTTTGTATGAATATCACTTTTTAATCATTTTTAAAATCCTGATACATGCTGATATGGCGCTGTGTGAAGATAGAAAATAAATCCATTTGGAAAAGTCCTTTCCTCAACTGATGATTATATGTAAGTGCATTCTCTGTTGAAAACAAAATATGCTTAAGGGGAAACAGCATCCATTCTGAACGTCTTTCCCATCACGTTTTCTCCAGCTTGGTCCGATAAAATTACCAACCCCATTGAATTATGGTCGACCAAAATGCAAAAAGGAAAAGTTGAAAAGGAAAGAAAGAAAATTGTCAGTGCAATCACAAAAGTACACGATTTATCCTTCTTTACTCGACATGTTCCTTTTTCTCACTTCACTTTTATAAATATTAATTTCTTTTTCTCTTTCTTCGATCTAATTTTCTCTCTCTCTCTCTCTCTCTCTCTCTCTCTCTCTCTCTCTCTCTCTCTCTCTCCGTCCCAATCATTCTATCTATATACCTATCTCTGTCCTAATCTATCTATCCATCTGTTATGTATGTATGTATGTATGTATGTATGTATCTCTCTCTCTCTCTCTCTCTCTGTCTGTCTGTCTGTCTCTGTCTCTCTCTCTCTCTCTCTCTCTCTTTATATATAATATATATATATATATATATATATATATATTATATATATGAGGTTAAGTAAACAAACAAATGTGTTTATTTTTTATATGGCTTTAAGCCGACAATTTTTGGAGGATATGTGCTTAATTGAAGTCATACCCAATTTTGAAAATTAATTAGTTAATAATTAATGAATTTAGGCGGGCATATATGCTCAAATGTAAGGCTACATTTGAACATATATGCCCGCCTAAATTCATTAATTATTAACTAATTAATTTTCAAAATTGGGTATGACTTCAATTAAGAACACATCCTCCAAATATCTATCTATATCTATCTATCTATCTATATATATATATATATATATATATATATATATATATATATATATATATATATATATATATATATACTTAAGAATTAATGACAAAATGAATGAATGAATGAAATAAAAATGAATGAGGAGTGGAACAAATGAAAATAAATCCTTTCCAGGGGACCTCTCTCAAAAGTTTAAAAAAATGTAATAAAGAATAAAAAATAATAATGACAAATAATAAAAAATAAAAAAGTTATTTTTGAGAGAGAAGTCCCTAATGTAAAGTTTTCTTCATCTATTATTGGACTCCATTGAAGCATTAAATTCATATAATTATTATATAAGCTATTGGAGAAGATAAAATCGTCTCTTACCTTTGTGATGTTCTATTGAGAAAAGGTTGATTGATATATATATATATATATATATATATATATGTGTGTGTGTGTGTGTGTGTGGTGTGTGTTCATATCCATCTATCCGTTCCAACATCTCTCCCCACCCCCTCTCTTTCACTCCTCCCGTTAAATCTTATATATATATAAAATAATAATATATATATATATCTGTCCCAATCTCTCTATCTACCTATTACACACACACACACACACACACACACACATATATATATATGTATATATATATATGTGTGTGTGTGTGTGTTTGTGTGTGCCCGCGGAGATATTTTCTATATTTTCCTTTTTGTAGGCAATGTATTAAAAATTCACGGTCCACACTTTAACGATTTTGTAGAATGTTCACACCTTAAAGTCGCTGTTCAATATTAAAGTTGTTAGTTTCGCAAGAAAAGCGAACAACTTTTTCTTGTCTCCTACTCAAAAAACTCATCACAAATGCCAGAATGCCTGGAATAAGTGTGTTTAATACCAAGGGGATATTCTGTGGCAAATTAACGTCTCGTTCATTGTTCAATTCTCCCTTGGTAGAAATAGCTTAAGACATGAGAATTTTGTACATACTTGTTACACTGGTATGTACTTCCTCTCTACCTTACTTTATTTCACACACTAGAGTAAGTTTGAAATATATGAAAATCTACGAGAACAATGCGTCAGAAACGGATGGATAACGGATGTATTTCCTATCAAAGTCGGATGTCGGGGATTTATTACCAACTCGACCTTGGCATCTTTGTCTAAACTTGGACTTTCTCCACCAGACAAGAGGAAATACATCAAAAAGATCTAACCGCATCAGCGTGGATTTGACAATTCTACATTGTCACATCTAATTGACAAAGTCTGGTGGTATCGTGTGATACTGCTGGGGCACTCTGGGTTAGTAGTAATGATGCTTCGGTCCCGAAACCATGCCTGAACCCAGAGTCATCATCTGATGAAGGCTTTGTGGTTGCAATGCTACTGTGTAAATAGCAGTCATTGTATGAAGATTTTTTTCACATACATATAGATACATATGCACACACTCATACACACACAAATACACACACACACAACACACACACACACATGTGCGCGCACTCACACGCACACACACACACACACACACACACACACACACATATATATATATATATATATATATATATTATATATCCACCTTGAGATCAAACACTTAATAATACTGGTAAGTGATGCATCGCTCTAATTTAACGTAATATAATCATTAATACTTATTGATACTGCTCGGATATATCTATTCCCCGCGGAAAATTATTAAGGAAGCTTTGATCATCCAGAAATCAACTGTAGCGTGTTTAGATATTTTATGTTATGTAATGACATTGCATCACTAACATCACCCTTGAGCTGAAGTGGGGAGGCATTTGATCGAATGGTAATTTCGACTGAAGAAAACGATGATAAATTTTGCGCTTTGGGTTTAAACCGTTGGATTGTAATACTACAGAGTGACGTTATTTGAGTAGTGGTCTTAAGGTTTTAGAAGCCTCTTTTGTAGATCTTTCAATATTAATGATAAATAGTTGGGACAGTTTGGAGACTAATTGAAATGGCTAGCCTTAATAATTAAAACACTTGCTTAAAAGCCACTCCGCTAAGCTCCTGCGATAGGCCACAATAAACTACAGAAGAGCTCATCATTGATTGCTGCCTTTCTGTACTGCATTGAGTTTACTTTCTGGGTTAGTGGTAATGATGCTTCAGTCCCGAAACCATGCCTGAACCCAGAGTCATCATCTGATGAAGGCTTTGATGGTTGCAATGCTACTGTGTAAATAGCAGTCATTGTATGAAGATTTTTGGGGGGGTAAAAGTGAGTAGGGGATGCAGGAGCTCCCTAGTTATATAACCAGGGAGCTCCTGCATCCCCTACTCGCTTGAGCTGTCTAAATTGGGTATTCAACTCTGGCCAGTGTTGAATTTTTAATTATATCCCTTCCGGGTAAGCTCAGTAGAGCGTTCGGCTAGAAACCACAAGGTTCCTAGTTCGATACCGGTCCTCGCCAACTCAGCGTATGAGTAGCACAGGGATCTGTGCAGTAAAGTAAGGAACTGGTAGTAGGTGTGGCGCTCCACCTCGGATGCTAAAAAACAATCTCCTTGGTCTAGCGCTAGTGAAAGGGGGATAGACTCAGTCGTTGACTGGCTTCTATCAACTAAAACAATGGCGTAATGACTTAAATTATGGACGGCGACATTGTAGTATACAAGTTTAACCCCAGTCGTGCTATTACGTTCAATCTTGGACGTATATCAGCAGGAAACATATTAACACCCTAATCCCTCAGCTATGGGTTAAATAGTACCGCTAATATTCTTCTGCGAGGATTGCTGGTAGAAGCGTATTAATATGTAAATTCTGAGTGAGAATAGTGAGAATTTAATTTTTTTAAGACAAAAGTGTGTGTATGAGCTTTCTGTGAATATATATATATAATATATATATATATATATATATATATATATATATATATATATATATATATATATTGTGTAAGAACAAGTTCCAATGACATACAACATTTTTTAGACTGTAACTTTTCATTGGTTATTGAGAGGCTGTAACTTTGCCTCCATATTAGAAACATTTAAAACATTACTGTTTTATAGATCGTAATGATTGCGCCACACGTCTGAATATAAGAATCAGTGACGAAAGTAATTTTGACTACTAAAAAATATGTTAAAGATATACATGATAAAAAATCAATCAATATTTAATCAGCTATGGCTTTAAAGAATGTTGACTATTGTTTATCTTTGTTACACTGAACTGCTTCTCATGGTTAGGCTCCACTTCCCGAGAACTACATATGAGGGTTAGGCTACACTTCCTGAGAACTGCATCAGATGGTTAGGCTACACTTCCTGAGAATTGCATCTGATGGTTAGGCTACACTTCCTGAGAATTGCATCTGATGGTTAGGCTACACTTCCTGAGAACTACATCTGATGGTTAGGCTACACTTCTTGAGAATTGCATCTGATGTTAGACTCCCCTTTCCTGAGAATGTTGCATTATCATGCAACGGAAGAGGAAGCTTCCGGCAAAAAGACAAAGAGAAAGATAAAAATATATATTTAAAAAAAGGGAGAACGGAAGAGAGCTCTTCATTCATAAATATGGTAAAATAGTTCAAAGGTAAATAAGAGAATTTTCTTTGATAATATGGAGCAATATGAAGGGATTAACTAAGTCCCTGAAAATTCCTGATGACCTCTGAAAAATAATATTTTTGGGTTGAGTGGAACTCTCCTGTGTCAGGGGACAGGAAGTTGAATGATTAACCCCCTTAGAAGGATTCGGTCAACCTGGGTTAGGCTACCGAAAGGATCTCTTAGCTCAAGGCTTCTGATGCCAGCCGTTAAGAGACTACAGACCAAACCCCCGCCCCGGTGAGGGAGCATAAACCTCTGAGAACTTTCAGAGAAGACACCTCTCCGTGAGGGAGAATTAGAACTGGGAGCGCAACTTGTTTTTTTTACACAGGGTCAGGAAAAATGATCTGACACATTTGTAGGTTTAATAAAATGCAAATGAAGTAAAGAAACAATGATCTGATACATTTGTAGGTTAAATAAAATTTCTGTATAATGCGATGCTCACCAGTCTAATTCATGGAAGCAACTGAAAAAGAAACGAAAAACAATGGCATTGTAAAGAAACAAAACAAAATGGCATTATATGGAAAAAAAATGGCATTATATGTACTTTTCGAAAATAAAAACACTTTTTTGTTTCTTTACTTTATTTGCCTTTTATTTAACCTACAAATGTGTCAGATCATTTTGCCTGACCCTGTATTTTACATGTAATAAACATGGTAACCTTTATGTGTGTCTTCACCTTATAATTCTATTTGTGTACCTCATTAATTCAGTTAGGGGCCTCGCTGAGGTACCGGGCCTGTTATACCCACTCCAACAATGTCACAGATAAAACAACACAAAAAGTGTGATTATCTTTATATTACAATCATTTTTCCTATGGTCAGTTTCATTGATTCAATAATTTTAACGGTATATCAACCAGTCTAGGGTTATTTAATGCCTACAGCTAAGGGAATTGCCTTAATTGTACATTCATAAGCACATTTTTGCGTAGATATTTCTTTAAAGGTTTTTCCTGCTTATGACCCTATGGAATACGATTCATATTTTAAACAGATCTATTTGAAACATAAATGGGATCCTAACAGGTACTACCACACCGGGTCAGTGCGGACCTGGGCGTAATGGCAATGAAGGGGTACTCCATATTCCCTTGATCTTCATAACCTGGGCATCAACATCAGAAACTGTTTAGTTTCATACCGAAGAAACCCCTTTATGGAGGCGGACACCTTACCTCTGTACAGGGGCGCAGTCAGCGTATTCTAATGCCTGCCGACATGAGATCACTGGCAATTTGAAGTACCGAATAATTTCTCCGTGTATTTTTCTACCTGTAAATACAAAGATCATTACTTCTCAAAGATTTTTGTTTTGGTTTACATTGTTTAGCTCAGTCGGTAGAGCGTCCGCCTAGGAACCACAAGGTTCCTGATTCGATACCGGTGCCTGCATCTCGCCAACTCAGCGTATGAATAGCACAGGGGTCTGTGCTTTAAAGTAAGGAGCTGATGGTAGGTGTGCCGCCCAACCTCAGACACGAAAACAATCTCTTTGGTCTAGCACTTGTAGAAAGGGGATAGACTCCCTCGTTGTCTGACTGCTACCGACTTTAGGCCACCCCGAGGACTTTACTTACTTATTATGTAATCTTTTGTCAATTATTGTGCTGTGTTACAAGATATATCAGCCGGACAGAAAGGGAGTCTATTTCCTTTTCACTAGCACTAGACCATGGAGATTATCCTTTAGTCTGAGATTGAGCGCCTCACCTACCATCAGCTCCCCACTTTACCGTACAAATCCAAACTGTGCTACTTATGAGACTAAATTAGCATATGCACTACCAACTGAGCTAAACTGACCCCTCTCTATGAAGTAAGTGTATCTAAATAGTTTCTTCTCAACAAATAATATTATTTTTAATTTGCATGGGTATTGAGTTTACGTTTTGTTTAACGGCATATCAACCTCTATGGGTCATTTAAAGCCAGCTGATCGCTGCTTAAATCCAGTCCTTTAACGGGAACCAGTATTTTCTGCGTAACTTGACCGTAATGTTATTAGGGTCGGTTTAACTCAGTCGTTAAAGTGTCCACAAGGTTCCGGGTTCGATACCGGGCTTTGTAAACTCATCGTATGAGTAGCACAGGGATCTGTGCGGTAGAATTATGAGCAGATGGTAGGTGTGGCGCTCCAACCCAGACGCTAAAAACAACCTCCTTGGTCTAGCGCTAGAGAAAATGGGATAGACTCCCTCGCTGCCTGGCTGATACTGACTTTAGGCCATCCCGATGACTTCACTTACTAATGTTAAGAGAGTGAGACAGACAGACAGACTGACAGATATATATATATATATATATATATATATATATATATATATATATAGATAGATAGATAGATAGATAGATAGATAAATAGATAGATAGATAGATAGATGTTATTATACGACTTCATAATTGAAACTTACCTGAATTAGATTTAAACCATAAATATTTCGACTGTTGTTCAGTATTCATATACTGTTAGGTGCGTTTGTACTTTTCGTTTTCAAATGTGGGTTACGACAAGTTGATATGAACGAGTAAGAAACGCGGAATATTAGCAGAGCAACCCGGTGTTGTCCGTGATTTCAAAAGTTAATGATTATTTATATATAGATTAATACATATCATTTTTCTATAAATCTATTTTATTATATTTTATTCTTTATATATTCTTGTTTTTAAATTATTTATTTTTAAGAGAGTTTTATAATTTGCTTGAAGCATTGTGTATATATTGGTTAGGAGGTTGATTTAGAAGGCTATCACAATGCAGGTGTAAAGAAAAAAATAATAATACGGTAACAATGATGTTGTGTGTTAACCTGTATTTAATTCTTGAATTTTCGAGATAATATCTCTTTTTCAAAAGATCACTGGAACTGAAGCAGTCTAGTTATGGCATTTCATTTTCAATTTAAAAAGAAATGCCATAACTAGACTGCTTCAGTTCCAGTGATCTTTTGAAAAAGAGATAGTATCTCGAAAATTCAAGAATTAAATACAGGTTAACACACAGCATCATTGTTACCGTATTAATATTTATTTCTATTATTCTTTTTGTTTGTATTTTTTTAATTTGCTTTTATTATGTTTTATCCTTTATTGATTTCTTTTTTTTTTAATCATTTTTTAATTATCTTTTTAATTATCTTTTAAATATATCATTGGTTTATACTCTCACTACATTTTTATTTAGCTTTTCGTATGAAAAATGACTTTACTTACTAATTTTTATCTAATCCGTCACGAACTTGTATTCTAACTGTGCTACTTGCCAAATAGATGTCTTTCTTTTTTTCAACCGAGACTGCCTTATGAGAAAATAACCTTGGAGAGTCAATTTTTTTGAAAGATAATTATTCCCTCGAAGAACGTCGATGATTAACGTGAATTAAAACGCCATTCAAAAACATCAAACGATGCAGACAATTGAATGAAATCTCGTGACGAAATTCAGAAGAAATTACACAATAGTTGTAATTACCATACACAAGAAAATGACATCCCGCTGAGTAACGTTTTAAATTATATATATTTACCAAACCCCTCTGCACGAGTACGAGATAACACAAAAGTGACAATTCAGAGTTTTCCTTCTCCTAGTCTGGTTGTCTAACCAAGGTTAAAAGCCCAGTCTACCCTACTATTCATCCATAGCTTGAGGGAGAATAGTTGGATGCATACCTTTCCCAAGTTTATAGCAATCAGCAAGATCAATTTCTTAAATGTTTGAATTCGGGGTTTTCCATCTCCTAGCCCGGTTATCTAACTAATGTTAAAGAGCCTAGCCTGCCTTACTATATACCCATAGCTGAAGGGAGAAGAGTAATATTCATAACTTTTGCAAGAGTGTAAGCGATATTTATAGGGGTCGGGTTAGCTCAGTCGGTAGAGCGTTCGGCTAGAAACCACAAGGTTCCTAGTTCGATACCGGTCCCCGCCAACTCAGCGTATGAGAAGCACAGGGATCTGTGCGGTAAAGTAAGGAGCTGATGGTAGGTGTGGCGTTCCACCTCAGATGCTACAACAATCTCCTTGGTCTAGCGCTATTGAAAAGGGGATAGACTCCCTCGCTGACTGGCTGATACCGACTTTAGGCCGCCCCGTCCACTTATAAGCGATATATAAAATGCGAAAAGCCAGATCAATTTCTTAAGCAGAGTTTTAACGTTTGAATTCAGAGTTGTCATTCTACTAGGCCGGTTTCCTAACCAAGGTTAATGAGTTCAGTCTGCCCTACTACCTACCCATAGCTGGGGGAGAATAGTTGGATGCATACCTACCTTTAACCAGAATATAAGCGCTATGTGAAATGTAAATAGCTTCGTCCAATATTTTAAATGATATGTGGGCTATTGTCGGTATCAGCCAGACAGCGAAGGAGTCTACACCCTTTTTACTAGTGCTTGAGATTATTATGTGGCGGAGGTGGAGCGCCATACCTACCGTCAGATCCCCACTTTACTGCATAGATCAGATTACACAAGGTGTGCTACTTATGGCGAAGGCCGGTATCGAAGCCGGATCCTTGCGGTTTTTAGGCGGATGCACTACCGAGTGAGCTAAACCAACATTCTGGATTTAAATAGACCATTCGTTAGAGTCAAGTGATGCAACCGTACAATATCTTGGCTTCATATTAGAATTTTAATTTTAGATTTAATTACAAATAAAAAAGTAAGTAAAGTCGTCGGGGCGGCCTAATGTCGGTATCAGCCATGCAGCGAGGGAGTCTATCCCCTTTTCAATAGTGCTAGACCAAGAAGATTATTTTAGCGTCTGAGGTGGAGCGCCACACCTACCATCAGCTCCTTACTTTACCGCACAGATCCCTGTGCTACTCATACGCTGAGTTGGCGAGGGCGGGTATCGAACTAGGAACCTTGTGGTTTCTAGCCGAACGCTCTACCGACTGAGCTAAAAATAACACAAAGTTATCTGTAAAAAATATATTTTACCTACTTGAAGCAAGTTTTAGACTGCTTTTATTTTGTCATTATTGTATCCTTTCCGTCCACAAAGGACGATGGCGTTGTGTCCAAAATAAAAATATGTTTTTATCTGCGCAAGTGACTCTGCAGGACAATTCTTGAGTGACACTGAATGCACACAAACTGTGATGCTTTCTGGGGCTGCTGGCTTTTTTTTCTCTTTCTGGCTCCCTTTTCTGTCGAGGTTACTCTCCTCTCTGCCTCACCCCTCTCCATGCCTTGCTTAGCGTTGAGGCACCAGGCCGCTCTATTTTTGCATCTACCTCCCACGTGTTTGTGTCAATATGGCATATCTTCATAGCTCTCCTGCAGACATCTTTAAATCTTAGGCGTGGTTACCAAACTATCGGGAGCCTTTTACTAATTCGCCGTACCAAAGATCTTTTGGGGTGCGTCCAAAAGATCCCAAAAGGTCTTTTGTACGGCGAATTTGTCATATAAACTATTACAATTAATCAATAATTGATGAAATCTACAAGCGTCTGTTAGAACAGTAAAAAAATGAGTAATCAAAAATAACAAACCTCCATTTTCTTTGAACGTATATATATATATATATATATATATATATATATATATATATGTGTGTGTGTGTGTGTGTGTGTATGTGTGTGTGTGTGTGTGTGAGAGAGAGAGAGAGAGAGAGAAGGGGAAATGAATCCGACAATATGAGGAAAAAATGAGTAAAGAAATGTAGATGGATAAAAATGAATTTTATCGGTATCACTTTTAATCGATATCACTTTCACATGTGTTTCGGTCTGTTTATCAAAATGTATACGGATTTACGTTATTATTATTATTAAAATAATCAGATGGAGTTGAAATAATGATGATAATAATAATAGGAAAAATGCATAAAATGTTCCGTACACAGATTTTGCCGATCTTCATCAAAAAATAAAAATAATACTCTGATGAAGGTCGGCACTATCTGTGTACGGAACATTTTATGCATTTTCCTATTATTATTATCATCATCATCATTTCAATTCCATCTGATTATTTTAATAATAATAATAACGTAAATCCGTATACATTTTGATAAACAGACCGAAACTCATGTGTAAGTGATAGCGATCAAATGTGATATCGGTAAAATTCATTTTTATCTATTTACATTTCTTTTCTTTACTCATTTTTTCCTCATATATATATATATATATATATTTATTTACATATATATTTACCAACCCCTCCGCACGCGCAGTATGTGACACAAGGTCAATGTCTTAGTTTAACAGATTGGAATTCAGAGATTTCCTTCTCCTTGATTGGTTACCTAGCCAAGGTTAAAGAGCCCAATATGCCCTGCTACTTACCCATAACTGAAGGGAGAGTTGGATTCATACCTTTCCAAAAGGTATTAGAGCGATAGGAAATTCAAACGGCCTCGTCCAGGAATTGAACACAGGTCGACGAGTCCATTTCCTATTACCCTAACCATTAGACCACACGCCTCCAAGAACGTATAAGCTCGTATACAGAAGAGTAACTACATACAGTGAAACGTTGACTTACGAGTGTCCGAACTTACCAGTTTTCCGAGTTACAAGCTGTCACTCGGTCGATTTTTTGCTTTGTCTTAAGAGCTAAAATTTGAGGTACCAGCGAGCTTCAGATACAGTTATGTTAATAAGTTCACTGAAAACATTTAAGTTTCCAACTTTATTACGCCAAAGAGAAATATTATTTTTAACAAAATAAACATAAAACATATTACAACTCACAATTCATTATTTTCTCTCTTGTTAGCTCAGTCGGTAGAGCGTTCGGCTAGAAACCACAAGGTTCCTAGTTCGATACCGGTCCTCGCCAACTCAGCGTATGAATAGCAAAGGGATCTGTGCGGTAAAGTAAGGAGCTGATGGTAGGTGTGGCGCTCCACATCAGACTTAAAAACAATCTCCTTGGTCTAGCGCTATTGAAAAGGGGATAGACTCCCTCGCTGACAGGCTGATACCGACTTTAGGCCGTCCTGACGACTTTTATTTATGATTTTATACAATTGCTATTTTTTTATTTTAAAAAGACGTAAAAAAAATCAGAGTGTTTGTGGAGGGGGTGCTGAAATGGGTTAATGGCATTTCAGTTTATTTCAATGGTGAAAAGTGATTTGATATACGGGGAAATTGAGTTACGTACGGAACGTATTAAACTCGTAAGACACTGTTTTTGATTGAAAATTATAATATCCTACTAAAAAAAATACTCGATTATTAGAATAATTATTACTTAAATTTTTCTGAAGTATCCAAGGGGAAAATTAATTAATAAAGAAAATTAAAGCATTAAAAATATTGCCACATATTATATTTATAATTTTCAGATTCAAGACAAATTATCTACGTCTCCAACGGAAGTTTCACAAAAAATGTAAAATTAATGTAATTTCCCCAGAAAAAATATTCATGTCTAATCCACATTTTATCAAGTAAACCTGTGTGGGAGGCTTATTTAATCACCGACTAGCCAACCATGCTGCAGGTCTTTCTGAATTTTGAAATAATTTAGAAGTGGTAAATTAAGTGGTAATCTTATCAGATTTGATTATATAAAAGTTAATTACGTTTCCGTAAAAATTCTCTTACACAAATCACCGATGAAAAAAAAAGTATGGATTTTGTTTATTGAAATCCGATTTTAGCTATATCTTATTATAATGGAGATTGTGTGTTTGTCTGTCTGTAACCGAAACTATATCACTACTCAACTCACAATTCCCTTAGTTATTGACGTCACATTTACCATGAATTCATTTTTATTTAAACTTCAATTATTGATAAAATTGTTATACCTTATTAATACTGTTGACCATATCTACCTACTAATAGCATGTAATTGTATTTATATATACAACAAAATTGTGGTTTACAGTGTGAACGAGAAGGCTAATTTGCATATTGATATTAAAACTTTGATTTTAATAAATATATGCTTAGTATTATTGATTTCTAATTGTTTGGTTTTCTCTTAACGAATCTGAGCAAAAATCTCGGGAATAAATCTTAAAAGAAATCCATAAACAAGACGAAAGAACTGTAATTTTATTAAATACTTCATAATCTAACTAAATAGATAAACTAGGAAAAATGAAAGACGGGAGTGAAAGAAAATGATGGAAGAGGTAAATCTAAAGCTGTTCTATTTTTCGATTATACCCCTCAGTTTATCATTTTCTAAATAGTTTATAATTTGATACAATATTTTAGTACATCAAAACTTAAATACTTGCACCCGAAGGGTGCATATATTTGCTAGTTTCTATAAATTAGTAAAATGTGGTGTGCGTGTGGAGGTTGGATTTTACGGCATGCCTATACTTGGCTTATTTTATGCCGAAAACGTTTTTGTTTTATTCTTATTTGTTGGGTATCTAATTTTTCTATCCATTTAACCCATAGATATGACTCTAACAGGTGCTACCACTCCGGATCAGAGTGGAACTGGGAGTAATGAAGGTGTACTCCACACTTACTAGAACTCCAGAATTGCAACCTCAACCACTAGATGCAGTTTAACCTCTCACCCAGTACCCTAAGACACTCAGATCCTTAGGGTAACTGCACCTCTGCAGAGGGGTAAGACTCCCCCAATGGGGCCACCTGTTGGCCGTGGGTGGCGACCCGTGATGTTTAAGGATAGAGCCCAGGTGGATGAGCAGTTCATGACATGCAATACTCCACTTTGGCCCTATCTTGGGCTAGACGGGCGGTCGCAGATGCCCCCTCCGATCAATCGGCTGGTCACGTCAAGCCCTACCACCTATATGATTTTCCCAACCCTATTGCCCTTATGGCAAGCCTCAACCCCTTTTTATCATATGGGTGCTAGAAGGCGGTGGTTGCGGGTCTACATGTCCTCGGAATGACGTTAAACTCTATCTGATGGTGAGGTTCCAGTTTTGGAGGTTTGGGGAATGTGGAGCACCCCTTCATCACCATTGCTCCCTGGTCCACTCTGACCCGGAGTGGTAGTACCTGTTAGGGTCCCATCTATGGGTTAAATAGAAAAATGTATTTATAAAAAAAAGTGTATTATCCATTAAGAATTGATTTATTTCAAAACTTTATCGACATTAAATGACCCACTGAGGTTGATATGCCGTAAAACAAAACAAACCAAACAAAACAAATCAGATCCTTAGGGTAAAAAGTGCTAAGGATTTACCATAAGAGCAATACGGTCGGGACAATCGTATAGGTGCTTGGGCTTGACCTGACCAGTCGATTGCTCAAAGGTGACATCTCCGACTGCGCATCTAGCCTAAGTAAGGGTGGGTTGCATGTCATTGACTGCTCAGCCATCAGGATTCCGTCTTTGGGCATCATGTGTCACCACCTACGGTCATCAGGTAACCCATTCGAAGTGGAGGCCTTACCTCTCTGCAGAGGTGTAAGTAAGTAAAGTCGTCGGGGCGGTCTAAAGTCCGTATCAGCCAATCAGCGAGGGAGTCTATCCCCTTTTCACTTGCGCTAGACCAAGGAGATTATTTTAGCGTCTGAGGTGGAGCGCCACACCTACCATCAGCTCCTTACTTTACTGAACAGATCCCTGTGCTACTCATATGCTGAGTTGGCGAGGACCGGTATCGAACTAGGAACCTTGTGGTTTCTAGCCGAACACTCTGCCGACTGAGCTAGCCCGGCCCATAGTCGGCGTATTCTACAACCCCAGTCGACAGTGATTTGTTTGTGGAGGATATTGTATGGTAAAAATTGGCTATTGAGTTTTATTGTTACATTAGCAAATATACTCGGTGTTACTTGTTGAAAAATCATTTCAAATATGTCAAGTAATTAAAATGAAAGTTTTAATATATTTCTAGTAACACAGTACAACAAATGGCGAAATATCATTTATACTATAAATGTGTGTCTATATATCTACCCAACCCCTCTGCCACCGGCAGGTTGCGATACAAAATTAATTTCAAGAAGAGTACAGCTGGTTTGAATTGACATTTTTCCTTCTCCTAGACCGGTTGCCTAACCAAGACAACATAACTATGTTCTACTTATTCATTAGGGGCCGGGTTAGCTCAGTCGGTAGAGCGTTCGGCTCGAAACCACAAGATTCCTAGTTCGATACCGGTCCTCACCAACTCAGCGTATGAGTAGCACAGGGATATGTGCGGTAAAGTAAGGAGCTAATGGTAGGTGTGGCGCTCCACCTCAGATGCTAAAACAATCTCCTTGGTCTAGCGCTATTGAAAAGGGGATAGACTCCCTCGCTGACTGGCTGATACCGACTTTAGGCCGCCCCGTCGACTTTACTTTACTTTACTTATTCATAGCTGTAGAAAGAACAGATGGATCCACACCTTTCCAAGGGCATTAGGATCAAGTGAAACACAAACATCCTCGTCCAGTATTTGAACTCGGGCCACCAATTCCACTTCTTACGACGATAACCGTCACGATAAGCACACCTTTTTGTGTGCTTTTCTATGCGTTAGTAAGTTAATACGTGAACAAAAAAGTTATATGTGACAGAAAATATCAAAATTTGCATGAAAATTAATTTTGTTGGGATAAATCATTGCAAAATTTGTAAAAGATGAATGTAGAACCGCCCTGTCGGCTGGGGCGTTAGAATGCACCGACTGCACCTCTGCAGAGGGGTAAGACTCCCCCAATGGGGCTACCTGGTGGCCGTGGGTGGCGACCCGTGAAGCTTAAGGATAGAGTCCAGGTGGATGAGCAGTTCATGACATGCAATACTCCACTTTAGCCCTATCTTGGGCTAGACGGGCGGTCGGAGAGGCCCCCTCCGATCAATCGGCTGGTCACGTCAAGCCCTAGCACCTATATGATTTTCCCAACCCTATTGCCCTTATGGCAAGCCCCAACGCCTTTTATCATATGGGTGCTAGAAGGCGATGGCTGAGGGTCTACATGTCCTGGGAATGACGTTAAACTCTATCTGATGGTGAGGTTCCAGTTTTGGAGGTTTGGGGAATGTGGAGCACCCCTTCATCACCATTGCTCCCTGGTCAACTCTGACCCGGAGTGGTAGTACCTGTCAGGGTCCCATCTATGGGTTAAATAGAAAAATGTATTTATAAAAAAATTGTATTATCCATTAAGAATTGATTTATTTCAAAACTTTATCGGCATTAAATGACCCACTGAGGTTGATATGCCGTAAAACAAAACAAACCAAACCAAACCATGAATGTAGAAATTCATGATTTAAGAAATTATTGTTTCCAATTTTTAGTACCTGGGTGTTTTTGTTTGAACTTAGGTGCTCTCAGCTGACCTCCAATATCAACAAGGGGAAACACTATGGGTCATCGTGCCAAAAATGAGCATCAGCCATGTCATTTAACGGGGAAGTAGCAAGGGAAAATACAACCTCATGTATTAGTACGTAATTACCGAACCTGTTCTCCACGGGTAGGATGTGACACAGGTAGCTATCTGGGACACACAAGGGTCGAATTGTTACATAATAATTGGATCCCTAATACATTTTTAAGGTAGTGTAGAAATCATTATGGCGATAAGTATAGCTGATGGCCTTGAGAGTGAGTGACAGCGTTTGGCCTCACTCTGACCTTGCGTTCTGGGGATGATCGTGAGAACCGGAAGGCAATAGAAGGCCCCCTTCCGGTTAAAGGATACTAAGTAAGTAAGAGTCAGTTAGAACTTAGAAGCCGAGCTAGCAAGATGTAAGGATCCGCGCGCATTGTCTGGTCTGGGGATCTACGAATAAAGTAACATCATCGTAAATCGAAGTCTTGTGTTTATTACTAAAAACTAACAATGACACAGGGCTTCTGATAACAAGAAATCCCAACAGAAACCAGACCCGGAATCCTTAATAGAAGACCAGACGAGACCTTAGAAGATATACCAGACCAAGATAGATGATAGACGATCAGAACCAAAGCCGGCCAGAAGAATAGACGACTAGAGTAAGAAGTAAGAAAGGTATATAACGTTATATGATTTGGTACTGTGAAAAGACCAGTATATAACATATACCTATTTAGTGCCGGTAAAGAAGGCGCTATGCAACAGAATTCGTTATTCAGTAGTAATAGACTTGCCTGCTTTCAATTACACCACAATAGAACGCCCTATGTATGTATTTACCTAACCTATTCGCACGGGTAGGATGAGACACAAGATCGTAAGTGGTCATCGAGTGAAGATCGAACTCAATATTCAGTAGTAATATATCTGCCAGAGTAGCTTGATAACAATTACACCACGATGGTTTGCACTTTTTTACCCAACCCGTTCGCCAAAAGGTAAGATATGACAAGATCGCAAGTATGGGGTGCAAAAATGGTAAAAGTCTTACTTGAAATTTTTAATTATTAATAGCCATGTGAGATTTGAATTTTGTGGCGTGGTAAGCGGGAATATCATTCGCTGAATGATGAAACCATATATATTCAATAAGCTGAGATTAGTTTTGGTATTTCCATTGGTTTAACGGTTGACTGCAGCATCTCGTCGGTAAGCCTCTAAAATTGGTGGACCAGTTTAAGTACCTAGATAGTAATATCTCATCCACAGAAAGTGATGCTAATGCTTGCATAGGAATAGCATGGTCTGCTGTAGACAGTTTATCAATCATATGAAAATCTGATCTCACTCATAAATTAAAGTGACGATTCTTTCAAACCGTAGTCGTGTCAGAGCTACTGTAAGGCGGCACCATTTGGTCCCTAACAAAGCGCCTAGAGAATAATCTAGACGGGAGTTGCACAAGAATGCTGCGTGTGGTCTTAAACAAATCGTGGAAGCAACACCCCACAAAAGCACCTGTACGGCCACCTATCCCCTATCACACAAACCGTCCCAGTAAGACGAACAAGACATGTTTGACACTACAGGAGAAGTACGGACGAAATCATAAGCGACGTTCTCCTGTGGAAACCTGCACATGAACACGCTAGTCTGATCTGTTCATCAGCTCTGCACAAATTCTGGATGCTGCACAGGGAATTTTCGAGGGCAATGAACGATAGGGACGGATAGAGAGAGATTGTCATGGATATCCGTGCTGCCAGCGCCACCTGTTGATTATGATTGCAGTTAAACCACACATGTTGAAATTTCCTTGACCTACAAGAAAGAAAAGAAGTATGGTTAGGCTAAAATAAAGTCTAAAGTTTTTGTTGATTGCCTGTTTTAACTCAACACACTGATTATTTGTCATGTTACCAAAGTGAGTAGGTGACATATTTGAAAGTAATAATCAACGTTGCTTGTTAGGCTGTTATCAAGTTTTAGTCGATAAAATGTCTGGGTCGGAAGCAAATAAATACGAACAAGATACCGAAACCGAAAAATGATCTGTCTAATAATGTCTTTCTATGTACGATGAATAGAAAGATACAATTAATGATTAGTCATTCGGTGAATGATTTGAAAAGAGGGCATTACTTGTAAAAGAGTCCAAAAGATTCTGTTTAATACCATTTATTTGCTCACTTGATGGATTAATGATTTTAACAGCATGTCAATCCGTCTGGGGTTATCTTATGCCCAGATGATTTTAAAAATATAGATGATTGAATTAAAATACTATATCATTATGTGATGTCATTCCCTCAAATCTGACGAAAAGAAAATTCCCTGACTTCCCGCCAGGCCAGATTAAATTAAAATCTATTTTACGTGGTGATTGTTATGGGTCATCCTGCGAGGATCGAACTCGCTATTCAGTAGTAATAGATGTGCAAACGATTATTAAACCATGTTTTTATCTCCTCTACCCGGGCTAGTAGAATGCTATTTAACTTATTTAAAAAATTAGGATGCCTGTTGGGGGTGAGAAGATGGAACTAATGCATATCGTGCAACGGAAGAGGAGGCTTCCGGCAAAAATATAAAGAGAAAGATAAAAAAAATATATAAATAAAGGGAAAACGGAAGAGAGGTATTCCGGTCAAGAAGCTGGAGAAGATGAAGAAATAGATAAAAGAAAAATAGCAGATGAACATAAATCCGATTAACATGGGAGCCACGCACAAACCAAAGCTCATACAGAGGCCAGTGTAAAAATTATGTGTATCTCTTCGGCATTTCCCTTTTGGGGGTGCGTCAAGCACCATGCTATAAACCCAACATTGTCCCTTTCAGACGAGGGAGCAGGAGTTGCCTTGATTGATTGACAACCATGGATTCACGTTCATTTATTTATATCTTGTACGTCCATAAGCTGAAGGGCCCAAATGCTGGGTAATTACATCTTATGCTTAGAGTAGGGCTTACCGACCAGGAGTGCTAGCACCCCAGGGGTGCGGGCATCATTCCAGAGGGTGCAAAAAGCGTCCGTTCAAATTTAGATTTTTTTTTCTTTTTTTCTTTTGTAATTAATATTTTACATATTATATATATATATTATATTTTACATATATATTAGATTTAGAGACTGAAATGGATTCACATTCTATATTTTTGAACAAAAGTATTAATTGTAGAGGTGCGAGGTCAGAGCAAATCTCTTTCAAGGGTGCAGGAATAGAAAAATTTGGGAACCACTGGCCTAGAGGAATCGCGTACGTTGTAAGTTTATGTATTATTTTGATTTTTCGGGCTTTTACACAAAAACAGTGTTTCGGCCGATGTATCCTCCGGCTTCCTTTAGGTGTTTCTTCTATTCCATTGTGGCAGACCGCTACTTTGTCAATTAAAACATAACAATGATTCAACTTGAGAAATCCTTTTGAATAATTTTACTGATGCTTTTACATACTTTTCCCAAGGTTATTAGCCCCAAAATGAACGTAAGAGCACAACTGGAAATTTAGCTCGATTACTACGATGTCAAAGTTCAGCACTTTAGCCATGAGACCACGTGGACCCCCCCCACGAGACTCTGGGTTAGATTATTTGTTAAGACGAACAGCAGAACATTTGAATGTTTCCAATTAGACAGACGGAGCTCGACTAACAGTCAAATCGTACAAATCACTTCTATTTTAATTCAAGTTTTGAAAACAGAATCAATTTACAATCTTTCTTTGAATTCAAAATTTCTACCGAACGATTACAAATATTATTTGTTGATAAAAGAAAATAACAGAAAATAATTTCTCTAATTATATTTTCATGTTATCTTATGAAGTTAATGGTGTTATGTTAAAATATTTTCATGTGAATGAATGACACTTATTCGTCGCTTTGAAAATACTTGTTTTTTTTATCAGTTTGCTATTCTTAATTATGTTATGTGATTATTTCATATTCAAGATTGAAGAACATCCATAAAGTTAATTACTAATGTTTAATTAAATGAGGATAATTATTTTAGCAAGATCAACAATCCATAATTCCTTTTCTTTTTTAAATAAATTTGGTGAGAGGATTACGATGGAAGGCTGAAAAGTCCATTAGCTGAAAGATTCATGATGTCATATCTGCTGTTGATGACCTTTTTGACCAATGGGATCCAAGCATTGTAACAAGGACGGAAGAAGTGTGCAGACCTCAGGGGAGTTGAAAAATGAACCTTGTTTGGTCACATTCCAGGAGTAGCTTGGTCAGCCTATGAACTTTTCAGCAGACCTCTGTAGAAAGGCATTACTAATGATTTGTTTGGGACATGGAAGGCTTTTTATTTGATAGAATTTCCAATAAAAATACCAAATTTTAAAAGCAATTGGCTATGTATCTAATAAAAGTAAAGTAAAAAGTAAGTCGTCGGGGCGGCCTAAAGTCGGTATCAGCCAGTCAGCGAGAGAGTCTATCCCCTTTTCAATAGCGCTAGACCAAGAAGATTGATTTTAGCATCTGAGGTGGAGCGCCACACCTACCATCAGCTCCTTACTTTACCGCACAGATCCCTGTGCTACTCATACGCTGAGTTGGCGAGGACCGGTATCGAACTAGGAACCTTGTGGTTTCTAGCCGAACGCTCTACCAATTGAGCTAACCAGATCCCTTATGTATCTAATAACAAAGTGTTATTTCTCTGAATTTTCTAAATGAAACTTGAGATTTTGGATTATTTGGATTATTCGGACTATCGTTCTCAACTATATTGTTATCTGTACAATTTTTCTGCCGATGTGCCCAGCGGCCTTCTTCAGGTCTTTCTTGTTAGACTGGGGAGCCTTCCAATTGAACACATGGCGTAGTGGAATTTGAGGTACGAGCAAGCTCCAGATACGCTTATGTTGATATGTTCACTATTTAAGTTTTCAAATTCATTACAACAAAGACAAATACTACTTGTAAAAAAATTGGATACATAGCCTAGTGGATAAAGGAGTTAGTGTAGGACAGTTCTAAGTGACAGTTATCTCTAGGCTGGACAAGGGCAACAGTAACACAGAATAATAATTAACACAGCTTAACACTTGTATCCAGTCATGGTTTTTTTTCAACCCTCCGCACGGGCAGGATGTGACACAATATCATTTTTTAAGCGGGGTTCAACAGGTTTGAATTCAGAGTTTTCCTTCTCCTAGACCGGTTGCCTAACCAAGGTTAAAGAGCCCAGTCTGCCCTACTATTTATCCATAGCTGGAGGAGAGTAAGATTCATACCTTTCCCAAGGGTATTAGCGCTGAGTGAAATGCAATTACCACGTCCAGGATTTGAACTCGGGGCGACGTGTCCATTTACCATGACTTTAACCATTACACCACGCGCTTCCAGTCATGGTTAGTGAAATGAGAACAGTATACCCTCGTGGATTGAGTTCGAAAAAAGGTTCCCGATTTCGAATAGAATGTTCCCGATTTCGAGAAGGCTACCGAGTCCATAGGGGAAATACCTGAAGAAGGCCGGAGGGCGCATCGGCGGAAACGTTGTATAGATAACAATATAGATGATGACAATAGTCCCAATAATACAAAGGGTTATCTATTCTATTTTTTTCCCTTTTATTTTATTTTTGATAAAGTTTATCTGAATCATCACAAGATTCTTTATTTTTATGCGCTGAAAGTTTTATTAGCGAGAACCGGGTTGAATCATGGCTAGCAAACTGTAATTTAGAAGTGATTAATATTCGCAACATATTGACGCGAGAAATAATCCTCTTATCGAGAATCGAACCAACGATACAATTCTGCAGCTTTATTATCTGTCAAGGATTTATGTTACAGGTGATTAAAATTAAATAAGCCGAGCAGCCATCTTGATCCATTCTATTTAAATCATAAGACATAGGACAAAAGATGAGGCCTGCTTGTATACGTGGTCATAAAAGGAGAAGCAAGAGATAGATTATTATAAATAACCTGAGTTGAGGATTAGCCATCCTTCCGTTCTTTGCTAAGCCGAAAAGCAATATGGCAGTATATTTCATGGTGACATTATGTTTGCAGAGCGTCGGCAGTATAGTTAATCCCCTCTGTCCGTAGAGAATGGCAGTGTTGCTCTTTGGTCGGAAAACAAAATGCAGCGGCATATGTAACCTAGATGTTTCGGATTAATCCTACGAGAAATAAGTGTTTTCTGGTTTTGTTCATTGATCAAAATTTCTTGTCACTAAAGACGATACTTGGATATTTATCTTTTTC
This sequence comes from Doryteuthis pealeii, assembly GCA_023376005.1. Lineage (NCBI taxonomy): Eukaryota > Metazoa > Mollusca > Cephalopoda > Myopsida > Loliginidae > Doryteuthis > Doryteuthis pealeii. The sequence goes on from CM042146.1 coordinate 51,390,768, forward strand.
AATATTGGAAATTGTGCGGTAATAAAAAAAAGGCTACAGGTAAGTAAGACAGTGTGGGCTCTGTAGCCTTGTCGGTCAAATGGTCTAGAAAGTATACTTTAAATTAGGCCCGTACCCAGTGCAATCGATACTAGAATTAATAAATTATCATCAAATAAAAAAAAACATTTAATGAAATTAAAAAAGTATATAATAAAGCTCTTCAAAACTGGATTCACTCAAGAAATAAAATATCAAGAACCCCGAAAAAGTCAAACCGACAAATATAAAAACAGAAAACGTAAAATAATTTGGGTCAACCCCCTTATTACAGACTAACTAGTATATATATATATATATATATATATATATATATATATATATTATATATATATATATATTGTGTGTGTGTGTGTGTGTGTGTGAAAATAGGATGGATGTAGTAGAATCCGATAGTATGAGGTAGGTAAAAGGATAGTGAACAAGAAATGATAACTCAAAACAAATCTAAGAGTTGAAATATTTCGTCGGATTTATACGGACATCATCAGTCAAATGATTTTTATTGAAAGCAAAATTGCGTGCTAGTACAAGTGATATGGTGAGGGGGTGAGTTAGTAGCGGTAGTGAAGGAAGGGAGGATAGGGGCAGACATGAACTTCCTGTAAACTACCCTCACTTCATTCATGTCTGCCCCTATCCTCCCTCCCTTCACTACCACTAACTCACCCCCCTTACCAAATCACTTGCACTTGCACGTAATTTTGCTTTCAATAAAAATCATTTGACTGATGATGTCCGTATAAATCGGACGAAATATTTTAACTCTTAGATTTGTTTTGAGTTATCATTTCTTGTTCACTATCCTTTTACCTACCTCATATATATATATATATATATATATATATATATATATATTATAAAAAGTTTGTTGACAAACATTTTACAAATCCCACTTACTTGATACTACTTTATACTTACTTTGATTCAGAGCTTCAGCTTTCGAGTTGGATTTAATGAGTTAAACATTATTCATTTAGTCCCAGCGTACCTTCCCTCCATGCAGCATTTGCCCCCTTGCATAAAAGCGATAATGCTGATTTTATTGACAGGTGTCTGAGGCGCCTCTGAAGGGGAATGTCGACGGGACTATACATCTTTGCACTAGCCGTCACATGATCTTCGATTTGTTCGTGGCTTCCCAGGTTAAAAATCCCTTAATCTTGAGCGAATTTTGAGTCGGGGTAAGTGAGGTAAGCATTATTCGCTTGGTCCCTGGGCGCCTTCCCTCCGGACAAAAGAGGCGGGCGTTGGGTTTACTACCCAGCATCAGAGGCGCACCCGAAGACAAATACCGATGGGATCATACATCTTTTTAGCGTAAACACATGTTTTGATTTGGCTCCTCACAATAAAATAATGTCATGTCTATTCTAAATTGTATTTCTAGTAAAGTAAAGTCGTCGGACGGCCTAATTTCGGTATCAGCCATGCAGCGAGAGAGTCTATCCCCTTTTCACTAGCGCTAGACCAAGGAGATTATTTTAGCGTCTGGTGTGGAGCGCCACACCTACCATCAACTCCTTACTTTACCGCACAGATCCTTGTGCTACTCATACGCTGAGTTGGCGAGGGCGGGTATCGAACTAGGAACCTTGTGGTTTCTAGCCGAACGCTCTACCGACTGAGCAAACCCGATGAGATTAATATTATTGCAATTCAACTCTTTTCTGACAATAAAGTTGTCCCAGATTAGAGACATTTCTGTGTCGCGGATTTTAAAGGATACACTGTGTAATGTTTAAGGTTATATTTATAAATTATAACTGGTTGAAACAAACAACCCGACACGAGTGTTGAACATAACAAAATGGACTTTGATAAAAGCACATGGAGAGACATTTATGACATGAAGTACATATACATGAAACAAGATACGTAGTAGATAATATACGCATACTAGATACATAAGAAGAGTTACATAGAATATATGTGTAGTTATGGAGAGTCCATAGACGAAGTACACTTACTAGTGTCTGTAATGGGGGCCGAAGCCCGCACTCGAGAAGGTGTAGACATAAATGTCTAACCCATTGTAGTCACGTCCCAAGAAGCAGGAGATCTTGAATCTGGCGTTTCCTGCTTAAATACAGAAAGACGCCTGGTGGTGAGAATAAGTAACGAGAGGGAAGATAACTCTTCCAAATCCAAGGGAAGACAATCCAACAACTGCATAAAACCAGTGGCAAAAAGTAATTAATGTAAATCAAAACAGAGCTTGTTGATAAAACATGTTCTTTGTCTTTCCATGCTGTGCATACACTTAAAGATTGCATAGCGCTCCTGCTCGTAGGGCAGGGGCATAATTGACTTTAGGAAAACCAATTTTAAATCAGTAATCTTCAATGTTTGCTCTTGAGATTTTTTTATGTGCATGGCGAAACATATCTGGAAATTGCAATCTATTGGTTTGTCACTGGGAACAATTGAAATTCTTGGAATAAACACATTCTACCAATACTGACGTTTTAATCAAACATGGACGATCATCTGTTTGATTACAAGCATTGTGGTCTTGCAAAAACCTGTAGTATACAAGTTCAGAAGAAGAACAATTGGTATTTCGTTTACCATAAAGTAAAGTAAAGTAGGTGGAGTGGCCTACAGTCGATATCAGCCGGACAGCGAGGAAGTCTATCTCCTTTTCGCTAGCGTTAGACCAAGGAGATTGTTTTTGGCATCTGAGGCAGAGCGCCACACCTACCATCAACTCCCTACTTTACCGCACAGATCTAAGTCATGCTACTCATGCGCTGAGTTGGTGAGGACCGATATCGACCTGGAACCTTGTGGTCCGAGACGGATGCTCTACCGACTGAGCTAAAGCGGCCCATTCATTTAACATAAACCATCGAAATGGCAAAAATATTTTGCTCCGTCCCTATTAACCTCTGATGACGACTAAACACGCATAAGCACATATGCCGTGTTAACATGCAAAACTACACACTTGTGCAAATTAATTGAAACAAAACAAATAATTCGTTATTATAATGATAATATCCACAATCCCTCTGCAAGCTTAACAGTGTGTTCATGCAGCGTTACAATTTTCGTACGCTTCCTTGGAGTAACGTCCATCGCAGACAATGACAGTAGGGCAACTAATCGACAGTCAAAACAACAGTGTCTAAGCGTGATAAAAATCCGATGCGATCACGGATGACATAATGTTTTTCAAGGTCAAACAATTTTCATCATACACTCCGAAAATAGATTGATATTACTGCACACCACGGCAAATGACCAAATCCGGGTGGGGGGGGGATAGAAATCGATTACACCCTGTCACTCCATTGGGTCTAAAACTGACTCTATCGTGAAAGAAAGGAAACTGAAGTGTTTGTTTCAATTAATTGGCACAATAGTGTACCCGCTTACTTTCTATGTAAAATCCATGCACTTAATCCCGTTCATCACAGTAATTCTAACAATATTTTTATGTTCTGTACTTCCAAATGTTTACGATAGTTTACTGTACCTTTATTTCGTTGGGTTTGTTGTCAGCTAAACTTCTGAAAATCCCGACCTCAAAGGGTTATAAACTACTCAAGTAATCTACAGCTTCATTTGGATCTATAACGATATCGACTGACATATCATATTGTTATGGTAATTTACCACCCACGCATGAACTCTTCCAACTATAAATAGCAGCAGGTTCTGCTCTTAAACGAGAGTCAATATTTCAGTGGACAGTTGATAAGACTGCCTCGCGAGTAACTTACTCATTTGTGTATGTTTGTACTACTGTTCTTTGTTAATATATTTGTTTAACTTATTTCCTCTCTTGTGTCTTTATTCTGGCCTCTAACCAGACCACAGCAAATATATTATTGTAGAATAAACATCTCACTCGCCTTCACAGAAAGGCTGTGATTAGCGTCCAGTCACCAGACAAAAACAAAAGACAGAGTGTAACCGAATACGCTCTGTACCAACTGCATGAACACAGTCATATGTTGAGTACATATGGCTGAAAGTGTCCACCTTAAAACCAGCAGCCAATGAGAATCCTAGAATTAAACCTGGTTCAAATACTCAAGTGGAATAGCCCAACATGCTATTTAAACCACCTGCCAAGTCTGTTTTATATTTTGTTTTTCAGAAGAGACTCAACTTGCAACAGAGCTTGATACTGATCACTCCACACATTTTTACATATATTACCATAAAAGGGATGAAAAATACGTGCATTTATGATGGAGACAAGTATGTAGATATTGATAATTGATAATGAAATTTATTGTGTACAGTGCTCAGGTGCACCACAACTCATCAAAGTCTCATGTCAAGTACACAGAATAATGTAGTGTCAGGAACATGAACAGTTTACAGTAGTAATGTCCATGTATGTGTGCGCGTGTGTGCATATGTATGTGGAGAGTGGCATCAGGTATAGTGTCGGCGGACTAAAGGAAGCATGGCGGGTTTGAAAGATTCAGTACTTCGGCAGCCTACAACAGACGCGGGCAGTTTATTCCATGTCTCTGCAATTCTGAGCGTGAAAAAATGTTTCCGAAAGTCACGTGAGCAGTGCTGTTTTCTGACTTTGTAGGCATGCCCACGTGTGTTGGAAAGATGGAGATCAAAAAGGTGCTCAAGGTTTCTGTTGTTAAGATTATTAATGACCTTATGAGCGTTTACCAGGTCAGTAGATTTGTTAAATTCGTCACTTTAAATCTGCAGTCGATTTACAAAAAAGAAAGCTGTGGTTTGTTCATTGTGCGTATCAGAATAAATGGTTAGTTGTTTTGTTTTACGGCATATCAACTTTTTTCGGGTTATTTAATGCGGAATTATCATGTTGATGTTCGGCTTCTTACAGTGGCCTGCTTTTGTTTATTTGGTCACCCATCTAAGTTATGAATAGGCTCATTGCTGCTTAACTGCGGTGATATAGCGCGAACAGGCGCTTTCAACGTGACTTGACGATAAGCTTGTTTGTGTTAAAGAGATAGGGATGTGGCTAAGAAGATATGAAGAGAGTAAAAAAATAAATTTGGAAACCACTGATCTCAGAGCACAGATAAATTATTATTATTATTATTATTATTATTAGTTTTTCATACCTACCGTAGCCGGTGGTTCACTGGAGGTTGAGTGAAAGCAACTCTTCTCAGGTATCCAGGACTGTTGAGTATTCTAGGCGATCTTAACAATGCGGTAGTTTGGATGGTCTCGATTCTTCCTCTGATTTCCAATGCATCCAAATTCTTTTTCAGACCTTTGGGGACCTTTCCAAGGGTACCAATTACAATTGGTACGACATTTACTTTCATGTTCCACAGTTTTCTCAGTTCTCTGGCATGGTCGAAGTATTTGTCAATCTTTTCGTTTTCTTTCACTTTTACTCGGTGGTCGGTCGGAACGTCAAAATTCACGAGTGACAGGTTCTCTTTTTCTTGTTAATCAATACTAGGTCTGGTCTTCTGGACAGGATTAAGTTGTCCGTCTGTATCTCAAAGTCCCAAAGAATTTTATGCGTCTGATTCCCCAGCAGAGCTTCTGGTTTGGGCATATACTATTTAGTTGTATGGTGAAAATGGAATTTCTTGCACAATTCCCAGTGGATTACCTTTCCCATCGAGTCGTGCCTAGTCTCTCCTTGTGTAAGTTTGCTGCATTCGTTTATATAATTAACCGTTTCGTCTCTGTCTCCACACATTCAGCACTTGCTACTTTGCTGTGTCTTATCAATTTTGCATTTATATAATTTGTTCTTAACATGTTTACTGTATTGTTTCTTTCTCTTCTACCATTTTTCAGACAACTTCATAATTCCATCCTTCCAAAACTTTTTACATTTCTCAATTAAAACTATTATACTTTTGTAGTCTTCCAGTAATTTACTTTCTTTTTAACAAGAGAATTCTATACATACTGAAATAAATGGTAATCCAAATGTTCAGAATATATAGATAAGTGAAAACTATCCAGTTCTAAGAATTTTGACTAGGCTTTAAAAAAATGGACCATATGACATTTAGGCACTCCTTTTTGATCTCAATTAAGAAAGGACATGTTTTTCATTTACACCGTCAATATCCGGTTGTTTTAATAGAATAGTTTTAGATTTAAATTTTTTTTTATAAAACTAACCCCTAACCCTAACCCTCTAACAGACAACCGGATATTGACAGTGTAAATGAAAAACATGTCCTTTCTTAATCGAGATCAAAAAGGGGTGCCTAAAGGTAATATGGTAAAAAAAAAAAAAAAAAAAAAAAAAAAAAAAAAAAAAAAACATGCAGACAAGAATATTGTGCTGCGATTATAAGAGATTCAGTTCTCTCTTGGGGTTTCCTCTTCTAGGCGATGTCCATGTCTTCTTATGTGTATTATTATTATTATTATTATTATTATTTGCATCCGCTTAGGATTCACAAGGTTCCGTGTTCGAAACCGGCCGTCGACAACTCAGCGTATGAATATCACAGCTTGGATCTGTTCGGTAAAGTTGGAAGTTGATGATAGGTGTGGTGATCCATCTCGGACACAAAAACAATCTCCCTCGTCTAGCGCAAGTGAAAATGGAATAAACTCTTTCGCTGTCCGACTGATACCGACAATAGGTCACTCCGCTGACTTTACTTTCTTTACTATGCTTCCTTGGGCACAACCCCCCCCCGTTTTTAATATTTTTTTACATCAACCATAACAAAACGTTCGGTGTAATCTTTTTTATTGACAAGAAAAATTAAAAGATAGGCATCGTTTAGAAATATTAAATCGATATTTTTTTTTACATTTATCGATTAGTTTCGATGTATCAGTGACCAAAGTTTTGACCTCCTACCCGGCGTAGATATATGCATCATTTGATAGAAATATATTTGAATCTATCACATTTTGATTTTAGATTGTCTGATGTTTTAATAGCTAATGTATAAGTCATCGGGGTAGCCTAAAGTCAGTATCAGCCAAACAGCGAGGGAGTCTATCCCCCTTTCACTAGCGCTAGACCAAGGAGATTGCTTTTTGTCGTCTGAGGTGGAGCGCCACGCCTACCATCGGCTCCTTGCTTTATTGTGCAGATCCCTGTGCTACTCATACGCTGAGTTGGCGAGGGCCGAACTAGGAACCTTGTGGTTTCTAGCCGAACGCTCTACCGACTGAGCTAACCCAACCCTTGCTAATGTATAACAACGTATCAAAATGAGCTTGAGTGTGATATATGTGTGCAAGTACGTTGTGCGTTTTTGCTGTGTAAGAAGAATTCTCCCATGGCTGGAGAGATATGAAGATAGAAGTTGATATGCTAATAAATGATGCATTTTAACAACGTCTATTTGATAAATATCTTATCCAAGAATATTACTGGCAGATATAACGTTGAATCTTTATTAGGTTCATGAGTTTTTGCTTTTCTTTCTTTTAAACATTGATTGATGTTAAAGTAACGTTCTCCACCACCAAATCCATTTCGGCAAGCTAAGTTTAATTTTATCAAAATGTAATACACACGAGACCTGCGGGCTACGTAATATGAAGCTGATCTCCCTGGCAATTTCTTTTAAAAGGATTCCTTTTTATATCGCAAAATCTCTCATGCTAACCAGTTAAGGGGGGAATGATTATATACCTACATTTTTACTCTGATATTTGTATAAATATTCACTTAGATCGGATAATAAAACAGGCTAATGCTTAATATACATCGAATCCTTAAAATATACGCAAAACAATAACGGTAAAAAGCACTGCATGAAGACTATATTTTTTGTAATTATTTAAAATTGACTATTTTTAATCCATAATCATATATTCTTGACATACTCTATTTCATGTGTTTCTTGTGTTCCTCGTATCCAACTTAAAAGAGAAGTCTGGTGTTACATAATCTATGCGGTTGCATAAGATTATTGTCAGTCCCCTGTAATTCTGAGGGGGTGAACTTTTTCATATCATGGTCGGGTCCTTCCATGGAAAATTACAGAAGCCCGCCAAATATGTGAAGTCACGTGGGACCTTTTTTTGAGTCCCCAGTTTGCAGTTATACGTCAGGCAGAGCGATCGGCCATTTTATGCTCTGTCTAAACTGGAACTCACGCGCGCTATGTTAATTAGCAGATGTCTGGGTTGGGGATTTACCAAATAAAGTAACATCAACGTAAATCGAAGTCTTGTGTTTATTATCTAAAAACTAACAATGACACAGGGCTTCTGATAGAGAGAAATCCCCAATAGAAGACCAGACCCGAAGTCCCCAAGAAAGTCCAGACCTTAGAAGATTCCAGACCAAGTCAAGATGATAGAAGAAATACCAAAGACGATCAGAATACTAAAGACGGCCAAGAAATAGAATTAAAGAAAGAGGTATGCAACATTATAATTATTTAGTGCCAGTGAAGAAGGCGCTATGCAACACTGGTTTTTTACGTTAATATGCCTTTTCATATATTGTCTTGTGCCAGAACCGTCTCTCTGATGTTCCAAGTTGTAATAAAGGGGTTGTTTCTAGAACGAACAATTGGAGCAAATACAAAGAATTGGATTCGATGTTGGTTAATATGGACTTCACATTATCTGATAAGCGGCAAGTTATTCATCTCGAAAAGGTCGTTGAATGGCCAACATAGAAAAGTTAATCATCTTGAAAAAGTTGTTGTATGAACAACAAATATATAAAAAGTCAATCATATAGAAAAGGTTGTTATATGAAAAACATATATGTAAAAGTTATACAACGTGAAAAGGTTGTTGTATGTCCAAAAACATAAAACAATCTCTCTGGTCTAGTGTTAGTGAAAAGGGGATAAACTCACTCGCTGTCTTGCTGTTACCGACAATAGGTCACTCCGCCTACTTTACTTTATACTTTATTAGCAAGGTTCTCGGCTTGGCCTATTTAACCACACATTTTCCCTCGTGTGAAAAGGTAGAATTATCCCGAGAAAGCCATGCTATCTGTGTAGAACACAGTTCCTCTGATCATGTCAAGTGGTCTTTCCACTGAGGATTCATCAATAGAATCGCCTGCGGCTGAGCATTAAAAAGGGGGAGTAAGCGATAAAATACAATCAGTGGAAGGTCGAGGTAGGTGAGCTTGTACGTCAATCAACTTTCTACTCTGTCAAGACTGCGTATATCTTTGGTATATTAGCGTCATGGAAACTGCAACTCATAGAATTTTACAGCGGGAAATGGCTGAACATACTTATATGCCAACCGAATTCCAGAGTAGGAATGGTCTAGTGATATTAAAGTATAAGTAAAATTACAAAAGGAAAGAAAAAGAAGAAAAAAAGGATTTAAGTAGATATCTGAATGAGGAACAAATGCGAAAATCAGTTTCTAACTAGCCTTCACATTACCCACATATTTTTTTTTAGAGTTTTTACTGCAAGAAAGAAAAAAAGTTACGTCAGTGGATAAAGAAAAATATCTGATAAAAATCCTGTATTAACTTTTTTTTATTGATACCTATTCGTCCATATTTTTGTGCTTTTTGCTACATTTTTTATTTAAGTTATCATAAGATATATGTGTAAGAAATGGACACGGCGATACGTGTTCATATCATGGATGAGGTGATTTGTATTTCACATAGCGTTAATAACCTTGGGAAAGGCATGAAACTAAGTATAAGTAGATACTGGGACCGACTGGACTCTTTAACCCTTGTTATGCAACAAGTCTAGGAAAATGAAAACCCTGAATTCAAATCTGTTGAACTCTGCTTAAGAGATTGACCTTGGTTCACATCCTACGCAGGGGTTGGTAAATATATGTATCAAATTTATACGATTTATGTGGGAGAGCCTGGTGTAAGGACTACCGTCGAAAGAAATGGACAAGGCGAGGCCAGTTAAAATTCTAGACGAGTCTGTTTGCATTTCACATAGCGCTGATACCCTTGGGAAAGGTATGCATTAATATTTTCTCCCTCCAGCTCTAGGTTGATAGTAGGACAGACTGGCTATTTTATCTTTGTTAGATAACCAGTCTAGGAGAAAGAAAACTCTGAATTCTAACCTGTTAAACCTCGCTTGAAAAATTGAGCTTGTGTTACATCTTGGTCTAGCGGAGGTATTTGTAAATATATGTATATTAACTTTTTTTATTAATACATATTTTCTATATCTTCGTGTTTGTTACTGCTTTTTCTATTCACATTATAATACGATATATATGGAGGCACGTGGAGTAATGGTAAATGGAGTCATGTTCAAATCCTGGCTGTTAACATTTCCCATTACGCTAATACCCTTGGGAAAGGTATGAAATCAACTATTCTTCCTCTAGTTATAGGGAAATTATAAGAAAGACTGTGCTCTTAAACCTTGGTTGGGCAACCAGTCTACGAGAAAGAAACCTCCGAATCCAAACCTTAAGAAATTGACGAAGAGTTACATTCTGCTCGTGCGGAGAGATTGGTAAATACACGGGACCATGTAACGATTACGCACCCCAGGGAAGAGCTGTTTTGAAAGGAACACCTTTTGCTTTTCACCCTAAACTCCCTGTTGTTAGTTTTTTGCGTTAGAATTTCACTGTACAAATTTTTAAAAAGTTTGTTCATGTATATTTACAACCCAAAGGCACATTTTTATACTAAAATAGTTTTCGATTATAATTTTTTTAAATAGTTATGTATTTGTTACTTGGTCTCAACATCCTTAAATAAACATGTTTAAATAAACATAAAAAAACTTTTTTGTAAATTAAAACTATTTTCATGTAAATAAATATATTTGCATTTCTCTTCTGATTAAATAAAAACGATTTTAATATAAAAATGCGTCTTTCATATAAAAACGAGTCTTTCGTTTAAAGTTTTTAAAACACAAAAAATCTGTGACGGAGGACGAGAAAGGAAGGGAGCAATACATTGTCTTGCCTGCCAGGATCGAACTCGCGTCCTCCCACATGCGAAAACAGATGCGATGTAGGAACTGGAAGGACGCTAGGTTTGACTGACGTGCCCGGATGTTCGGCTAATATGCCCATAAAATAACAAGTGAGTCAAGCGCTGGGCAGTCAGCAGCAGCAGAAGCACTCGACGACGAAGCGCTTTTCAGTAAAGAAATGGATTTTAGTCGAACAGAAACGAAATAAAATAGGAAATATGATTTTGAACAGCTAAAGATTATTTCGACTACGACGACGGGCTTTCCATCTGCTAGACGAAGAATGTGTTGACCAACAGAGGGTCTAACTTGTGAGAAGACTGAGAACTCGCTTGTTTTTGGTTCCCCCTTGCCAAGACCTTCTTGATTCGAAGGTCTATTTCGCCCGATATATTTTCCCCCCTTCTATAAAATCATATACAATAACAACAACAATATGAAATAACTATTGTTTTTATTAAAATCTAAGATTATTTTAGTATAAAAACGTGTCTTTGGGTTGTAAATATACATGGTCAAACTTTTAAAAAATCTTACAGTGAAATCCTAACGCAAACAAAAATATCGCCTGTTGTTTATAAACAAACAACCGAAAGTTTACGGTGAAAACAAAAGGTGTTCCTTTCAAAACAGCTCTCACCTGGGGTGCTTAATGGTTACAAGTTCCAATCCTGGACAAAACTATTTGCATTTTACATAACACTAATACCCTTAGGAAAGTTATGCAATCCAAATATTCTCCCTCCAGCTATAGGTAAATAGTAGGGTTGAGTGAGATCTTTAATCTTGGTACAGCAACCTGTTTAGGGACGGACAACTCCTAAATAAATTGACCTTGTGTCACATCCTGCTCTACCACTGCACTTGACCTGATACCAGACAAAAACTACAAAGTGCCATACAATGATCTTAAAGCAAAAATCAAGCAAATAATGACAATCAAATGGCAACAATTATGGAATGAAAATCCCAACAACAAACTCTACAAACTACAGCCCAACTTAAAAGAAAGGACACCTGATCCTAGTAATACCAGAAGAAAAGAAACCACTATCACTCGGCTACGCATTGGCCACACTAGATTAACCCACTCCTTCATTTTAAAAGAAGAACCTCCATGTTCCTGTGGAAACCGATACGCAATAAACCATATTCTGATTGAATGCACACACCTTTCCCACACTAGAAGAAAGTTCTACAATGTTGACAGCATGGACAAACTATTTGGAAAAATAGATCCCAAGAGGATATTACACTTTTTGAAAAGAACCGGCCTCTTATCAAGGATGTAAGTTCATAAACCTACAAAAATCACCCACTCGCTCTCTTGATGTTCAGATTCTCAACAGAAAACTTGATTACAGCAAATAAACCCCTATACATTTTTGAATACATAATTACCAATAGAAGTATTCGGCATAAAATAACCCAAGGGGTTGACATGCCGTAAAACCCAACCAACCAAACCACACCCTGCTTGTTCGGAGGGGTTGGTAAATGCACACCTTCTCTTTCTTTCAAGAGAACAACTCGTTTTATGTATGTATCGAGGCAGAACAATAAATTCGAAAGTAAAAAGCATTAGTCGCTTGTCGCTAGTCGTCCATGCAATAATTTTCACATCTTTTTTGTTTTCTTTAAGCATCGAGGAGCACGAATTAGCTGTTCTTCTCTGGTGATTATCTCATATCTTCAGGATCAGAACTTAGCCGATAATACACAATGAAAACCCGTCATGTATTACTATCCTTTTTCTCTACTCTGAATATCTATCTAATTATTGTTCTTCTGAAAGATATCCTCAAACAAAACTTGCTCACAGCCCAGGGCCAGCTTTCATCTCTCCGTTGTATTTTTCAACGAATGGACAGACCAATAGAAACAGTTTCGTGTTTTTATTTTTCAGTATTCTTATCATGTTTTAGTTATAGAAGCGTGCTCACTAGACTCGACCCCCCCCCCTTAATGCCGTCACCACTGACAATCGTTATCACTGATTCTGTGACTTAGATGACCGCGAGGAAGAAAGGTTTTGTTATTTATCTGCGATCGCCCGTGTTAGAAGAGCGGACACGTAGACACATTCCGTCTTTCTCGATACTGTAAATTCCCCCTTTTCATAAACAAAATTTTGTAATGTTACTTATCGTTGTCTCATCGATCACATTGTTTTCTTTTTTTTTTCATTATTATTCCGGAATTCATAAAAAGAATATTTCTGTTAATAAGTGCACAGTTTCTTTCCAATATATATATATATATATATATATATATATATATATATATATATATATATATATATTTTTACATACTCTTTTAACCTTTCTTTAGAAACATTTGCCTTTTCTGTCCCGCCACTTTCTTTCTCTCTCTCTCTCTCTTCTCTGTCTCTCTCACCTAGTCTCTTTTTCTATCTATATATATATATATATATATATATATATATATATATATATATATATAGAGAGAGAGAGAGAGAGAGAGAGAGAGAGAGAGAGAAAGAAAGAGAGAGACTAAGCATACATAAATATATGTATGTATTTGAGGATATGTATAGGTATAAATATATATATGGGTGTATACATATTTATATGTATATGTGTTAAGAGTGATATATATATATATATATATATATATATATATATATATACAGTCTCTTAACACATATATATAAATATGTATACACCCATGTATATATTATTCCTATATATATACTCAAATACATATATATTTATATATGCTTAGTTTCTCTCTCTCTCTCTCTCTATATATATATATATATATATATATATATATATATATATATATATATATATATATATATATATATATATATATGCACATATACATATATATGCACGACTACACACACGCACGCACGCACGCACACACATATATATATATATATATATATATATATATATATATATATATATATATAGCGTAGATAATGCTATACAAACATACACACATGTATATATATATATATATATAGAGAGAGAGAGAGAGAGATTATATCGGTCTTTCATGCTAACTCGTCTCTCTCTCTCTCTCTCTCTCTCTCTCTCTCTCTCTCTCTCTCTCTCTCTCTCTCTCTCTCGCTCGCTCGCTCGCTCGCTTGGTCGGTCCTTCATTCTTCTTGTCTCTCATCCAGTCTCTCTCACTTTATCCTATCTTTTAATATCCTCCACATCCTCCTCATTTTCATATTTCCCACTTTTTTTTCTCGTTCTGCTAACTCCATTTCTCCTTGCTCAACATTATTTTTTTCTTTCTATAATTTTCTCATCTTTTTGTCTCCTTTTTGGTTCCCATCCTCTTTTCTAGTTATTTTCTCATTCTTTTTTCTCGTGCGCCTTTTCTCCTTCCTTCCTTCCCTACTTTTTGCCACTTCCCTTATTCTACATCCTATTTTCTTCCCCCCAACTTTTTTTAATGTATTTCCTATCAGTTAGTGTTGCAGTAACCAATATTTCCTATTTGTTTTTATTTTCATTTGTCAGAAGAGCAATAACAGGCTTTCACGGAAGACATCCTCTCCTTTAGCTGTATTTGATTAAGAGCGTAAAACCTTGTTATTATATCACCTCGAGTAAATGTATTCTAAATTACTTCTCATCACTTCCAAAAATAATAAGGAAATGATTATGCTATTTACCTGCAAGCATTTGTAGAGATTAAATGAATGTACTTGTTCTACTATGAATAATTATTTTAGTGTATTGCTCATACGAAGGCAAATATAGATTATTATTTTTTTTATTATTAAGACAATGTAATATGATATATATTATATAATATAGCTATGTGCAAAACACGCTCTTTTAATACGCACTAGTATTGTTAAAAAATATTTTTAAAACGTAAATAAAAAATGGAAAATTAACTTTTTAATGTTTTATTTTACGTTTAATATAAAGAACAATTCCAAGTTTATGTGTTATAAAAAAAGAAAAAACAAATTTCTCTTACATAAAATCAAAATTTTTGCATTTAAAAGTAAATTCCAAAATCCCGCCATTTCTTAATCTTTGTTGACAAAATTATCGCATCTTGACGTGTGCACTATTTCTTTGTATGGAGGATTATACGTATATGTTTTCAAACAAATGAAAAAATAAATTTCTTCAAACACTGTTTGTTTGAGTTCTACAAAGTATAATTATACTAGCGTCACGGATTTGAACCTATTATCGCTGAAGCAAAAAATAACAAACAACAACAACAATACCCAAAAACCAGATTTTTTTATATCCCTTAGCGCCCCACATTAATAAAAATGACGACAATTTGTAATTCAAACATTATTTTCAATTTTTTTGAAAAATAAAAACCGAAATATGCTATGTAATTATTTTTAGCTAGATATTTTTCATACAATATTTTCTTCGATTAATAAATAGGATTTTGATGTCCGCTAAAGAAAAGTATTTATTTTACATTTTATAAATTTTAAAAATCCCTGAAAAAAAAATAACAAGTAGACAATAGGAACTTTTAATATAAAATTCTTTACCAACCCCTACGCACAAGCAGGATGTGACACAAGGTCAATTTCTTAAGCGGGGTTCAACATGTTTGAATTCAGAGTTTTCCTTCTCCTAGACCGGTTGCCTAACCAAGGTTAAAGAGCCCAGTCTGCCCTACTATTTATCCATAGCTGGAGGGAGAGTAGGATTCCTAACTTTCCCAAGGGTATTAGCGATAAGTGAAATGCAATTACCACGTCCAGGATTTGAACTCGGGGCGACGAGTCCATTTCCTATTACTTTAACCATTACACCACGCGTTGTGAAAATCATATAGGTGATAGGAATTGACGTAACCAACCGATTGATCGGAAGGAGCCTCTAGCCTAAGTAAGGGTCAAATTGAAATGTTACTTGTTAGGGATCGTTCAACCACCAGGATTCAGTCATTATCAAGGGTCACCACCCACAGCCAACAGGTGGCCCATTGGGGTGGGGGTGGGGCTATTTCTTTTTTGCAGAGATACATTCGGTGTATTCTACAGTCCCAGTTGGCAGGGCGAGAATGTTTGGTGCATACGTCTAAAAATAACATTGTGCGTATTCTTGAAGGATGTGCGTGCTTATGTAAGCGTGTGTCTGGTCGAGTGAGTGTGTGGGTTGGTGTTTGGATGGGCTATATATATATATATATATATATATATATATATATATATATATATATATAAAGAAAAAGTGAGAGAATTTGGTATGTGAATCGACTGCTATTAAGATTAATAGTGAAGATCCTTATGGTGAAACTCGAGTAAGTTATCTCTTGTATATATATATATATATATATATATATATATATAGAGAGATAGTATAGGCTTGTTTATATATATATTGTATATATTATATTATATATATTATATGTGTGTGTGTTTCAAAAAGTTGAAATCATTCATTTATATATATATATATATATATATATAATATATATATTATATATATTATATATATATATATATATGTGTGACATAAGTAAAGCCTTTGTTTTTAAATTAAATAATTAAATTAATTTAAATTAATTAATTAACTGAATTAATTAATTAAATTAAACAAAGGTCGTTATTTATGCTGCACCCTATATATATATATATATATATATATATATATATATATAATTATATAGAGAGAGAGAGAGAGAGAGAGAGAGAGAGAGAGAGATCACCGATTTCGGGATTTTTTCATTTTTGTACCAACCATCTGTCTCCTTGTAACAGCCACAAGGAGACAGATGTTTGGTACAAATATCAGGTTGTAATTTTATATAACCAATTTCGAATTTTGTAGTTTTATTTACAGCAGACTCTATTTTGATCCACTTTTATCATATAGATAGTTTGATCGGCTAATTTACTTCGTGCAGTTTTCAGTCAGCGTTCAACACGCTCAGGAAGCTTCGATTGACGTACTGTAAATTCCCACTGCTCGATAACGAAAATGGGCCATATTCATTATGAACTCCATGCGGTTTTTAAAAATTAACAACAGACGTATACGCTTCGGATGTTCGAAAATTAAACACATGAAATATGAAGACAAACATGACAGCTTGTCAGTACGTCTATGATCTGTACATAGTCTAAATTACTAATTCATTTATCCATTTAAGTGAATTAAGGGGATTTACTCTGGAATAGTGGCTAATGTGCTGGACTGTAACATCGTAGTAATCGAGTTCGAACCCAGTCGCTCCATTACGTTCAATTTTGGACTAATACCCTTTTTGGAAAAGGCATTAACCCCCTCATGCCTTCAGCTACAGGTTAAATAATTCTGCTCTTGTTTTTCTACAAGGAGAGCTTGGAGTAAATAGCTGGGCACACTGAACTCTGGGTATGGCAACCATTCAAGAAGGAAAAAACTCTGAATTCAGATCTGTTAAACTCCGCTAAAATTGATCCTAAGTCACATCCCGCTGGTCCGGATGGGTAGATAAATATATACAAAGGTTGCCTTAGCCTTAAATAACCCACAAATGTTGATATGCCATTAAACAAAGAAATCAAATCTAATTGAATTAAGAAATAACTTTTTTCTAGATGTTCTGTCATTAGAACCGATGTCAATAAGGGGCTATGCTATAGTCCTTGTGGTGATTTTTAAAGTCTTTGTCACATTCAATGTATTACTAGGTGAATTGTAGGCGCTGAAGTGTAACGGTTATCGTCGTAGGAAATGCCCCTGGCGACCCGAGTTCAATACTAAATGAGTTTATTTTTATTACACGTAATGCTTTGTTTTTATTTCACGTAGTACCTTTGGGAAAGGTATGAATCCAAATCTTCTCTCCCCGCCAGCTATAGGTAAATAGAAGGAAAGACTGGGCTCTTTAACCCTGGCTTAGTAAGACGTCTAAAATAAGGAAAACTCTTAATTCACCCCAGTACTGTTTAGCATAAAAAATTGACCCTGTGTCACTTTCTGCGCAGAGATGTTGAGTAAAAAGACAAAAGGGGGAACTTTATTTTTAATTTTTGAAAAAAAAAAAATTGTTAAGTTTAGGTCATCGTTCTGAGAAAAACATAAAATCTCTCTTTACTTCCATGTTGAATTATTTGATCACGTGATTCGTTGTTCTGTGAATTTCCAAATGAATTTTTTCTAATTTAAATTCGCAATTTGGATGATGTTTGATGCTCGTCCAGTCCGCTTTGATCAGCATTTCATTATCAGTTGAAGACTGACAATTCCGTGCTCCGAGGCATTTAGAAATGATATGAGGTTATTTCTTTTACGATTTTACAGCAAAATAAGCAACTATCAATATCATGTTTTAATGAAATGTTAAATTGGATTAATATATTGGTGTGCACTGACGTTTACATAAATTCCGATATACTTATGTATTGACAATTGTCATTGACTTTTCTGGCGAGAGACAGACTAAAAGATAGGGACGCGTGGTGTAAAGAGTTAGAATTGTAGGAAATAGGCTAGTCGACTTGAGTTCAAATCCTGGACAAAGCTGTTTGCATTTTACATAGCGCTAATACCTTTGGGAAAGGTATGCATCCAACTACTTTCCCTCCAGCTATGGGTAAATAGCAGGAAAGACTGGGCTCTTAACCTTGGCTAGGTAACCAGTCTAGGAGCAGAAAAAATCTGACTTTAAACCTGTTAAATTCCGTGTAAAAAAATGACCTTATCTCTCATCCTGCTCGTGTGGGGGAATTGGTTAAATCTTATTATAATGGAGATTGTGGGTTTGTCTGTCTGTAACCGAAACTATATTACTATACAAGTCACAATTCCTTTAGTTATTTACATCATATTCTCCATGATTTTATTTTTATTTAAACCTCAATTATTAATAAAATTGTTTTACATTACTTACACTGTTGACCATATCTACATACTAATAACATGCAATTGTATTTATATATACAACAAAATAGAGGTTTACAGTATGAACGGGAAGGCTAATTTGTATATTGATCTTAAAAAATTGATTTTAATAAATATATGCTTAGTATTATTGATTTCTAATTGTTTGGTTTTATCTTATTGAATATGAGCAAAAATCTCTTCAATAAATCTTTAAAAAAATCCCTTAACAAGAAGAAATAACTGTAATATTATTTTTACTTCCTATTTTAACTAAACAGTTTAATTAGGAAAATTTACCAATGAAAGACGGGAGTAACGGAAAATGATGGAAGAGTTAGTTTCAAAGTTGTTCTATTTTTCAATCATACCCCCTCTGTTCAAAATCTTTTTATCTATATTCTTATTCAGTTTCATTAGCCTTTCTAATTTAATATGATATTTTATTATAAAATTTAACTAAAATACTTGCACCCAGAGGGTGCATATATTTGCTAGTATATATAAATGACGAGACATATAGTAGTTATTATGTAAGATGCTCAACAGTATACAGATTTTGCTTTAGATTTATCACAGTTAAGTCACACTGAAAGCTCCGGTTGCCGAAGTTAAGCATCGATGACCATGTTCAATACTCAATTTCGTGACCACTTAAGCAACAGTAGGTACTGTAGTAAACATGAGTTCTTTGTCTAACAAAATGACTTGATTCGGCATTAAATGACCCTAAAAGGGTTGATATGCTATAAATCAAACAACCAGCCAGACTAAAATAGGCAAAAAATCCCGAAATAATATATATATATATATATATATATATATATATATATATATATATATAATCCAAAAGTCCAGAGAAGAAATCTTCCTTACGACATAGGTTTTTTTTTTTTAAACAACTTGTCGCAGTTTGAGAGCTCAATGTGTGTTCTTATTGTTAGAGTCACAGAGCAAATTTATATTTAAATAAATAACAAAAGACTTATAGATCTTGCATTATAGACTATTTCAGGGAGCTTAGACAAAAATGTCTAATGAGTCGGGAGAATTAGACATTTTTGTCTAAGCTCCTTGAAATAGTCTATAATGCAAGATCTATAAGTCTTTTGTTATTTATATATATATATATATATATATATATATATATATATATATATATATATATATGAGAAGTAAACAAACAGACGATGTTTGTGATATGGCTATTTTCAGCCGACAATATTATCGGCTGAAAATAGCCATATCACAAACATCGTCTGTTTGTTTACTTCTCGTAAGTTCGTGTAGATGTCACTTAAAAGGAATATAAATACCTACTACTTAACAAAACGAAGAAATCTTGCTAAGTCCGTTTGGTGTGGAGGTAAGATGCTTGCCTATCAATTTGACAGACAGGTTTCGAATCACACACGGGACGGTCTTCGTATCTATAGCTCTGCTGATGAGGCCTAATAGGCCGAAATGTACATACAGAGATTGATTTTTCTCGATTTGTTTAGCCTTACATTTAAATAGGTAACCCGCCTAATTAATTATTAATGAATTGACTTTCAAAAATTAGGTTCGACTTCAATTAAGCACATATTCTCCCATATATATATATATATATATATATATATATAATATGAAGACGTGACTCTGCGAGAGGTAACGAATCGATGCTGCTAAAACGTCACATCATGTTATAGTAGTTGCGCACTTATGATTGACAAGTTGATTTGGCGAGTTTCATGTGTGGTGTGTCCGGTTGGCCTAGAGGTAGAGTCTCTGACTTTGCGTCCTGTGTCCGCTGGTTCGATGTCTGTCGGGGGAGATC
>CM042146.1:51416319-51428819 GCA_023376005.1 Doryteuthis pealeii
TCTTTAATAAATTTGCTCTACTTTGTACTGAGCACTTTGTATTTGTTGCATCGCTCTTAACCCCTGGATTTTGTGCACCTCCAACGATCGTGCCCATATTCATCGGTAAGCCACCTTTTTTTATAATATATATATATATATATATATATATATATATATATATATATATAATATATATAAAGTATCTTTCCTGAAAAAATTACAGACAACTTTATTGATTTTTTTCATGCTTTCTAATAAGATTTCTTGAATTTAGTTTGAATTAATATAAAGATTAACCAAAATGTTCCTCCAGCGCTTTCCAATATCACTAATAAGTTTCAAAAAATAATCAAGATTTCTTTCTTTAAAATCCAGTGATATTTCATTTTTAATGTCTGGAATGCGTTCTGTTCAGAGTAGAGAAACATTTTTCATATTTTTACATTTTTCTTCAGCGATTTTCTTGTTAAATCGAACTTAACCGACTTAAATTCCATCATCGTATGTCACCCCGAATTTGTTAACCGGATTTAATGAAATCTTCAGTGTTAATATTTTATGAGTAAAAAATATAATGCACTAGTTATTTTATTTAAAAACTTTCACATTTTTTCAGGTTAGTTAACTTTGAACCACGTGTATTTCAGAATCTGTGTAATGCCTCAAAGATACGTGTTTTAAAGTTAACTGAACTGAAAAAATGTAAAGATTTTTAAATGAAATAACTAATGTATTATATATTTTATTCATTAATATATCAACACTGACAATTTCATTAAATTCGATTAATTCCCTCATTTTTGTATTTTTTCTTTCGGCAGGGTAACATACGATGGTGGAATTTAGGTCTGTTAAGTTCTATTTAACCGATTTTCTATTGTATAAAACAACCTCCAATAACTAGAATGTCATTCAGTTTGGAACCTTGTGTATTTAGCAAGTAAAAGTATCTGGTACTATTGGTGACAGATTACAATATATTCAACGTTTGCTACGTCATGAAAACACAAACGATCTTAATTCAAAACCCTCCTGTAACAAACGATATAGAAAAAAAAAGAAGAAATCTTGTTCTCGGTGTTCTTCGGTACCATCTAGGGACAGGCAAAAGAGGGATAACAATTTTTGTAAAACTTTTACGTTTTCGGATGATCTAAAGTAGGAAGCTAGCAACCGACTACATAAGGATTTAAATGGGGCATCACATGAGGATTCAACTAACGATTCCGTAATAATGGATCTGTGGGACTAACTTTAAAAAATCCCCCTATACCCAGGCGACGCCGGGTACCCTCTGCTATATATATATATATATATAAAGGGCAGTTGTGTGTATGTGTATGTCTGGAGGAACTTTTTGAAAATAATACAATTAATATATTTTATATTCAAATAATGATAAAACACACAAACACATTTCTTTTTCCAAACTTAAGGAAAAGAGATTAAAACAAATGTTTATACAAAAGTCAGAGTTCGATAGGCCAGATCAGCTATGTCTTCAACTACATCCGCACGTTCGCGCCCAAAAAATCAATTATCATCGGAGCCAACTTAGAATTATCTAAACAGAGAAGAAATCAACATTCACACAGAATCCATCTAGCTGCCAGATAGAACACACGACCAACAACAAAAAACAGATGTCCGAGCGAACGACTCACCAACATCAAAACAAACACAACGCCTTCTGAACCACAGCAATTACTATTACTAATAAATTTCATCAGGTCGTATTCACAAACTTTAATTTTCCATTTTGTCAATTCTAATTTGCCATCAATTTCTGCAAAGATTGTGAAAGTGGAATACAATTTTCTTTTAATGGCTAAACCACTATAGACACATAATTAAATCTATGTATCACTGCAAATTAAACAGCACTTTCGCTCAAACGCTCACAATTTTTACAGAGATGCTAAATTTACCATCATAGAAAGAATTGAAAAAGATATCAACACAAAATTAGTAATCGAAGAGCTGGAAGACAAGGGGATAAACAAATTAAAAATATATAATTCATTTGAACTTATTATCATTGGCATTTCAGTCTCGGAAGACTATAATATAGTTTTTTGTGCCCCTGAAGTTACAGCTCCTCTTGTGACTGTGAAGTCCAATGTTTGAAAAACATTCTCGACCACAGATGTCGCATGTTAAGGCTTTCCCTGAAGATGTTGATGTGCCGTTGCTTTGTTGCGGCTGCTTTCTTTTGGACCTCTTAACTTCATGGTGTTGTGACAGAGTGACTTCAGACATGAACAGTCCTCTACAGAGAGCCTGTCGCCATCGAAGGCGATCCTGAGCTAAATTTTCCCAGTTGGAAGGGCAATGCCAAATACCATTCTTGCAGAAATCCTTAAAAGGCAGCTGGGGCGACCAATCTGTCTCTTACCAGACGAAAGCTCTGCATAGATTCGTGATTCGTCCATCATCCGGCGAACATGACCCAATCATTGGAGACGACACTGTCTCAGTAGAGAACACAAGCTGGGTAGTTGAGCTCTCTCTTGAACTGCTGTGTTAGTAATCCTGTCCCTCCAGGTGATGCCTAGTATACGTCTAAGGCAGCGAAGCTAGAAGCTATTTAGCCGCCGCTCTATGGTAGGAGTACAGTGTCATTTGAACTTAATATAAAAATTAATTAGCTGGCCTGGTTATAAACATAGGTGTCACTAACACCTATATAAACAAATACATCAGTCACTGATCCCCAACATCTAACTTGAAACAAACCTAATAAAAAATCATTAGCAGATGACTTCACTACAGACATACAATGTGTGTCAAAAAATATCGAGGTTTTTTGTACTTTTTGACAGACTTGTATTCAGAAAAAATGAATGTTCCATTCATTGTTCATTTTTATTTTGGTAAATACAGCTTCAAACTCGGCACTTTTATGACACACTTTGTATTCTGAAAAACAAAATAGCATTCCATTCATTGTTCATTTGTATCTTGGTAAATGCAGCTTCAATACCGATACTTTTAGGACACACCTGAACGTATATATAAAAAGCGATTGAAGAGAATTTAACCAGAAGATGATTTTCACTCAGCAAATGGATATGCCACTTATCCAGTACATTTTAGTTCCTTCTTTTGGGGCTAATGAAATAGTTTTAAAACTTTTTTAAAAATTATTAAAACATTTTTTTACAAAATCTTTTTCCCCTAACGATGACTTAAGTCGAAACTAGTTGAGGTCAATAAAGATTAATTATAAAAAGAAATATTCCTGTTTGTCTTATCACTTTTGTTCATCTTTATATATATATATATATATATATATATATATATAGTGATATATGTGGAACAGAGGAACAAAACTCAGACAAGCATATGTAGGAGATATATTTCGCTAAGCATTAAACTCAGCATCATCAGTCGTTTAATTGATCATTAAGGCACCATACAAGTGTTTTATAGAAGAGAAAGTGGACGGGAGAGGGGTGGATTAGGGGAATAAGTCAAGGTATATCTCCTAAATATGCTTGTCTGTTTTGTTCCTGTGTTCCACATATCCCTACATACTATCGGATTTACTCCAATCCCTTTCCTCATATATATATATATATATATATATATATATATATATATATATATATGAGAGAGAGAGAGAGAGAGAGCGAATGAGAGAGTATATATGCGGTAGCTGATGGTACACCTCAGATGCTAAATAACTAGTGCTAGTGAAAAGGGATAGAGACGATTTACTTACTTACATATATATGTGCGCAATATTCATATATATACAGAGTAGAATATAAATAAATGACTCAATACCACAAGTGTATCAAATATAAATTTATTTCAGCATTTTTTAGCCTGTTCAAATCTAATTTCAGTATAGAAATCAGAAATTAGTTTTGAAAAGGCCAAAAATTCTAAAATAAGTTTATATATGATAAACTTAAGCTTTTCATATATATATATATATATATATATATATATATATATATATATATATGTGTGTGTGTGTGTGTGTGTGTGTGTGTGTATATATGTATATATATATATATATATATATATATGTATGTATATATATATATATATGTATATATTTATATATATGTATATATTATATATATATATATATATATATATGTGTGTGTGTGTGTGTGTGTGTGTGTGGTAGTATGAGTAATCTTGACTTAGTGTGAGCGGTCTGAGTTGTTGGTTTTCTCACAAATTTTACACAGATGAAAACACTAATTCTTAATAAAAATCCTTTTATATTTATAGGTGATACGCAGCACAAATCACATAACATGCAGCTTAAAATAAATATTGTCTTCTACTTTTCATACTATAAAAAATATCAATAATTTGATCAACAGTTTTGCCCACAGACATATTGGCATACTTTCACTCTCAATTATTGCCACACTATTTTGTCGTGTTTAATCTATTGTATTCCTCATTCGCCTAAGGCCGCCGAAGGAGGGGAGGGTACTAGAGAAGATATTATAGGAATTGTTAGAAAGATGATGATGATGAGGATGAGGATGATGATGATGATTATCATCATCATCATCATCATGTCGCGGTGTCAGTACGGGTTCACATCTAGCGACAGAGTGGGGTGGTAAATACAGCATGCGATGCACCGACTTTTGTTTGTTTATTTGTTTTGTTTTACGGCATACCAACTTCGGTGGGTCATTTAATGCCGGCAAAGTTTTGAAATAAATTCGGTTATTTCCTATGAGTCTAACATGAAAGGGTAACCACTCTTGACTGATAAATTATTTATTTATCTTCCCATTAAACTAAACCTAAACCCTAACCCTAACCCTAAACCCTAACCCTAACCCTGTCTTCTTTTTTCCTAGTAGATCAATAAATAAATAAATAAATAATTCATCAGTCAAGAGTGGTTCCCCTTTGATCATGTTAGACTTATAGGAAACAACCATAAATTCTTTCTTAATGGACACTCTTTTTTTTATAAAAACATTTTTCTATTTAACCTATACATGGGAACCTAACAGGTACTACCACTCCGAGTCAGAGTGACCTAGGAACAATGGTAATGGAGGAGTGATTCCCATTCCCCAGACCTCCAGAACTGGATGCTCACCATCAGATAGAGTTTAACGTTATCCAGGACATTAAGACCCTCAGCACCACCTCTAAGGACATGATAAAAAGGGTTGGGGCTTGTCATAAGGGTAGTAGGGTTGAGACAATCATTAGATGCTAGGGCTTGACATGGCTAGCTGATTGATCGGTCGTCTAGCCTAAGTAAGGGCCAAAGTGGAGTGTTGCATGTCATGGACTGCTCAGCCACCAGTATTATATACCCCTTTACTCGGGTGAATACTTGGGAGAGAGAGACAAAGAGACAGAGTATGACATCATGATGAGATGTCCTTATTTGTTTTCTTGTGTATCTGTTCCTGCTGCTAATTTGTAGGGCATTTCCTCAGGGCTGATTCTGTGGTTTGTTTCTTCGGGTCGATTCTACTTCTTGTTGGACTGGTGTTCTCTTGTTTTAATAAATTATCAAGATTTTTTGTTTTTCTTTTATCTTTTATTGAACAACCCCAGCCCAGGATTCAACCGCGCGGCAACGAGCTCACTCTGAATTTCTTTCCACAACGAAACTACAAACTTAGAATTGTTTTACGCTTCCAATTGCACGTTTCCGGAAGATCAGGCGAATGTTACCACTTGTCAATCATCGGCAATGTAAATTTCCCTTTAATTCCCGTTATTTTGAATCTAACGAACTCTGAATCAAAAATATCTAAGTACAGTACGTACATAATTCATATGCTACCCATGAATTATGTAACATACCTTACACTCATTATTTTTAAATTCATAACTAATTATTTTCAAATTCATAACCAGCATGAATATCTTTTTACCTGCTTTTAATTACGAAGTACTAATTTAGATAGTAATTGCTTCTATGATTACCTCTATGCTATTTCTTCGTATGATCGGTTAATCCTTACATGTATGCATTAGATATACAATATCTTGAGAGAAAAAAAACATCACAAGGCCATCCGTAATCTCTTGACAACAAAACATATTGGACGATCTCCTTAGTCCTAAAATCCTGGTCACAAACACCGTGACCCACAGTTATTTCAGCAATACATTTGTCTGGATTCCATATGACCAACGCACCATTCATTTCCTCTACAGTTCCTACCCGGAGTGAACTGAAGAAATTCAAGAAAATTACATTTATGGCCCAAAAAACAATACATCACAATTGCATTACAATAGATTTAATAATTAAAACGTGACGAACGGGTTGGGTATTTATTTAGGACCACCTATCGTGGTTAATGCTTAGCAAGGTAGTTCCACAAATTCGTTACTACTGAACAATGAGTTTGATCCTCGCTGGATGACCCATGGTCCCGAACTTTTGTCGCATCCCACCCGTGTCGAAAGGGCTATGGATTTATTTAAGGCGTCCCATCGTTATGTAATGGTTAGTAAGCTAATCTAGCTGATTCCGTACTGTTGAAAATGTGAGTTCGATACTCGGTGGATACCCCATACTTGAGACCTTGTGTAACATGCTATACGTAGCAAACAGGTTGGGTAAATACGTAAGATACACAAGAGTCAAATAAAAAAAGAAAATAACAAGACTTTCTAAATATTGAAAGAGGTAAAAAAATTCGAATTAAATTCACTTACACGAAAAATAAACTGGAAGATCGCCAGCCGGAAATCACCAGGTTCGGACGGAGCAATCAATTCACCAGCAACTTGATACGAAAAGTATTTCTTTAGTATACATAAAGTTTCATTGTAAATGTTTTCAATTAACTTGTGCATTGAAATTATAGCCAATAGGCAATCTCTTTGTAGTACAGCTAAATGTGCATCCTGAAATCTTTGGCGTATTTATTGATTTTAACGACATGTCAACACGTCTAAGGTTATTTTATGCTTGCACTGCGTTTCAAATTATTAACGAGGTAACATTCTTTCATTTTATGCAAAGACTAACAGTCTTAATTCAACGAAAATGTTATAGTATAATGGGAACAAATATATACGTAGACTGTATCAATACTATATTGTTTTGCGCAACAGGAAACAAACGGTGGTCATTTAAAATATTAACACGATATAGATCGAAGCTATCAACAAGTGTAATTGTAATCGTGCAATTATGGGTCGCAAATGTAACTTGACCCTTTTTTGAGAAAGATATAACATCTGAACTTTCCAAAGGCAAATCTACATTAGAAATATCCAAATTAATTCGAAGATATCATTAAATTGTTAAAATATTTGTTATAGCTCCTCCGAAGATACGTATGAGATACATACATTTCAACCGAACGCATTTGATATTGATATATATATTTACCAACCCCTCCGCACGAGCAGGATGCGACACAAGATCAATTTCTTAAGCGGAGTTCAGCAGGTTTGAATTCAGACTGTTCCTTCTCCTAGACCGGTTGCCTGAGCAAGGTTAAAGAGCCCAGTCTGCCCTACTATTTACCCATAGCTGGAGGTAGAGTAGGATTCATACCTTTCCCAAGGATATTAGCGCTAAATGAAATGCAATTACCATTCCAGGATTTGAACTCGGGGTGACGAATCCATTTCCCATGACTTTAACCATTACACCACGCGCTTCTTGTTATTGATATGTATCATATAAACGACGCAATTGTTTACTTATTTACATTTTCTGTTGTTTTTTTTTATTTTTTTATTTTATTGTATTCATTTTGATTATTCTCTGTCATGCTGAATGTTTAAAATGTTTAAAATGTTTTACAGCAGAGGGACGTAGCGGCCGTGGAGACCTGGCCCTCCAAAATTATACCACTTCTGATATTTTATAGTGTTTTTAAACATTAAGAAAGGATCAATAGTCCTTTCATTTATAATACAGACAGTTCTCAATTATTTCAAAACATTACACACACACACACATATATATATGTGTGTGTGTGTATGTGTGTTTGTGTACATAAGTGTGTGTGTATGTGCATATATATGTATGTATACATATGTATACATATACGTATATATTATATTTGTATATTATACATATATAACCTTGTGTCACATCCTGCTCGTGCGGAAGGGTTAGTAAGTATATATATAGGGTCATCCACAGACACGTGTTTCGACTTATCAAGTCTCTTCGTGTGGCTAGACATTCTGTAAGCTACCTACAGTCGGAATTGAAATCCGATCGGTTGGGTGTCAGTCCGGCACCTTAACCATTAGGCTGTCTTCACTTACAGAATGGGAAGGGGATTTTAACTGTTTTAATACACACATCGCTTTGTGTGTAAATGCCGTCACAGAGTGCTCCATTCCATATAAAAGAGCGGGAGTAACATTCTATTATTTTCTCGCATGAACTCTGTTTGTTTCAGGTTGTGTCTACTGTGCACCAAACTAGAGTCAGTTAGGCACTGTCTATGAGAATTGGGATGCAATTTATTCCCCTAGAAATTTTGAAACAACATGCTTTATTGCCTTAATATTCACACTGGAATCTCTAATATGAAGATATCAAAGGTTTGGCTATAAATTTTAAAACAGCGCAAAGGTTACTACGAAGATAATTAATTGGCCGCCTAATATTTAATTAACAAAGATCACAGTACGGGATATCCAGCGAATATTAACCTCGTTATTCAGTAGTAATGGATCTGTGAGACTAGCTTGCTAAGCATTACACCACGATGGGATACCCTGTGAACCTCTTTCATGTATCAGAGCTGTTGTAATGAATTGTATGTTATTTATATAATTTTAATAAAAATATCTTGAATATTTGTTTTCAAAGCCAGTGGAAAATCCCGATAAATGTAGTATTCTATTCATGCCCTAATATCCTTATAAATTTAAAACAAAATTATACATGTTACTCAACGCATATGAGAACCTCAGGCAATGCTATAGTACTCGACGGGTTCAAAACAAACATCAGCTATCTTTGACACATGTACTTTAAATCTCGATTAATATTTAATCAAATGCTTGAAACTGACCGAAACCTTCTCACAAACATTCAGCATTAACACTAAAATTTAATCGTGTTCAGCAAACAGTATTTTTCACGCTTTTTTTTTATTCTTTCGAAACAAACTCTCATACAATTCTTTCTTCTTTTTTATATGGAAACGTATTTCATTTCAGATTTATTCTGGCAGTATTGACTGCAAAGCTCAAATACTCTAATGCCTCAGCTGCCAACAATTTAAATTTGCAACGTTTCTTTTCTTTAAAAGTCTTCTTTTGTTTCGATTTTTCTGCTAATTAATCAAGTTAGTTGAGATTTTCTTAATTCAATTCTGTCCCGACAGATAGTAAACAGCTTTGATAATTGTATTATTTTTAAATCATACATTTTCCGACACAGCCTAAAGTGGGAAAACCTAAAGAAGAAAAGAGCTACGCAAAATTAATGGAACTGTTATATTTTGGTTTGGTTTGTTTTGTTTTACGGCATATCAATCTCAGTGGGTCATTTAATGCCGATAAAGTTTTGAAATAAATCAATGGATAATACGATTTTTTTATAAATACATTTTTCTATTTAACCCATAGATGGGACCCTGACAGGTACTACCACTCCGGGATAGAGTGGTCCAGGGAGCAATGGTGATGAAGGGGTGCTCCACATTCCCCAAACCTCCAAAACTGGAACCTCACCATCAGATAGAGTTTAACGTCATTCCCAGGACATGTAGACCCGCAGCCACCGCCTTCTAGCACCAATATGATAAAAAGTGATTGGGGCTTGCCATAAGGGCAATAGGGTTGGGATAATCATATAGGTGCTAGGGCTTGACGTGACCAGCCGATCTGTTATATTTCTATTCTTTTCAGGCTGAGGTTTTTCCTTCCAAATGAACTAATTTGCCATATATTGATGTGACACTAGGTGTTGCATATGTTATATACCCCACATCAGGTATATAAACGGGGACAGAGTTCTCGGGTGTGTAATTGAGGGAGAAACAGAGACAGAGACAGATAGATGATTTAGAGATGATATAGATATAAACCATAGGACAAGAAGATATTATTAAGCTTTTCATTTAGATTCAGAGAGGCTTTTTTATTTTGTTTGTTGTTTGTTTGTTTGTTTGTTTTTTTAAATCAAATTAGGAAGAAATATATTGGTGAAGATCAGTAACGTTTTTAGCCATAGCCCAGAGAATCAACACTAAAAACTTTAAAGGATCCTAAATCAATCACAAGAATAGCATAAGAGACAAAAATCCAATAGGATCCATTTTATTCGATAATTATGATACTCTGCTGATAAGTAAGGTATAAATGATCCAGTTCTTACTTTTTAACTCTTCTGGTTCTTCGTCTAACTCGTTGGCCGCCATTTTCACTAGTTGGGCTTCTATTCGGCCTTCTGCTCGGGGGCGGTGATTTTCTTTGTTAATTCTTCTTACAGGGCTGGACTGGTCATTGTCTTAACATTCAATCAAAAACAAGACTTGGTGTTCTTATAATAAAGCTTTTATTTCCCCAGCCCATTTGATTCCGCTGTGGGTGAGATGGAACCCGGGAGCTGAGAACAACGTCTACGCTCCTTGAAAGCCGGGTCGAATCTGCTAACTAAAAACTTATTTTCACGTGTCTGTATCGGAGGTGAGTTGGGGTAACCTAAAATGTCAATCATAATCCCCCACAGGCATGGAGAATTACCCACCTCCGCTTTTAATTCAAACGAACTTTATTTAAAATTCTAACTACAGATACGTTCACAATTTATGACTGCTCATAAATCGACACACATAGTCTTCTTACTTTTACTGATGCCTGGCTACTTATATCTTGTATTCTGGACTGATTTATCACTGATGTCTTCTAATCTTGGGACAACTTGGTGTTTCTTGGGCATTTTTTAATCTCTGGGTCCATCTTCTGTTTTGGGTTTTTTTTTGTTTTTTTTTCATATGATCAAAAGACGTAGTATATTTTAGACGGCTGGTTTAGCTCAGTCGGTAGAGCGTCCGACTAGGAACGACAAGGTTCCGAGTTCGATACTGGCCCTCGCCAACTCAGCGTATGAGTAGCACAGGGATATGTGTGTTAAAGTGAGGAGCTGATGGTAGGTGTGGCGCTCCACCTCAGACGCAAAAACAACCTCCTTTGTCTAGCGCTAGTGAAAAGGTGGTTGACTCCTCGTTGTCTGGCTGATACCGACTTTAGGCCACCCCGACGACTTAATTATTCGCCTAATAATAAAGGGCGTTCCACCATGATGTAATAGTTAGCAAGCTAGTCTCGCAAATCCATTACTACTGAATTGCTTGTTCGATTCTCACTGTATGGCCCATACGTGCGACATTGAGTCGCATCGTAATCGTGATGAACGGGCTTGGTAAATATCTTGGCATCCGTCGGGGTGTAATGGTTAGCAAGCTATGTTCCGATGATGCTTTTATTCTTATACTCATTCTATTCTTTCTTTCTTTCTTTCTTTCTTTCTTTCTTTCTTCCCTTTTTAAAATGTATCTTTCCTCTAATCGTCTTCTCTCTTTACACTCTAATTCATAAACTCTCATTCTTTCTTTCTTTCCTTTCATTTTCTTTCTTCTGTCGACTCGATCAATTTGTAAGGATTTCAAGCGAATAATTATTCTGCATTCTCAACTCGCTACAACGACAAAGGCCACAATAAACAACAATTAAAAGTAAATGTTAATATTATTGTTGCTCTTATTTGCAGATATTCTGTTGTTCTTGTTGTTGTTCTTGTATGATCGCTACAATCAAAATATTGGACTGTTCAACCAGGAACTGACAATTAATTCAAACACTTCATAGAAAAAGCATTTAGTGAAAACATTTTCTCAAATAATACAAGCATCTATTTCACTTTGATATCAAGTCGTCAGTTTGGTGGTGAGACTTCAGCTCTAGGGAGTGTGGTGTCATGCCTTCGTTGCCATTATTCTGACCAGGAGTTGTAGTACCTATTAGGGTCCCATTCAGGAATCAAATATATATGCTTGAAAAGGATTAGTATTAGATTGGAAACCATAAATATGTGTGCAAATTATTTGTAACAAGAATTAATTGAAGATGTAATTGTAGCTATGCCCAAAATTTTACATGTTTACACACATACACACACACAAATATATATATATATATATATATATTATATATATATATATATGTCCATTTATATGTACAGACGCAGATACAGACAGACAGACAGATAGACACACACACACACACATACACACACACACACACACACACACACATATATATATATATATATATATATATATATATAGAGAGAGAGAGAGAGAGAATCAATAATATATTATATTATGGATATTAATATCTCGTTATTATTAGTTTCATGTATAATATATATATATATATATATATATATATATATATATAGTTTCCGGGTACCGCTTCTACGTAATTGTTGGAGTAGCATCATGTAATTAATTTATGAGAGCACAATACTTCTTAAAACGTCGAGCTTAAATGTTAATTGTAACCATTGTCTGCCGCGA
>CM042146.1:51431319-51433819 GCA_023376005.1 Doryteuthis pealeii
TTGCATTGTGACAGCCTTCTAAAACCAACCAACGAACCAATATATATATTATATATATAATATATATATATATATATATATATATATATATATATATATATATATATATATAACTTAAATACAAATAAGTTACCTTTAATTGTTAGTATTTCTTAATAGATTTTTGTAAGTAGAACCATTGGTATTAGTAGCATTAGTATTTTGGGGTCTGTCAATACATTTATTTTATTATTCTAGAACAAATCACATATTTCATATTGTTAAATTTAGAATGGGTACGGAATGCGTTATGGGAGAGACTGCACTGTTATTTATTCCTTTAATTTTATAGGGTAGAGTTTTGTTTCCAATTTTTCCTTTTGCTTTTGTTGCAGTACTTTTTTTTCGTGTCCATATGTTCTTCTAAAAGTCCCAGGTATCAGTACCTTTCTTTCTATCCGAGCATTCTGGTGCTTTCCTGATTGGACAGTTCTTGTTGATTCTGTTTTTCTTATTACTATTATTCCTTATTTCTATTATAGTGTATTCCTTGATATCAGATTCTATCCTAATATATTTACTGGGTCTTCTTATCTATTGTATTAGGGTTTCAAATTCTATTTTGTTTTGGGCAGAACGGCTTGCATCATCCCTGTATGGGGCCCATCTTTTCTGATATTTGCATTTTCTTAACATAAAGGTTAGAGGCATGGTTGCTATATTGAACTGTATTGTATAACACTATTAAAGAGTTATGGGTTGATTGGCGATCTGTTAATTAATTACCAATTAATTAAAACTACTCTAATTATTAATTATGGTAGTTTGTTAAAAGTTACTGTAAAAATAAGAAAAACAACACAATAATAATAATAATAATAATAATAATGTTATATTAAAAATATAAATTTATCTAAACAAAGAATTCTCACGTAGGCATAAATTCCTTAAATTATGGAATTTGACATATATCATCGGAATTTTAAATTTT
Source organism: Doryteuthis pealeii (assembly GCA_023376005.1). Taxonomy (NCBI): domain Eukaryota; kingdom Metazoa; phylum Mollusca; class Cephalopoda; order Myopsida; family Loliginidae; genus Doryteuthis; species Doryteuthis pealeii. The sequence goes on from CM042146.1 coordinate 51,432,290, forward strand.
GACATAAATAAAACAATGTTTAGCCTTGAGTTGTGGCAAACCAATGGAAAACTACAACTAAGGCTGACACAAGGCCATTTAGACACGTAGGCAATGTTATCGAGTGGCTGGCCAATCAGAGACCGAAAAAGAAGAGACTGAGAAGAGAGAAGAAGAAGAGAGAGAAGCGGAGTCAGACACTCTGAAACTAGGGAGCTCGCCATAGCTCGGTGCCCTTGCCACAACTTTACCGATACACTCTGACGTCCTGCCACTCGGTAACAAACCAAGTTAATAAGTTATCCAAAACAACTAGCTGTAGATCGCCAGTCAACTGACAAAGAAATAACCTCGCTCTTCTTACATTATACAAGAATATAAATCATTGTATAAAAAAAAAAAATAAATGTATATATTTTGTGTATAATTATCAGAAGGCGTTCCTGTTTGTTTTGTTTGACCCGTTGACAGCTTTTGGTTATCATATTTCAGCCGAGTTGGTAAAGGAACAAAACCAGCTCTCCTTCGGGACCCTATAATACTATAATCTGTGGAACGGCCAGCATTAGAAGAAATCTCTCAATATAGTATTATATTCGGTATCATCCAACACAACGACTGAGCCGCAGCATCGTTCCCATACATAAACCGAAACCGTACACCGGCAAATGTTATTATGATTGTATCAATCTCAATTTGTTGACATCTATCTATCGATCTCAATATGTTCATATCTATCATATATATCTATCTATCTCAATCTGCTATATAACGTCATATACCCCATGAGAGAGTAGATTCGGGTGATATATAGAGAGAGACAGGTACAGAGTTGAGACTTACTTGTTTGTTGCTTCATTTCGATCTCTGGTTGAAACTAAAATCAAAATCTAGTCACGTGTTTCTCGTGACGTGTTCTCTAGGGGTCAAGAAGCTATAACCGTTACTGGTATTTTTCCACTGTCTGATTTGAAAACCGATGGTCCCTTATTCCTACAGGATCAACAATCTATGCTAACCACATATGTAACAAATCTTTTTTCTATCTGTTTTATCTATCTATCTGTTGTAACCTATAAAAGGTATATAATGGGGGTAAAATATATGGGGTGAAATAGACCTTCGAATCAACAAGCTCCCGCCGAGGGGGAACCAAAAACAAGCGAGTTCTCCGTCTTCTCACAAGCCAGCCCTCTGTTGGTCAACACATTCTTCGTCTAGCAGCTGGAAAAATCCGTCGTCGTAGTCGAAATAATCTTTAGCAGTTCAAAATCACAGTTCCTATTTAGTTTTGTTTCTGTTCGACTAAAATCCATTTCTTTACTGAAAAGTGCTTCGTCGTCGACTGCTTCTGCTGCTGCTGACTGCCCAGCGCTCGACTCACTTGTTATTTATGACCATATTTATCCAAACATCCGGGCACACCAGTCGAACTCGCGTCAGTCCAGTGCCCAAATCGCATTTGTTTTCGCATGCGGGAGGACGCGAGTTCGATCCCGGCAGGCAAGACAATGTCTTGCTCTCTTTCCTTTCTCGTTCTCCGTCACAAAA
>CM042146.1:51438819-51461387 GCA_023376005.1 Doryteuthis pealeii
ACAACGAGAATACAAGACTAGGCACGACTGGGTTGGCAATGTAATCCACTGGATTGTACAAGAGACTACATTCTAACCATACAACAAAATGGTATGTGCCAAAAGCAGAATCTCTTCTTGAGAATAAAACGCATAAGATTCTCTGGAAATTTCAGATATAGACAGATCACCTTAGCCAGAAGATCAGACATAGATAGTTAACAAGAAAAAGAGAACTTGTCAGTGTGGACGTGAGGATAAAGGTGATACCAATTGCAATTGTCGCACATTTCTTATATTAGCATCTTATCTTCGAGCTTTTGTTGTCGGGTTTTTGTTTTCTTGTGTTTCTAGCACGGCCATTTCGAAACAGGCTGGCACAGAAAGACTACAAGGTGGGGATTTACATCCTTGTGTAACGACAGTGCACTAACAGCAGAGGCGGACATTCCCACAGACGACAGAATTACTAAAATCAGCCAATCGATACAAAAAGAAAGGTTACCAAAGAGATTAGATAGATGACGTATTTTGAAGAACCGTATGAATTTGGAAATTTTGTGCTGCGAGAACTCTAATAGGGATAAATGGTTTGTGTGGGATTTGGCATATTTTACAGTTTCCATTTATTACTCAACTAGATTTCTTCACACCGCAGATGTTTGATGATTTATTGTTGTGCTTTGAGTTGTCTTGGAGGTGATTCGCTTTAATATAACACAAAAGCTGTAATATGCATCAAAGCTAAGCTAATATTACTCGATTCCGTAAGTTTCCCTTTGATAATCTTAAGGCTTCAACATCGTTTAAAACTAGCGGAATTATCTCAAAGGAAAAATAACGTTTAGTGCAATTTTAAAGGCCCCGTTTCGAATAGGATGTTCTATTTCATAAATACGATTAAATAAAGATACTAAAAATAACTATCAAGGTGTTCAATTCACGCTGGGAAAAACGTCCTTCTGATCCCCAAAGTTAAGCAGCGGGGAATCTACTCAGTATTTAGATAGGTGTATTTTCAGTCATCCCACCATGCCTGGGATCACGCCGTTAATTTGATTTATCTATGGGTTGAATAGATCAAAATGAGTATTAAAAATGTGTTTTAAAAATTGAGTTTGAAAAGAAATTTAATACCCAACAAGAATGAATCAAACAAAATGTCTTCGGCATAAAATAACCCAACGAAGTTGACATGTCTGTATTCTACAGTCCCAGACGACAGGGCGGTCCAATGTTTCAGTTGTCATACAATATAGTAGTAGAGTAATAAGATTAATTATAATTCACATATCTTCTGTATTAAACAAGATGGAAATTGTTCCACACTGGCTTACAAGACTCTGAAATTAGTAAACCTGTTCACATATCTAGGTAGTAATATCTTATCTGCAGAAAGCGATGTCAATATTCACATAGGAAAGTCATGGACTGCTATAGAAAGATTATCAATAATATAGAAATTTGGAAGGAATCTGAAATAGATAATTTTTGAACTCCTTTTTTTATCTATTTAACCCATAGATTGGACAGTAACAGGCACTAAAACTACGGGTCAAAACACACCGGGGAGTAATGACGATGAAGGGTACTCCACATTCCCCAGAGCTCCCAAATAGGAACTTCATTACCAGATGTAGTTTAACGTAATACCCAGGACACTAAGACCCTCAGCCCGACTTTTAGCAGATATTTGATAAAAAGGGGTTGGGGGTTTGCCATATAAGAGAAATACGCTCGGCAATCATAGACGCGCGGTTTTTTTTTGTAGATAATATAGCCTGTTATATCTATAATTAAATATAGTTCAATATCACTGATACCCATGTATAGACTATGTTAGCACAGTTTTCGTGTTATGATAAAGCGAATCATCTCCAATACAACTCAAAGCACAACAATAAATCATCAAACATCTGCGGTGTGAAGAAATCTAGTTGAGTAATAAGTGGAAACTGTAGAATATGCTAAATCCCACACAAACCATTTATCCCTATTAGAGTTCTCGCAGCACAAAATTTCCAAATTCATACGGTTCTTCAAAATACGTCATTTATCTAATCTCTTTGGTAACCTTTCTTTTTGTATCGATTGGATGATTTTAGTAATTCTGTCGTCTGTGGGAATGTCCGCCTCTGCTGTTAGTGCACTGTCGTTACACAATGATGTAAATCCCCATCTTGTAGTCTTTCTGTGCCAGCCTGGTTCGAAATTGCCGTGCTAGAGACACATCCACAAGAAAACATAAACCCGACAACAAAAGTTCGAAGATAAGATGCTAATATAAAAAATGTGCTACAATTGCAATTGGTATCACCTTTATCCTCACGTCCACAGTGACAAGTTCTCTTTTTCTTGTTAATTAATATTATGTCTGATCTTCTGGCTAAGATAAGGTGATCTGTCTATATCTGAAATTTCCAGAGAATCTTATGCGTTTCATTCTCAAGAAGAGATTCTGGCTTTTGGCACATACCATTTTGTTGTATGGTTAGAATGTAGTCTCTTGTAAGAATCCAGTGGATTACATTGCCAACCCAGTCGTGCCTAGTCTTGTATTCTCGTTGTGTCAATTTGCTGAATTTGATTATTATTATTATTATTATTATTATTATTATTATTATTATTGAGTTTGAAGATAACAAAGTACTGGCACAATTACTATCTCAAAAGACATTCCACACAAGGGGGATACAAGAAACACGTATGCTAACCCCACACTATTATCCTTCTGTACAGGCCTGGTTCGAAATACCCGTGCTAGAGACACATCCACAAGAAAAGAAAAAACTGACATCAAAAGTTCGAAGATAAAATGCTAATATAAGAAATGTGTGATTACTACGATTGGTATCCCCTTTATCCTCATGTTCCAGAGATGGTATATCAATGATATTGAACACTCTTAGAGCATTGATAGACAATGTTAGCACAGCAAAGACATGAAGTCAACTTTGTTTAAAAACGCATAGGCAAGAAAGTATATGTTACTAATAGCTATAGACGTCATATCTTCGCTACCCTACCTTTATATAATATATATAATATATATTATATATATATATATTCTATTTAAGCCACAGATGATTCGGCTTTTTTATTTTTCGCATTTTTTCTCCGGGTTCCTATTTGTAAAATTTCTTTATTTGCCAATGAACCATCCGGTTTTTTCAAGTAACACACACACACACACACATATATATATATATATATATATATATATATATATATATATATATATATATATATATTACTTGAAAAATCCAGACGGTCCAATTGGCAAATAAAGAAATTTTACAAATAGGAACCTGGAGAAAAGATGAAAAAAAAAAAAAGGCAGAATTATCAGCATGGCTTTAAGAAAAATCAAACTGCACAAATCTTTAAAAAAAAAAAAACAGCAAAGAAAAGTAACCGATTGAGTCAAATAAGCTGATATGTAAAAAAAAGGGGGGGGTCAATACATTAAGTAACCCACAAATATAAAAAAAAAAAGTCGTCGGTGTGGCCTAAAGTCGGTATCAGCAAACCAGCGAGGGAGTCTATCCCCTTTTCACTAGCGCTAAACCAAGGAGATTATTTTAGCGTCTGAGGCGAAGCGCCACACCTATCATCAGCTCCTTACTTTACCGCACAGATCTCAGTGCTACTCATACGCTGAATTGGCGAGGACCGGTATCGAACTAGGAACCTTGTGATTTCTAGCCGAACGCTCTACCGACTGAGCTACAAAATTCACATAAATTTTCCCCAAAAGGATCTTCAGCATGATACTAAATTAATAATAATAATAATAATAATAATAATAATAATAATTTATATTTATATATTATGATATATATTATATATGTATTATAATAATATATATTACATATTTATAATGATATATATTTATCCATTCAACATTTCTCTCCTTTATTTTTCAACAAAACACACACGCACACGCGCGCGCGCGCACACACACACCACACACACACACATATATATATATATATATATATATATATATATATTCAAATTTATATATAGATATACAAACTTATATATTTATATATATATATATTTATATATATACATATATATATAATATATATATTTATATATATATATTTAGTAAATGAAGAAAAACTCTAAACATGACTCTTAGTCATGTTCTTGGATTACCTGAAGATGCCGTATTAATACGGTTGAAATAAATTATTGTAATGAAGCAAGTTTACAGTTTTTCTTCATTTACTAAATTTCTTGCTCTGTCCTTTTACTCACTGGTATTAGGCACATTGAGCTCTCCTTATGGTCTACCTGCATCAGCTTGGTTAAACCACACATGGAAAAGACCCTAACTACGAAAAAAAACTATTTATATATATATATATATATATATATATATACAATATTTATAAATATATATATATTATATATATATATATATATATATATATACAAATCTCTCTCTCTCTCTCTATATATATATATATGTATATATATATATATAAATATATATATATATATATATATATATATATATATATATATATATATACAAATATATATAGGCCACAATTTGGTCGAAATAAATTTATTATGGAATTACGGTGTTGTGTTTTTCCTTCCTTTCTAAGATATATATATATATATAATATATATATATATATATATATATATATATATATATATATTAGAATGTCTGGAATAACTGTGAACGAAAATGACGAATAGATATTCCAGAATCTTATTTAATGTAACCAGAATAGATTATCTAAATTTGAAAAGGGACTCTGCTGGTATGAATAGAATTTTAGATCTAATTGCATCGTCTCTTTTGGTGCACCGAGTTAGAATAGTGATATTGATGGTATATGCTGTATGCTTTTTAGATATCAGTCTTTAGCCATTGTATAACTGTGGCTGAATCAAATTATGTAGCATCATTGTTGGGTAACATTATCAAGTCGATGACCTGATGCTTCCAAGGAATTGAAAAAATAATTCTGCAGTATAATTACATCTTCCTGATCCAAAACAGTGTCTGTAGATTTATTGGTATGGCTATTTCCTGAAAGTGGCTGCGAATGGTGCCAGTTGATGCAGTTTAACATAATGAGTATTGCTCTCATTTTTGCATTTGATTAAATGTTTATGGAATGAGGATGCACGTGTGTGGATGTGTTCTTTGATTCTAATGTGGAGGGGTCTAATTGTACTACCTATATAGAAATTAAGGCATTTGGAGCAAGTTAAACGGTAAATTGTATAAGTCTTGTGACATAAGTTAGGATCTCTTATTGGGCAGTTGGTTAGTGTGCATGCTGTAATAACATTCTTATGTTTTTGTTAGATGTTAGCGTAGTGAGGGCCCAGAGTGGGCTAGTTGGCTATCTAGTCTAGTAAAATGCTCTCATTTTTGGTGGGGGTTACGGTGTTCTTATATACAGAAATAATGGAGCCGTAGGAAATGGACTCGTCCACCCGAGTTCAATTCCCTGACGAAGCTGTTTGCATTCTACAAGGCGCTAATACCATTGGGAAAGGTATGAATCCAATTCTCTCTCTAGCTATGGCTAGGTAAACAGTCTAGGAGAAGGGAAACTCTGCTTAAGAAATTGACCCTGTGTCATATCCTGCTCGTGCGGAGGGGTTGGTAAATAAATAAATATATACAGAAATAATAATAATAATAATAATAATAATAATAATAATAATAATAATAATAATTCTCAAACCTCAAGAGAAAACTGAATAGCTAATAATTGCTGCACAAAACAATGCCATTAGAACAAATTATATCAAAGTACAAAATGGGTAAGACACAACAAAACCGGAAGTGTAGACTGTGGTGACAGAGATGATACAATAAACCATGTATTAAGCGAACGTATCAACTAGCACAACGGGAATACGAAGCTAGGCTCGACTGTGTTGGGAAGGTGATCCACTGGGAATTATGCAAAAAACAAATTTTTGACCATACAACAAAATGGTATTTGCATAAACCAGAATATGTTTTTGAAAATAAAATGCATAAAATTCACAGAAACTTTGATATTAAGACGGATCACCTTATCCTAGCTAGAAGACCAAAAAGAGAACTTATCATCTGATAGATTTTGCAGTTCCAGTAGATCACAAGGGGAAGTTGAAGTCAATGGAAAGATGGATAAATACCTGGACATTGCCAGAGAAATGACAAAGCTATGGAATATGAGTGTGAAAATAATACCAATGGTAATTGGTGCACTAGGAATTGTCTCAAAAAGCTTAGAAAAAAGACTGGAGGAACTGGAAATCAGCGGAAGAATTGAGGCCATTCAGACAACAGCATTGCTGAAATCTGGTAGAATACAAAATATGCAAAAACACAAGGTTTCGACTACTGTATTCTCCGGCCTTCTTCATGTGTTCCCTGCCTATCCGAGCACAGTTTGACTGTCGGTCAAACAAAGCATCGAAGAAGTTTTGAAGATTTAATTCAAATAATGACCCCATTGATCTACACTCAAACTATTCAAAAAGATCTCCCAGTTTGGGTCATTGTTATGCTCTGATAGACGAAACACCTGAAGAAGGCCGGAGGATACAGCGGCTGTAACGCTGTGTTTTACATACCACAATAAACATGAGGACAATAGTTCGAAAAAATCTTATTATAATGGAGATTCGGTGTCTGCCTGTCTGTAACCGAAACTACGTCTCTGCTTACGTCACAATACCCTCAGGAATTGCGTAAGTTTATCATCAAGTATCTTATTTATAGTCATAATTATTAATACATAGAATAAAGAACAACCTTGTATCATATATACTCAGAAATTAAGTATGTGGCAATAAGCAGTCCACATTGTTTGTTAACACAAGTTTTTATAAATACATGCCCGGTATTATTCATTTATGTATAGTTTGTTTTATTTCAATATATAGTTAAAGTTATCTAACGTATAGAGTTTTACGAGAAATTATCACATAACGTTCTTCTAATTAATAATTCATATCTTATTATATGGTAAAAAAAAATCGCTCCGTTTTGATTATCGAGCCATAAAATTTTGTTTTACGACATACTATAATCAAAATAGAAGTCTGACGCCCCCACCCCCGAAAAACCTTATATATTTGAATTAATTTTATTTTAATTGTTAGAAACTTTGTTTCATTAGAAAGAAAAACATATTTATTTGAATTTTGACAGAAAAACTGTTTTTATCTCAATTATTAAAAAAATATAAGATTTCGAAAATCTGTTTACATTTTTTACGAAAGAGCATGGCAAAACCTAATTTTTACATAGCCCGAGGGGTGGTTTACTAGCCAAAATAATACACAGCAAGCATCATTTTAAAAAATTCCGACAAATTATTATTAAGGTGACTGATAGAAATCTTGAATCATAAAAGTATAAAAAAAAATATCTGAGTATGAAATGTATGTATGAAGGGCTTGATCCGACCTGTGTTATTCTTAATTAATACCCATTTACACCAGTGTTTCGATCTTTTGAACACATCGACCCCTTTTTCTTCAAACTCTTTTGTGACCCCCCCCCCAAAAAAAAAAGAAGAAATTAAGGATATAAGGGGTCCATGGGGTTTTAAAAGGTTGAGAACGACTGAAGTAGATGGATATAATAGCCATTCCACAAAAAGATCTTCTTTTCACTAATAAAAAAGTAATAGAATTGTTTCAAAAATTAAAGAAATAGTAAATGATATTCTTTACTTTGGAGGAAAACTGATTCATTGCAAATAAATATATTTAGCAATTAAATTCTATAGACACTGGTAAATAATTCATAATAAACCATTTTAAGATTGGCCTAAGTAAATAAGAAAAATGCTTTATATTCGGCTCCATCGTGATCAATGATAGTTGAAGGCTATCCTTTTTCCAATGTCAAGTCTATTATGAGCTTTTGATCCTAAGTGAAAAACAAAACTACATCCTGATTCTAAATAATAACAATTGTTCTGAACTAGAATTGCTCTATAGATCACTAGAATATCACCGTGGATCGCCATCTTATTTGTGTGTGGGCCCCCAGTAACGTTACAAGAATCATTGTGTTCTGTGGCCATTTTTTGGCTGCAGGTGAGAGCACTTTACAATAGAGATCCCCTGTGTTCCTTAATGTCAGGTAGAATCCTTTGGTTGTTCCTTAGTGAAGAATCCTTGCTTGTTCCTCGGTGTTAGGCAGAGTCCTTTGGTTGTTCCTTATTGAAGAATCCTTCTGTTAAACAGAATCCTTGGTTGTTCCTCGGTATTAGGCAGAATCCTTGTGTTAAGCAAAGTCCTTGGTTACAGATCCGCTAGTCGTGTCGAATACGTGCAAATGAATGACTTTCAAGATCGCCGATTAAATAGTCAACTAACCACGTATTCGAGCGTATAGAAAGAAGATTTGACTTTGATAATAGTGACTGAAGAAATTGTCTCGAATAATGAAAGTGTAGGCGTTATTTTTCTATTCACCTGGGGAGTTGTCTGCCCGTTTAGTTTCGCTGGTTCCCGCTAGGGGCCTTGGATATTTAAGCGGCTGTTTCTCTTTTTCTTTTCCTGTTGCGCGACCTACGAGATACTATGGGTTAGACTCTGGTCTACCCCCCTCTTGTTGGGGCCTTGACCCCCTTATATTACTGTAAGTGATTCATACAGCATGGACTATTCCTAGTCTCGTGTCTGTTGCTTTTATGTTTATCCTTTTACGTGTAACTTTGTATTCATGTATGTTCATGTACACCTCTATGTATTATGTACCCTGTTTATTCTGTGCTGTATATAAAATGTTTTGTCTATCAACATTTGTCGGAGTTTTATCTTCAAGTATTATCACTTTGAATCTTACAAAAGCATAAATATCCTAGTATGAAATAAATTTGGAAGAGTTTGGTCCAATCTTTGTTATTCTAAAGTAATATGGTGTCTGATCGTGTTGTAATGGTTAACAAACTAGTCTAAACTAATATCCATCTTCACAATTGACATAAAGAATATATCAATGGAGCATAACATTTGATCAGTGCTTCATTTATATTTATGACAGTGTCTGTATTTCAGAATCATGTCTCTTTTCTTATCATGACAGCAACCGAGTTGCCCTCAGGTAGATTGAAACCACATCTCTTGTCTGTATCTACGATAATTCTAAACTACATTTGATGAAGACTCCAATGCATACCTGGAACATAGCTATTTCTTTTCTCAGAGTTTAAAAATTAAACTGTCACTTTGGAGTTATTTCATTTCTATTATAAAGATGTCTGTGTATGTATTAAACCAACCCCTTCGATACAAGCAGGATTCGAAGGGTCGGGTTAGCTCAGTCGGTAGAGCGTTCGGCTAGAAACCACAAGGTTCTTAGTTCGATACCAGCCCTCGCCAACTCAGCGTATGAGTAGCACAGGGATCTGTGCGGTAAAGTAAGGAGCTGATGGTAGGTGTGGTGCTCCACCTCAGACGCCAAAACAATCTCCTTGGTCTAGCGCTATTGAAAAGGCGATATACTCCCTCGTTGATTGGCTGATACCGACTTTAGGCCACCCCGACGACTTTACTTACTTACTTTAGTACTAGTTTGAATTCAGAGCTTTCCTTCTCCAAGACCAGTTGCCTTGCCAAAGCTAAAGAACCCCGTCTGACCTGCTATTTATCCACAGCTAGGGGTAGAAGAGATTGATGCATTCCTTTCACAAGGGCATTAGTGCTATGTTAAATGTATAGAGCTTCGTCCAGAATTTGAACTCATAATTGACATAAAGAAGAGATTATTGGAGTGTAACATTGGATCACTGCCTCATTTATAGTTGTGACAGTCTATGTATTTCAGAATGATGTATATTTTCTTATGTTCGCAAGATACCGAATTGCTCTTCAGGTATATTGAAACAGCATCTCTTGTCTGTATCAACGACAATTCTAAACTAAAATATTGTCAAATTACGCTGCAAAAAAAAAACAACAAAAAAAAACAACGTCCATTTGATCCCTGGAGTTAAGCAGCATCGAATTTACTCAGTGCTTACATGGATTAACGCTCAGTGTATGGAATCTTGTGTCATACTTAACAAAGGAAGTCTTCGTGGTGAAATGGCTAACATGCAGGACTGCGACATCATAGTAAGGAGGTTCTAACTCCAGTTATACTATTACGTTCATTTTTGGACTAATAACCCTGTGAAAGTTATGAATCCGCTCAGCACCGGTCATGGGTTAAATAGTACTACTACTGTTCTTCTACAAGGATGGCTTCTGCATTAAACTAGACAAAACGTGACCTGTTGGGTTACTCATTGAGCTCTGGATAGATAATTTTTCTTTTAAGTCTTTTATTTCAACAACCCCAGCCCAGGATTCCACTCAGATCGAAAAAGCGACTGTCAGAGTGAGCGGACCTATGCATTCGCTCACTCTGAATTTCTCGTCACAACTGAACTAAATTATCTCCCACCCTGGTGGCGCGCTTTGCGGAGGGGTTAAGTCGGGGTCATCACTATTCACTCAACCTTAACGGTTATGGAAATTTCCCACTTAACTCCCTCCGATTTTGAATCTAACAATCTCTGATTCAAAGTATCTGACTACAGTACATACATAATTCATAAGCTGCCAATGAATTATGTAAAACTCAGTAGGGGAAGTAAGATGCTGAACTTCATAGCTTTGGATGATCTGCAAGGAATGATCTATTAATGTTTCCTTCGGAACAACACAATAGCTATCTGCCTGGTACTGTTGTGTGGTTTCATAGTGTCTATGTGCAGCCTGTATGGCCGCATTCTTTACAATGCGAATCTGTCGTTTATTTGTCATCTCAAGTTTTCAGTGAACTTCATTCCAGTCTGCATTAACGTCCAGTCTTTATACGCATCTGTTTCTGCTGCCCTCAGAGCACGCATGCGCCTGACAGCATTGGACGTTGTCAGAGTGGGTCTTCTTTCCGTGAGATTGTTGTTGTTTGAAACAATTTCTTTCTGTTCTTGTTTATCTTTATCGTTATTCTATTTTTTAACAAGACATGTGATGAACAAATATGATCAGTGAATATCTAATAATTGAGAGAACTGGAGATACGGACAAGTAAACAAGGACTGACGTCAGAAGAGAAAATAACAAAGACCACCGAGTATTTATTAAAATATTTCAACGCATTCTCGTAATGCAAACACTTTCTTAAACTTTCCAGCATTGGTGTTAATTACAAGAAAATTGCATAAAGATAACGTATAAAATTAAAATAATACTTGTGTGAGCAGGTTAGCTCTGTTCTTCACCTGCGAATCACAAGGCTTCGATATCGGTTACTGCCAACTCAGCCCGTGAATAGCACAGCTTGAGTAATCTGATATGTGCGGTTAATCATCTGGTAGCTGACAGTTGGTGTGGCGCTCCACATTGTTACGATTCTTGTGGCCATTTTTAGGTGAGGTGAGAGCACTTTACAGTGGAGATCTCTTTTGAGGTTTGATCAGTTTTGAGTGGAATCCTATGATCCTTGTTTTCTTTAGTGTTAAGCAGAATCATTTTTCCTCGGAGTTAAGCGGATTCCTTCTTCCTCAGTGTTAAGCAGAATCCTTGTGTTCCTCGGTGTTAAGCAGGATCCTTGTTCCTCAGAGTTAAGCAGAATCCTTGTGTTCCTCGGTGTTAAGCAGAATCCTTGTTCCTCGGAGTTAAGCAGAATCCTTGTGTTCCTCGGTGTTAAGCAGAATCCTTGTTCCTCGGAGTTAAGCAGAATCCTGGTGTTCCTCAGTGTTAAGCAGAATCCTTGTTCCTCAGTGTTGAGCAGAATCCTTGTGTTCCTCAGAGTTAAGCAGAATCCTTGTTCCTCGGAGTTAAGCGGAATCCTTGTGTGTTGGTCCGTGCGTTCGTGTTAAACACGAGCAACTGAACGCCTTTCTACCAAGACCATTAAATAGTTAACCAACCCCGTATTCGAGCGTGTTGATTGGCCAATTAAATCCACGCGGCCACGGAGAGTCTATAAATTTATGCTGTGACCTCCAGCACACTTATGCGCCAAAATATTCCAACACACATCAGCAAAAACAATCTCCCTGGTCGAGCGCAATCTACAAGGGATAAAGTCCCTCAGTTGCCAGCTGATGCCGAAAAGAGGCTACTTTGCAGATTTTTACAACTACTGAAAATGGATTAGAAAATAATTTTTCGATCCTCATACAGAAAATCTGCCATATGTAGAGTATCTGCAAAACCCTCTGAAATTAGACTAGCTTTTTTTACCTAGGTATTAAGATTTTATCAATAGAAAGCGATGAAATATAGCATAGAAAAACAAGGCTATAGACAAATTATTGATCATATGTAAACCTGATCTCTGTAATAAGATAAAGCGAGAATTCTTCCAAGCTGTAGCCGTGCTGTTGTTACTGTATGGCTGAACCACTTTGACTTTAAAAAACTTGATGGAAACTACACAATGAGACTGTCTTGAACAAATCCTAGAAATAGCCTCCCCCCCCCCCGAGCAGCTGTACGACCACGACCATAAGCTGCTTGCAGTTAGTACCTAAATGGATTGGAAATCACTTTCAGAGATAAGTTTATAGGGCAAAATTATAGTTTATAGTTATATTTTTGTCATATATAACCTAAATAATGAGAATGAAGTCGTCTGTGTTTCCTATTAATAATGTTGAAGGAAACCTAGAAAGAAAAAACATCGAGATTTCACAGAACTTATTAATTCGACCTAACAATACTAATTACTTAATTAGTTTCCCTTATATCTTGCTTAGTAAACCTCTTCCCTGTCTTTAATAGTCTTTTTTGTCCTTCCTATTATTTCTCTGTTAACCCTGATATTTGATTTACAACTATATTTTGGAATAATTTTCTTTCAGGAAGGAAGGATAAGATGTCATATATATTGACATTTTCAAATAAAACACTTTTGTTGTATGTATTGTAAAAACGTCGTATGATAGAATTAACCAAAACGAATTCTATTACTGATATACAAAGGAACAACATCTCCCCGCCTAATAGAGCAATTTATTAGCAGAGGATGGCAAACCGTGATGATTTAGGACCGAGACATGTAGGCAGGGCAGTCCATGACATACAATACTCTACTTTGGCTCTTACGTAGGCTAGACGGGTGGTCGTGGAGGCCCCTAATCGATCAATAGGCTGGTCTCGTCTAGCCCTAGTACCTATATGATTGTCCCAAACCTTTTGTTCTCATGGTAAACACCCAACCCTTTTTATCATATGTACTAGAAAACGGTGGCTGTGGGTCTTAATGTACTGGGTATGATGCTAAACTGTATCTATTACTGAGGTTCCGAATCTGAAGCCCTGGGGAGTATGGAGTACCCCTTCATTGCCATAACAATCTGATCCTTTGTGGTAGTACTAGTTAGGGTCAGGTCTATTGGTTGAATAGATAAAAATGAGTTCGAAAATGTGTTTAAAATTAGTAAAATCCAACCAACCAAACAACTAACCAAGAATAACCAAATAAGAATATAAAAAGCTTTCATCACTTGTAAAAACTGTTAGTTACATAGGGGCCGCGTTAGCTCATGTCGGTAGAGCGTTCGGCTAGAAACCACAATGTTCCTAGTTCGATACCGATCCCCGCCAACTCAACGTTATGAGTAGCACAGGGATCTGTGCTGTAAAGTAAGGAGCTGATGGTAGGTGTGGCGCTCCACCTCAGATGATAAAAACAATCTCCTTGGTCTAGCGCTATTGAAAAGGGGATAGACTCCCTCGCTGACTGGCCGATACCGACTTTAGGCCGCCCCGTCGACTTTACTTTACTTTTTACTTACACATATTAGTCAGCAATGCTTAGTATCATTCTGTACTAATGTCAACTAATATCAAAAATGGTGTCCGAAAAAATATTGAATGCCAAACAAGATTGAATAAAAGACAAAATATTCTTCGGCATAAATATCCTAAGGTTTGACATGTCGTATAATCCAACCAGCCAACCCTAAGTTAACAGGGCAAAGATTCACGTTTGATTTCACTGGAGAAAAACCGGAGTATTGAAATAAGGAATACCGATTTATGAAGCACCTAATTTCCAACGATGAGCCGACTGTGAGTTCAAATAATAACTTCAAGTGTTTCTCCACAAACTGCGCCTCGTGAATATCAATATCTTAATTATTATTATTATTTAATTTAGTTTTTGAAACTGGTAATTTCTTCTGTGGAAAAATAAAATAATATATTTATACTGCAGTTGAAGTTTTAATTACGATATTAATTGTAAGAAAATAGTCTCAAGTTTGTTGCGAAAATTGCTAAACAATTTAATATATAATCCATCGTTAAATTGGAGCCCCGTGGTTATCGCTGTAGGAAATGGACTCAACGACCTGAGTTCAAATCATACACGAGGCTTTTTGCATTTCACATAGCGCTAATACACTTAGCAAAGGTGTGAATCCGACTATTCCCCTTCCAGCTATGGGTAAATAGTAAAACAGGCGGGGCTCTTTAACCTTATTATGGCAACCGGTATAGAAGAAGGAAAACTCTGGATTTAAACCTGATAAACTACGTTTAAAAATTGACCTTGTGTCAGATTCTGCTCGTGCGGATTCGTTGGGTAAATACATGAATATTTAGATTCCAAAAGATTTTCTCTAAAAGTTAATATTCTCATAAAACTTTCACCTATCCTTATTGATGCTAGGATTTTGTCATTTCAAGAGGAATATTATATGATTAAAATGGATATTCTTAGGAATTATTTATTATTAAACATTACATCATTGAAGCTCTATAAACAAACTGAAAATTACAATGTTTGGGACCAAAAGCAAAATCCCCCCATATATTATATTTATATATATATATATATATATATATATATATATATATATATATATAATATATTTAATATACCAAGCGTGTTGGTAAATCCTTGCGGTGAGAAAAAACCCAGCAAATAGTTTAATTGTAAAATATACTACCAAACATCAACCGGGAGAAAACAAATTTTGAAAAAAAGAAAAGACCAAAATAGTCGTACCAACAAAAAATAATCTATTGGTACAGTATTTGGCCAAAAGAAAAAAAACAATTTATATGTATATATAAGTATATAAGATATGTATATATTCATATAACCGCTAGGAGAATAGTCAGATCTTAGCCCTGAAGAGCATTAAGCGAAACTAATAGTAGGTTCGTCTGACTCATTATTTATCTTTAATATATATATATATATATATATATATATATATATATCGGGGGATTTGCTTTCAATATATAATATATATATAATATAATATATAGTACGCTCTGCTAACGGCTTGATTATATATATATATATATATATAATATATATATATATATATATAATATGGGGGATTTTGCTTTCAATATATATATATATATATATATATATATATATATATATATAGTAAGTTGTCGGGGCGGCCTAATGTCGGTATCGGCCAACTAGCGAGGGAGTCTATCCCTTTTCACTAGCGCTAGACCAAGGAGATTATTTAAGTATCTGAGGTGGAGCGCCCCACCACTACCATCAGCTCCCCACTTTACCGCACAGATCCCTGTGCTACTCATTCGCTGAGTTGGCGAGGACCGGTATCGAACCAAGAACATTGTGATTCCTAGCCGATATGTGTATATATATATATATATATATATATATGTGTGTGTGTGTGTGTGTGTGTGTGTGTGTGTGTGTGTGTGTGTATTGAAGTGTGGGTTCCATGTATTTTTCTTATATAAATCTGATGAAAATCGTATTACCTTACGTTTAACTAATGTTAATAACCGAAATAACCGTTGAAAAAATATAATGAGCTCACATTATGTGCAGATTTACAGGAAATAATGAAGCATCGGGGGAAAAAATGATTTGCAATATTTCCGGAACTCCAAAGCCTTCCAACTGGGGAGAAAAACAAAAATACAACTGTCGGGTTGAATTCAACCGGGAGTAAGTCCAGATCGAGGCGTTAATATTTCTTCTTATCTGATTATATGTATTGTTCTGAATTCTAACCATTCGTTTACTTTTTTATTTGTACTAGCAAATATATGCACCCTCCGGGTGCAAGTATTTAAGTTTTAATGTAATGAAATATCGTATTAAATTAGAAAGTCTAATAAGAAGGCAGATAAAAAGATATGTAACAGAGTGGGGGTATAATAGAAAAATAGAAATGAAACTTACTCTTCTATCACTCCCGTCTTTCATTGCTGAATTTACTTATTTAACTATTTAGTTAAATTAGGAAATAAAGAATAAAATGACAGTTATTTTTTCTTGTTAATGGATTTCATTTAAGATTCATTGGAGAGATTTGTGCTTATATTCATTAAAATAAAACCAAACAATTAGAAATCAATAATACTAAGCACATATTTAATAAAATCACATTTTTAATATCAATATGCAAATTAGCCTTCCCATTCACACTGTAAACCGCTATTTTTGTATATATAAATACAATTGCATGTTAATTGTATGTAGATATGGACAGCACTAATAAAAAGGTGAAGCAATTTTATTAATTGAGGTTTAAATTAAATATAAATAAAATCATGGAGAATGTGATGTAAATAACGAAGGGAATTGTGACTTGAGTAGTAATATAGTTTCGGTTACAGACAGAAAAACACACAATCTCCATTATAATAAGATTTGAAAACTTGCAATATTCTATGACGTGCAGATCACCTGGAGATGTTTGTAACTAAAATGTGTGTGTCTCTTTAAGAAAATGTGTAGTTTGTAATTCTATATCTGTATTATGGAAGCGCGTGGTGTAATGGTTAAAGTCATGGGAAATGGACTCGTCGCCCCGAGTTCAAATCCTGGACGTGATAATTGCATTTCACTTAGCGCTAATACCCTTGGGAAAGGTATGAATCCTACTCTCCCTCCAGCTATGGATAAATAGTAGGGCAGACTATGCTCTTTAACATTGGTTAGGCAACCGGTCTAGGAGAAGGAAAACTCTGAATTCCAACCTTCCGCTTAAGAAATTGACCTTGTGTCACATCCTCCTCCTGCGGAGGGGTTGGTAAATATATTTCTCTATATTATGTTTATGTTTATATGGGTGCAATTTGTAAATCCACTTTGTTTATATATTTGAATTGTGTCATAAATTTGTATTGGGGTATTTACTTAATACTAATACCCTTGGGAAAGGTATGAATCCATATATTCTCCCTCCAACTATGGGTTTAATAGTAGGGCAGACTGGGCCCTTCAGCCTTGGGTAGGTAACCAGTCTAGGAGAGGGATAACTCTGAATTCAAAATTTCTGAGGTCGGTCGTTGATTGGGTTTGTGGCAACCCTTGATGCACCAATTCTTTCCTATCGGCTGTGCCAAAAATTGTGGATGGTCCAACACAAGCCTTCACCACTATAAACAAATCACTGTGTGGATGTTCATTGTGTTTGTGAACCCTTGTACGTCGAAAATCGACGAGAGAGTCCATAATTTACTTAAATATTATCGGTATCCCTTCAAGTCGATAGCTGAATTAGGCTTATACTTGTGTGTTTAATTTGTATATTCATTTAGTCTCCTGTTTTATACATGTGTGTACGGAACAGAACTCCTATATATTAGGATGTATTTGATGTTTAGAGTGTGACTGAGTAGATGAATTGTATTTGATGTTTAGAGTGTGACTGAGTAGATTGAATTGTATTTGATGTTTAGAGTGTGACTGAGTAGATTGAATGTATTTGATGTTTAGAGTGTGACTGAGTAGATTGAATTGTATTTGATGTTTAGAGTGTGACTGAGTAGATTGAATTGTATTTGATGTTTAGAGTGTGACTGAGTAGATTGAATTGATTTGATGTGACTGAGTAGATTGAATTGTATTTGATGTTTAGAGTGTGACTGAGTAGATTGAATTGGCTCAAGTTAGTTTGGGGATCTTTCGCGGATAGTTCATGGTTATAGTGCATGTTTCCCCAATGTGCTTCCATCTTGTTTGCAACACATGAACTCTGTTTTATCTGCGTTAAACTATATGTCAATTTCTCTGGCTGCCTTCCCGAGGCTATGTAGCACTAATTCGGCTTTTGTAAGCGTATTTGCAAGAAGCTCCAGATCATCTGCGTAGTCCGCACCCGAAATAGTCTTTGCGAGATATCATATGCTTCTTGCCTTTTTTAAGTTTGAAGTTTTTTTTCTTCTTTTTATCGGATCTAATGACTTTCCAGGTACGTAATCTAGACATATTATAAATATATATGATGCTAACGTATCTCCTTGCAGGACTCTAGCCGTATGCTAGTAGTATTTGCACCAGTTATATATCGAACTACAACTTCTCAGATCCTGACAATTCGTCAAATCGTAACAGGTGTTTGAACAAAGAATCTCAAGGCAATGCTACTGTTTGTAGATTTCCCCTAGGCATTTGACTCAGATATATAAATATATATATTTTTATTTAATGTCAAAGCATGAAATAAAATGTGGAAGATATACTGTGGAAGTGATACTATTTTACCCAAATGAATAGGGGGTTTATACCTTTCTCTAGGGGACTATTGCACATAGTAACTCATTAAGACCCCATATTTGACTATTTTGAGTTTTGATAATACAAGTGCAGTGTTATATCTGTAGATTTCAGAGCAGGGATGAGATTAAAGAAAAATGCGTTCTCTGTTTGTGTCAAACCTGAAAAAGGTCTTTGTAGACTATTTTGAAAAGTAAAAAAAAAAGAAAAGGTCAGGATAAGTATGTGATGTAACTTTTAAAGAAACCAAATCATCATTTTAGGTAGGTTACGTTTGCATTAATATCAAATGTATTATCTGCGTTATTCGTCCCCATCTTCATTGTTATTTGTACAAATAACAATGAAGATGGGGACAATAGTCCAAATAACGCAGATAATACTAATCTTCAAGCCTCGTCTCAAACATTCAGAGAAATAGTAATATCAAATGGTTGATTCTTAAAACAAGACTTTGTAGACTTTTTTCAAAAATAGAAGGATTGCAAAGATAAATGTATGTGGTTCCCAGAGGAGTCTTTAGAAATGGGATTAAGGCGCCATTTCCGTTGGCAGGCTACTTTTGCATTAAGATTAAATGGTTGAGTCTTGAAAGAAGACTTTTCATGTAAAATAATGAGATGTAAAACATACCCCAAAGTATCCAAAAGTGAATGTAATAGCCTGACTGTTTGAACTCGCTTAATACGATGACGCAGTCCAGTACGTTAGCCACCACGCCACGGAGACTCATAAAATGGGATCTTTAATTACCTCGCCGAATAAAAAGAGTTAACAAAACAGGGAACCACTAGCACCAATTTTGGCAACTCGAACTTTAGCTCTCAACTACGTCCGCGTGAACCTTTATATAATGGCACAAAAAAATGAGCTTTCGCTGACTCTTAGGATAACTATTTAAAAAATGAATTTCCTTTCCGTGTATTCAAAACTTGAAAACCGTATAGATACCAAAATCCATTCTCTTTTCATATTGCTAGTAAACTTAGAAACTTGGAAAGTGAGATAAATAAGTGAAGTAATTCAATTCCATTAGTATATTAATTTTACAAATCTTTGTATTGCGTAATTGCTAATACTGAGCCATTACAAATGATTATATATATATATATATATATATATATATATATATATATATATTATTGAGGCTAAATATGAAATATATTTTATTGAGGCTACATATGAAATATTAATTATTACCATACAAAGCAAGATCCTTTTCCTTCGCTCTTGCCTGGATAATAAAGTCGTCCCCGGATATATTTCCAGATGCATTGCCAAGATAAAATGCCGTATCACTTTTAATGTGGAACGTGCATTTTTAAGAGATGAAATCACTTTCTTCTCTGACTCCCTATTGTTCGTGAAATCTCAACTTCAGTTATTATGGAAGAAAGCCTGGACTTTCCTCAGCCTCTTTGATTCCATTCGTTTCTCCAAATATTTGTCCAACAATACCCAATTTCATATGTAGCCTCGATAAAATTCTTCACCTAAGGGGCAAATATATATATATATATATATATATATATATATATATATGTGTGTATATAGTCATGCACAGACACCGTTTTTCGACAAATCACGTCTCTTCAGTGTGGCTAGACATTTTGTAAGCTACCTACAGACGGGATATAAACCCGATGGATTCAGCACCAGACGAACAGGTTAGCCGATCGGCTATCGTCACCTAGAGAATGGGAAGGGGATTTAACTGTTTTAATACACACATCTGTATGTATGTAAAGGTCACCATAGAGTGCTCCATCCCTTTTATAGGAAAGCGCTGCGTTTACGCTTTAGTTGGCGGTCGTCATCGAAATCCCCTCCAAAGTACCCTGCCCCCTGGGGGATGGGGAGCATATATATGTGTACATATATATATGTATATATATATGAAATATTAGTAATAGTAGTAGAGGAAAAGGGGTTAAGTATCTAGCATGGTTTCAATTTTAGACCCTTAACTCTTTTTCACTATTATTCATTATTGTTAACTTTTATTGTCCTATGGTTTTAATATATTTAGCCCTAATTTACTAATGTCACTACAACGGAAATTTTAAAGCGGCAATTGGATACTATACTATATATATATATATATATATATATATATATATATATATATATCTTATTATAATGGAGATTGTTTGTTTTTCTCTCTGTAACCGAAACTATATTACTATACAAATCAAAATTCCCTTTGTTATCTGCATCCCATTCTCCATGATTTTATTTTTATTTAAACCTCAATTATTAATAAAATTGTTTTACATCATTAAGACTGTTGACCATATCTACATACAAATAACATGCAGTTGTATTTATATATACAACAAAATAGCGGTTTACAGTGTGAATGGGAAGGCTAATTTGCATATTGATGTTTTAAAAATTGATTTTGATAAATATGTGCTTAGTATTATTGATTTCTAATTGTTTAGTTTTATCTTATTGAATATGAGCAAAATTCTCTTCAATAAATCTTAAAAGAAATCCCTTAACAAAAAAGAATAACTGTAAATATTATTCTTTACTTCCTATTTTAACTAAATAGTTAAATTAGGAATAGGAGTAATTGAAAATGATAGAAGAGTTAGTTTCAAAGTTGTTCTATTTTTCAATCATACCCCTCTGTTCCAAATCATGTTATCTGCATTTTTATTCAGTTTCATTGGCCTTTCTAATTTAATATGATATTTTATTATATTAAAACTTAAATACTTGCACCCGGAGGGTACAATATTTGCTAGTATATATATATATATATATATATATATATATATATATTATTATATATATATGAGGTAGGTAAAAAGGATAGTGAACAAGAAATGATAACTCAAAACAAATCTAAGAGTTGAAATATTTCGTCCGATTTATACGGACATCCTCAGTTGAAAATTTTTTATTGAAGGCAAAATTACGTGCTGGTACATGTGATTTGGTGAGCGGGTGAGAAGGGTAGGGACTACTACTCACCCCCTCACCAAATCATATGTACATGCACGTAATTTTGATTTCAATAAAAATCTTTTGTCCGTATAAATCGAAGAGAAGGGTAGGGACTAACTCATCCCCTCACCAAATCATATGTACATGCACGTAATTTTGCTAAAAATCTTTCGACTGAGGATGTCCGTATAAATCGGACGAAATATTTCAACTCTTAGATTTGTTTTGAGTTATCATTTCTTGTTCACTATCCTTTTACCTACCTCATACTGTCGGATTCTACTACACCCATGCTATCTTCATATATATTATATATATATATATATATATATATATATATAATATATATATATATATATATAAATTTGTGCTAGTGGTTCCTTGTTTTGTTAATTTCCTTTTTATTCGGCAAGCTAATTAAAGATCCGATTTTATTAGCCCCCGTGGCGTGGTGGCTAAAATGCTGGACTGTGTCATCGTATTTAGCAAATTTAAACAGTCATTCGTTTGTTAGGGGAGATAACTCTTTTCTAACGAACGATATCATTTTTTACTAAATGTATAGTGAAGGCTGAACCATAAAAGATAAATAAAAAATGGCTCCATGACACGCACGTGCGGACAGTAAATGTCTTATGCATATTAATCCTCCTGTACCACGGTTGTTGAGAAATTAAAAAAACAACAAATATTGAGTTATAGATACAATTAAGTGTTTTGTATTATTTATTGTCGTCCCTAATGTTAAGGATTATAATAATGATGGAACAAGTAAATGATAAAAATAATAAATTGTATATCTTTATTTTAATTCTTTTCAGTTTGCCACATTTTTTGCATTCACCTGGCAATTTGGTGAGGTTCTGTGTAAATCCGTGTATTACCTGCAAAATGTATCGGCCATTTGTTCTGTGACAACCCTCACAGTGATGAGTGTAGAGAGGTAAGTAGTCCTGCTATTTCATTATTCCTTCTCAATTTCGCATAAGCACCGTTGGCTCGGGCTGTAGAATACGCCGACTGTACCTGTATAGAAGGGTAAGACTACATCTATTATTATCTCTGGTTTGTTTTCCCTATAAGTCTAACATAAACACAAGAGAACGACTCTTGCTGATAAATCATTTATTTTATTTTC
>CM042146.1:51461487-51523987 GCA_023376005.1 Doryteuthis pealeii
TGATGCTATCCAAGGAATTGAAAAATAAAATTTCTGCGGTATAATTACATCTTCCTGATCCAAAACAGTGTCTGTAGATTATATTGGTATGGCTATTTCCTGAAAGTGGCTGCGAATGTTGCCAGTTGATGCATTTGAACATAATGAGTATTGCTCTCATTTTTGCATTTGATTAAATGTTTATGGAATGAGGATGCACGTGTGTGGATGTGTTCTTTGATTCTAATGTGGAGGGGTCTAACTGTACTACCTATATAGAAATTAAGGCATTTTGGAGCAAGTTAAACGGTAAATTGTATAAGTCTTGTGACATAAGTTAGGATCTCTTATTGGGCAGTTGGTTAGTGTACATGCTGTAATAACATTCTTATGTTTTTTTGTTAGATGTTGGCGTAGTGAGGGCCCAGAGTGGGTTAGTTGGATATCTAGTCTAGTAAAATGCTCTCATTTTTTGTGAGGGTTACGGTGTTCTTATATACAGAAATAATGGAGTCGTATGAAAGGGTCTCGTCCACCCGAGTTCAATTCCCCGACGAAGCTGTTTGCATTTTACAAGGCGCTAATACCATTAGGAAAGGTATGAATCCAATTCTCTCTCTAGCTATGGCTAGGTAAACAGTCTAGGAGAAGGGAAACTCTGCTTAAGAAATTAACCCTGTGTCATATCCTGCTCATGTGGAGGGGTTGGTTAATAAATAAATATATACAGAAATAATAATAATAATAATATGTAGACTTTGCGGTAATAGAGAGAGACTGTTAACCATATACTCTGCGAATGTAGCAAACTAGACACAACGAGAATACAAAACTAGACACGACTGGGTTGGGAAGGTGATCCACTGGGAATTATGCAAGAAATTAAATTTTGACCACACAACAAAATGGTATATGCATAAACCAGAATCTGTTCTTGAGAACGAAAACACACAAAATTCTCTGGGACTTTGAAATTTAAAACGGATCACCTTATCCCAGCAAGAAGACCAGACCTAGTGCTGATTACAAAAAAGAAAGAACTTGTCAACTGGTGGATTTTGCAGTGCCAGCGGATCACAGGGTGAAGTTAAAGGAAAATGAAAAAATAGACAAATATCTGGACCTTGCCAGAGAACTGAAAAAGTTATGGCATATGAAAGTGAAAGTGATACCAATTGTGGTTGGTGCACTTGGAACAGTCCCAAAAGGATTGGAAAAGGGGTTTGGAAAGTTTGGAAATCAGAGGGGAAGGATTTAAAACCATTCAGAAACACTGCCTGCTGCAATCTGCCGAATACTCAGAAGAGTCCTTGGAGACCTGAGGAGACTTGCTGTCACTCAGACTCCAGTGAAAGACCATCAGCTAAAACTGATGTGAAACTCAAAAGGAGTAAATAATAAATAATAATAATAATTAATAATAATAATAATAATAATATAATAATAATAATAATAATAATTCTCAAACCTCAGAGAAAACTGAATAGCTAATAATTGCTGCACGAAACAATGCCATTAGAACAAATTATATCAAAGTATGAAATGGGTAAGACACAACAAAACCGTAAGTGTAGACTGTGGTGACAGAGATGAGACAATAAACCATGTATTAAGCGAACGTTGCAACTAGCACAACAGGAATACAAAGCTAGGCTCGACTGAGTTGGGAAGGTGATCCACTGGGAATTATGCAAAAAACTAATTTTTGACCATACAACAAAATGGTATTTGCATAAACCAGAATATGTTCTTGAAAATGAAATGCATAATATTCACAGAAACCTTGAGATTAAGACGGATCACCTTATCCCAGCTAGAAGACCAGACCTATTATTGATTAACAAACAAAAAAGAGAACTTATCATCTGATAGATTTTGCAGTTCCAGCAGATCACAAGGGGAAGTTGAAGTCAATGGAAAGATGGATAAATACCTGGACATTGCCAGAGAACTGAAAAAGCTATGGAATATGGGTGTGAAAATAATACCAATGGTAGTTGGTGCACAAGGAATTGTCTCAAAAAGCTTAGAAAAAAGACTGGAGGAACTGGAAATCAGCGGAAGAATTGAGACCATCCAGACGACAGCATTGCTGAAATCTGGTAGAATACTGAGAAGAGTCCTGGAGAGCTGAGGAGAATTGTTGTCACTCAGACTCCAGTGAAAGTCTACCAACTAATGCTGGCGTGAAAAACTCACAGACATGCTGTAGACTTGTTCACTGTTGGAAGAATTCCCGTCTTCTATGAAGGTATTATTTGATTTTCCGGACTGTTGTCCTCATCTTTATTGTGGTATGCAAAAACACAAGGTTTCGACCACTGTATCCTCCAGCCTTCTTCATATGTTCCCTGCCTATCCGAGCACAATTTGACTGTCGATCAAGCAAAGCATCGAAGAAGTTTTAAAGATTTCATTCAAATAATGACCCCATTGATCTACACTCAAACTATTCAAAAATATCTCCCAGTTTGGGTCATTGTTATGCTCGGATAGACAAGAAATACATGAAGAAAGCCGGAGGATACAGCGGCTGTAACGCTGTGTTTTACATACCACAATAAACATGAGGACAATAGCTAAAAAAATCTTATTATAATGGAGATTCGGTGTCTGCCTGTCTGTAACCGAAACTACGTCTCTGTTTACGTCACAATACCATCAGAAATTGCGTAAGTTTATCAACAAGTATCTTATTTATAGTAATAATTATTAATACATAGAATAAAGAACAACCTTGTATCATATATACTCAGAAATTAAGTATGTGGCAATAAGCAGTCCACATTGTTTGTTAACACAAGTTTTTATAAATACATGCCGGTATTATTCATTTATGTATAGTTTGTTTTATTTCAATATATAGTTAAAGTTATCTAACGTATAGAGTTTTACGAGAAATTATCACATAACGTTCTTCTAATTAATAATTCATATCTTATTATATGGTTAAAAAAAAATCGCTCCGTTTTGATTATCGAGCCATAAAATTTTGTTTTACGACATACTATAATCAAAATAGAAGTCTGACGCCCCCACCCCCGAAAAACCTTATATATTTGAATTAATTTTATTTTAATTGTTAGAAACTTTGTTTTATTAGAAAGAAAAACATATTTATTTGAATTTTGACAGAAAAACTGTTTTTATCTCAATTATTAAAAAATATAAGATTTCGAAAATCTGTTTACATTTTTTACGAAAGAGCATGGAAAAACCTAATTTTTACATAGCCCGAGGGGTGGTGTACTAGTGAAAATAATACACAGCAAGCATCATTTTAAAAAATTCCGACAAATTATTATTAAGGTGACTGATAGAAATTATCTTGAATCATAAAAGTATAAAATATCTGAGTATGAAATGTATGTATGACGGGCTTGATCCGACCTGTGTTATTCTTAATTAATACCCATTTAAACCAGTGTTTCTATCTTTTTTAACCCATCGACCCCTTTTTCTTCAAGCTTTTTTGTGACCCCCCACCCATAAAAAAGAAATTAAGGGTATAAGGGGTCCATGGGGATTTTAAAAGGTTGAGAACGACTGAAGTAGATGGATATAATAGCCATTCCACAAAAAGATCTTCTTTTCACTAATAAAAAAGTAATAGAATTGTTTCAAAAATTAAAGAAATAGTAAATGATTATTCTTTACTTTGGAGGAAAACTAATTTATAGCAAATAAACATATTTAGCAATTAAATTCTATAGACACTGGTAAATAATTCCTAATAAACCATTTTAAGATTGGCCTAAGTAAATAAGAAAAATGCTTTATATTCGGCTCCATCGGGATCAATAATAGTTGAAGGCTATCCTTTTTCCAATGTCAAGTCTATTATGAGCTTTTGATCCTAAGTGAAAAACAAAACTACATCCTGATTCTCAATAATAACAATTGTTCTGAACTAGAATTGCTCTATAGATCACTAAAATATCACCGTGGGTCCCCATCTTATTTGTGTGTGGGCTCCCAGTAACGTTACAAGAATCATTGTGTTTTGTGGCCATTTTTTGGCTGCAGGTGAGAGCACTTTACAATAGAGATCCCCTGTGTTCCTTAATGTCAGGTAGAATCCTTTGGTTGTTCCTTAGTGAAGAATCCTTGATTGTTCCTCGGTGTTAGGCAGAGTCCTTTGGTTGTTCCTTATTGAAGAATCCTTCTGATAAACAGAGTCCTTGGTTGTTCCTCGGTATTAGGCAGAATCTTTTTGTTAAGCAAAGTCCTTGGTTACAGATCCGCTAGTCGTGTCGAATACGTGCAAATGAATGACTTTCAAGATCGGTGATTAAATAGTCAACTAACCACGTATTCGAGCGTATAGAAAGAAGATTTGACTTCGATAATAGTGACTGAAGAAATTCTCTCGAATAATGAAAGTGTAGGAATTATTTTCGTATTCGCCTGGGGTGTTTAGTTTCGCTGGTTCCCGCTAGGGGCCTTGGATATTTAAGGGGCTGATTTGAACGTCTCTTTCTCTTTTCCTGTTGCGCGACCTACGAGACACTATGGGTTAGACTCTGGTTTAACCCACTCTTGTTGGGGCTTTGGCCCCCCCTTTCATTACTCTAAGTGATTCATACAGCATGGACTATTCCTAGTCTCATGTCTGTTGCTTTTATGTTTATCCTTTTACGTGTAACTTTGTATTACTTATGTATGTATGTTCATGTACACCTCTATGCATTATGTACCCTGTTTATTCTGTGCTGTATATAAAATGTTTTGTCTATCAACATTTGTCGGAGTTTCATCTTCAAGTATTATCACTTTGAATCTTACAAAAGCATAAATATCCTAGTATGAAATAAATTTGGAAGAGTTTGGTCCAATCTTTGTTATTCTAAAGTAATATGGTGTCTGATCGTGGTGTAATGGTTAACAAACTAGCCTAAACTAATATCCATCTTCATAATTGACACAGATATAAATGAGGCAGTGATCCAATGTTACACTCCAATAATCTCTTCTTTATGTCAATTATGAGTTAAAATTCTGAACGAAGCTGTATACATTTAACATAGCCCTAATGCCCTTGTGAAAGGAATGCATCAATCTCTTCTACCCCTAGCTGTGGGTAAATAGCAGGTCAGACGGGGTTCTTTAGCTTTGGCAAGGCAACTGGTCTAGGAGAAGGAAAGAAGATATCAATGGAGCATAACATTCGATCAGTGTTTCATTTATATTTATATTCATGACAGTGTCTGTATTTCAGAATCATGTCTCTTTTCTTATCATTACAGCAACCGAGTTGCCTTCAGGTAGATTGAAACGATATTTCTTGTCTGTATCTTCGACAATTCTAAACTACACTGGATGAAAACTCCAATACATACCTGGAACATAGATATTTCTTTTCTTGGAGTTTAAAAATTAAACTGTCACTTTGGAGTTATTTCATTTCTATTATAAAGATGTCTGTATGTATCAAAGCAATCCCGTCGATACAAGCAGGATTCTAAGGGCCGGGTTAGCTCAGTCGGTAGAGCGCTCGGCTAGAAACCACAAGGTTCTTAGTTCGATACCGGCCCTCGCCAACTCAGCGTATGAGTAGCACAGGGATCTGTGCGGTAAAGTAAGGAGCTGATGGTAGGTGTGGCACTCCACCTCAGACGCCAAAACAATCTCCTTGGTCTAGCGCAAATGAAAAGGGGATATACTCCCTCGCTGATTGGCTGATACCGACTTTAGGTCACCCCGACGACTTTACTTACTTACTTTAGTACTAGTTTGGATTCAGAGCTTTCCTTCTCCAAGACCAGTTGCCTTGCCAAAGCTAAAGAACCCCGTCTGACCTGCTATTTACCCACAGCTAGGGGTAGAAGAGATTGATGCATTCCTTTCACAAAGGCATTAGTGCTATGTTAAATGTATAGAGCTTCGTCCAGAATTTGAACTCATAATTGACATAAAGAAGAGATTATTGGAGTGTAACATTGGATCACTGCCTCATTTATATTTGTGATATTATATTTGTCGTCTATGTATTTCAGAATGATGTCTATTTTATATCTTCGCAAGATACCGAATTACCTTCAGGTGTATTGAAACAGCATCTCTTGTCTGTATCAACGACAATTCTAAACTAAAATGTTTGTCATATTACGCTGCACCCCCCAAAAAACAACGTCCATTTGATCCCTGAAGTTAAGCAGCATCGAATTTACTCAGTGCTTAGATGGATTAACGCTCAGTGTATGTAATCTTGTGTCATACTTAACAAAGGAAGTCTTCGTGTTGAAATGGCTAACATGCAGGACTGCGACATCATAGTAAGGAGGTTCTAACTCTCCAGTTGTTCTATTACATTCATTTTTGGACTAATAACCCTGGGAAAGTTATGAACCCGCTCAGCATCGGTCATGGGTTAAATAGTACTACTACTGCTCTCCTACAAGGATGGCTTCTGTATTAAACTAGACAAAACGTAACCTGTTGGGTTACTCATTCAGCTCTGGATAGATAATTTTTCTTTTAAGTCTTTTATTTCAACAACCCCAGCCCAGGATTCCGCTCAGATCGAAAAAGCGACTGTCAGAGTGAGCGGACCTATGCATTCGCTCACTCTGAATTTCTCGTCACAACTGAACTAAATTATCTCCCACCCTGGTGGCGCGCTTTGCGGAGGGGTTGTCGGGGTCATCACTATTCACTCAACCTTAACGGTTATGGAAATTTCCCACTTAACTCCCTCCGATTTTGAATCTAACAAACTCTGATTCAAAGTATCTGACTACAGTACGTACATAATTCATAAGCTGCCAATGAATTATGTAAAACTCAGTAGGGGAAGTAAGATGCCGAACTTCATAGCTTTGGATGATCTGCAAGGAATGATCTATTAATGTTTCCTTCGGAACAACACAATAGCTATCTGCCTGGTACTGTTGTGTGGTTTCATAGTGTCTATGTGCAGCCTGTATGGCCGCATTCTTTACAATGCGAATCTGTCGTTTATTTGTCATCTCAAGTTTTCAGTGAACTTCAGTCCAGTCTGCATTAACGTCCAGTCTTTATACGCATCTGTTTCTGCTGCCCTCAGAGCACGCATGCGCCTGACAACATTGGACGTTGTCAGAGTGGGTCTTCTTTCCGTGAGGTTATTGTTGTTTGAAACAATTTCTTTTGGTTCTTGTTTATCTTTATCGTTATTCTATTTTTTAAAAAGACATGTGATGAACAAATATGATCAGTGAATGTCTAATAATTGGAGTAACTGGAGATACGGACAAGTAAACAAGGACTGACGTCAAGAAGAAAATAACAAAGACCACCGAGTATTTATTAAATATTTTCAAACGCATTCTCGTAATGCAAACACTTTCTTTAAACTTTCAGCATTGGTGTTAATTACAAGAAAATTGCATAAAGATAACGTATAAAATTAAAATAATACTTGTGTGAGCTGGATGGCTCTGTTCTTCACCTGCGAATCACAAGGCTTCGATATCGGTTACTGCCAACTCAGCCCGTGAATAGCACAGCTTGAGTAATCTGATATGTGCGGTTAATCATCTGGTAGCTGATAGTTGGTGTGGCGCTCCACATTGTTACGATTCTTGTGGCCATTTTTAGGTGAGGTGAGAGCACTTTACAGTGGAGATCTCTTTTGAGGTTTGATCCGTTTTGAGTGGAATCCTATGATCCTTGTTTTCTTTAGTGTTAAGCAGAATCATTTTTCCTCGGAGTTAAGCGGATTCCTTCTTCCTCAGTGTTAAGCAGAATCCTTGTTTCCTCGGTGTTAAGCAGAATCCTTGTTCCTCGGAGTTAAGCAGAATCCTTGTGTTCCTCGTGTTAAGCAGAATCCTTGTTCCTCGGAGTTAAGCAGAATCCTTGTGTTCCTCAGGTTAAGCAGAATCCTTGTTCCTCAGTGTTGAGCAGATCCTTGTGTTCCTCAGAGTTAAGCAGAATCCTTGTTCTCGGAGTTAAGCGGAATCCTTGTGTGTTGGTCCGTGCGTCCGTGTTAAACACGAGCAACTGAACGCCTTTCTACCAAGACCATTAAATAGTTAACCAACCCCGTATTCGAGCGTGTTGATTGGCCGATTAAATCCACGCGGCTACGGAGAGTCTATAAATTTATGCTGTGACCTCCAGCACCCTTATGCGCCAAAATATTCCAACACACATCAGCAAAAACAATCTCCCTGGTCGAGCGCAATCTACAAGGGGATAAAGTCCCTCAGTTGCCAGCTGATGCCGAAAAGAGGCTACTTTGCAGATGTTTACAACTACTGAAAATGGATTAGAAAATAATTTTTCGATCCTCATACAGAAAATCTGCCATATGTAGAGTATCTGCAAAACCCTCTGAAATTAGACTAGCTTTTTTTACCTAGGTATTAAGATTTTATCAATAGAAAGCGATGTAAATATAGGCATAGAAAAACAAGGCTATAGACAAATTATTAATCATATGTAAACCTGATCTCTGTAATAAGATAAAGCGAGAATTCTTCCAAGCTGTAGCCGTGCTGTTGTTACTGTATGGCTGCACCACTTTGACTTTAAAAAACTTGATGGAAACTACACAATGAGACTGTCTTGAACAAATCCTAGAAATAGCCCAACCCCACCGAGCAGCTGTACGACCACGACCATAAGCTGCTTGCAGTTAGTACCTAAATGGATTGGAAATCACTTTCAGAGATAAGTTTATAGGGCAAAATTATAGTTTATAGTTATATTTTTGTCATATATAACCTAAATAATGAGAATGAAGTCGTCTGTGTTTCCTATTAATAACGTTGAAGGAAACCTAGAAAGAAAAAACATCGAGATTTCACAGAACTTATTAATTCGACCTAACAATTACTAATTACTTAATTAGTTTCCCTTATATCTTTGCTTAGTAAACCTCTTTCCCTGTCTTTAATAGTCTTTTTGTCCTTCCTATTATTTCTCTGTTAACCCTGATATTTGATTTACAACTATATTTTGGAATAATTTTCTTTCAGGAAGGAAGGATAAGATGTCATATATATTGACATTTTCAAATAAAACACTTTTGTTGTATGTATTGTAAAAACGTCGTATGATAGAATTAACCAAAACGAATTTTATACTGATATACAAAGGAACAACATCTCCCCGCCTAAAGAGCAATTTATTAGCAGAGGATGGCAAACCGTGATGATTTAGGACCGAGACATGTAGGCGGGCAGTCCATGACATACCAATATTACTCTACTTGGCTCTTACGTAGGCTAGACGGGTGGTCGTGGAGGCCCCTAATCGATCAATAGGCTGGTCTCGTCTAGCCCTAGTACCTATATGATTGTCCCAACCTTTTGTTTCTCATGGTAAACACCCAACCCTTTTTATCATATGTACTAGAAAACGGTGGCTGTGGGTCTTAATGTACTGGGTATGATGCTAAACTGTATCTATTACTGAGGTTTCCGAATCTGAAGCCCTGGGGAGTATGGAGTACCCCTTCATTGCCATAACAATCTGATCCTTTGTGGTAGTACTAGTTAGGGTCAGGTCTATTGGTTTGAAATAGATAAAAATGAGTTCGAAAATGTGTTTAAAATTAGTAAAAATCCAACCAACAAACAACTAACCAAGAATAACCAAATAGAATAATAAAAAGCTTTCATCACTTGTAAAAACTGTTAGTTACATAGGGCCGCGTTAGCTCATGTCGGTAGAAGCGTTCGGCTAGAAACCCACATGTTCCTAGTTCGATACCGATCCCCGCCAACTCAGCGTTATGAGTAGCACAGGGATCTGTGCTGTAAAGTAAGGAGCTGATGGTAGGTGTGGCGCTCCACTCAGATGATAAAAACAATCTCCTTGGTCTAGCGCTATTGAAAAGGGGATAGACTCCCTCGCTGACTGGCCGATACCGACTTTAGGCCGCCCCGTCGACTTTACTTTACTTTTTACTTACACATATTAGTCAGCAATGCTTAGTATCATTCTGTACTAATGTCAACTAATATCAAAAATGGTGTCCGAAAAAATATTGAATGCCAAACAAGATTGAATAAAAGACAAAATATTCTTCGGCATAAAATATCCTAAGGTTTGACATGTCGTATAATCCAACCAGCCAACCTAAGTTAACAGGGCAAAGATTCACGTTTTGATTTCACTGGAGAAAAACCGGAGTATTGAAATAAGGAATACCGATTTATGAATCACCTAATTTCCAACGATGAGCCGACTTGTGAGTTGAAGTAATAACTTCAAGTGTTTCTACACAAACTGCACCACGTGAATATCAATATCTTAATTATTATTATTTAATTTAGTTTTTGAAACTTCTTCTGTGGAAAAATAAAATAATATATTTATACTGCAGTTGAAGTTTTAATTACGATATTAATTGTAAGAAAATAGTCTCAAGTTTGTTGCGAAAATTGCTAAACAATTTAATATATAATCCATCGTTAAATTAAAGCCCCGTGGTTATCGCTGTAGGAAATGGACTCAACGACCCGAGTTCAAATCCTACATGAGGCTGTTTGCATTTCACATAGCGCTAATACACTTAGCAAAGGTGTGAATCCGACTATTCCCCTTCCAGCTATGGGTAAATAATAAAACAGGCGGGGCTCTTTAACCTTTTTATGGCAACCGGTATAGAAGAAGGAAAACTCTGGATTTAAACCTGATAAACTACGTTTAGAAATTGACCTTGTGTCAGATTCTGCTCGTGCAGATTCGTTGGGTAAATACATGAATATTTACATTCCCAAAAAGTTTCTCTAAAAGTTAATATTCTCATAAAACTTTCACCTATCCTTATTGATGCTAGGATTTTGTCATTTCAAGAGGAATATTATATGATTAAAATGGATATTCTTAGGAATTATTTATTATTAAACATCATATCATTGAAGCTCTATCATCATCATGTAGTACGGGTATCGACAACAATCTTACGCCAACCTTCCCTATCATTCATTGCACCTGGAAGCTCCTCTGCGGAACAGCCAGCATCTTCACATAGCTGGTCAATGTAGGTCCTTGCTGGGCGCCCCACACTTGCATGTCCATGTGTTGGCTTCCACAGGAGAACGTCGTTTATGAGTTCACCCTTACTTCTCCAGCAGTGTCCTGTGTGCCTTGTCCGTCTCACTCGGATAGTTTGTGAGATGGGGGGCAGGTGACCGTATAGCTGTTTCCTTGTGGGGTGCTGTTTCCATGACTTGTTCAACACTGCTCGCAGCATCCTTGTGCAGGTCTCATCTAGCTTATTCCCAAGACGTTTAGTTAGGGTCCAGGTGGTGCAGCCATATAATAGCATCGACACAACCACAGCCTGGAAGAACTGTCGCTTCAGCCTCTT
The DNA here is from genome assembly GCA_023376005.1 of Doryteuthis pealeii. Classification (NCBI taxonomy): domain Eukaryota; kingdom Metazoa; phylum Mollusca; class Cephalopoda; order Myopsida; family Loliginidae; genus Doryteuthis; species Doryteuthis pealeii. The sequence continues at coordinate 51,472,769 of CM042146.1, forward strand.
AGGGAGATCGGACCCCCATATGATGAACTGGAAATTACAATGTTTGTAACCAAAAGCAAAATCACCCCATATATATATATATATATATATATATATATATATATATATATCGGGGGATTTTGCTTTTGGTCACATCGAACCCACACTTCAATATATATATATATATAGTAAGTTGTCGGGGCGGCCTAATGTCGGTATCGGCCAACTAGCGAGGGAGTCTATCCCCCTTTCACTAGCGCTAGACCAATGAGATTATTTAAGCATCTGAAGTGGAGTGCCACACCTATCATCAGCTCCTCACTTTACCGCACAGATCCCTGTGCTACTCATTCGCTGAGTTGGCGAGGATCGGTATCGAACCAAGAACATTGTGATTCCTAGCCGAACACTCTAACGACTGAGCTAAACCGGCCCTTTATATGTATATGTATATATATATATATATATAGTTTTTTTCGTAGTTAGGGTCTTTCCATGTGTGGTTTAACCAAGCTGATGCAGGTAGACCATAAGGAGCGCTCAATGTACTTAATACCAGTGAGTAGAAGGACAGAGCAAGAGTCATGTTCTTGTGATTACCTGAAGATGCCGTATTAATACGGTTGAAATAAATTATTGTAATGAAGCAAGTTTAGAGTTTTTCTTCATTTACTAAATATCTTGCTCTGTCCTTCTACTCACTGGTATTAAGTACATTGAGCTCTCCTTATGGTCTACCTGCAGAAGAGTCATGTTCTTGTGATTACCTGAAGATGCCGTATTAATACGGTTGAAATAAATTATTGTAATGAAGCAAGTTTAGAGTTTTTCTTCATTTACTAAATATCTTGCTCTGTCCTTCTACTCACTGGTATTAAGTACATTGAGCTCTCCTTATGGTCTACCTGCAGAAGAGTCATGTTCTTGTGATTACCTGAAGATGCCGTATTAATACGGTTGAAATAAATTATTGTAATGAAGCAAGTTTAGAGTTTTTCTTCATTTACTAAATATCTTGCTCTGTCCTTCTACTCACTGGTATTAAGTACATTGAGCTCTCCTTATGGTCTACCTGCAGAAGAGTCATGTTCTTGTGATTACCTGAAGATGCCGTATTAATACGGTTGAAATAAATTATTGTAATGAAGCAAGTTTAGAGTTTTTCTTCATTTACTAAATATCTTGCTCTGTCCTTCTACTCACTGGTATTAAGTACATTGAGCTCTCCTTATGGTCTACCTGCAGAAGAGTCATGTTCTTGTGATTACCTGAAGATGCCGTATTAATACGGTTGAAATAAATTATTGTAATGAAGCAAGTTTAGAGTTTTTCTTCATTTACTAAATATCTTGCTCTGTCCTTCTACTCACTGGTATTAAGTACATTGAGCTCTCCTTATGGTCTACCTGCAGAAGAGTCATGTTCTTGTGATTACCTGAAGATGCCGTATTAATACGGTTGAAATAAATTATTGTAATGAAGCAAGTTTAGAGTTTTTCTTCATTTACTAAATATATATATATATATATATATATATGTGTGTGTGTGTGTGTGTGTGTGTGTGTATTGAAGTGTGGGTTCCATATATTTTTCTTATATAAATCTGATGAAAATCGTATTACCTTTACATTTCACTAATGTTAATAACCGAAATAACCGTTGAAAAAATATAATGAGCTCACATTATGTGCAGATTTACGGGAAATAATGAAGCATCAGGGGAAAAAATGATTTGCAATATTTCCGGAAGTCCAAAGCCTTCCAACTGAGGGAGAAAAACAAAAATACAACTGTCGGGTTGAATTCAACCGGGAGTAAGTCCAGATCGAGGTGTTAATATTTCTTCTTATCTGATGATATGTACCGTTCTGAATTCTAACCATTCGTTTACTTTTTTATTTGTATTTCAAAACTTGCAATATTCTATGACGTGCAGATCACCTGGAGATGTTTGTAGCTAAAATGTGTGTGTCTCTTTAAGAAAATGTGTAGTTTGTAATTCTATATCTGTATTATGGAAGCGCGTGGTGTAATGGTTAAAGTCATGGGAAATGGACTCGTCGCCCCGAGTTCAAATCCTGGACGTGATAATTGCATTTCACTTAGCGCTAATACCCTTGGGAAAGGTATGAATCCTACTCTCCCTCCAGCTATGGATAAATATGGCAGACTAGGCTCTTTAACCTTGGTTAGGCAACTGGTCTAGGAGAAGGAAAACTCTGAATTCCAGCCTTCCGCTTAAGAAATTGACCTTGTGTCACATCCTGCTCCTGCGGAGGGGTTGGTAAATATATTTATCTATATTATGTTTATGTTTATATGGGTGCAATTTGTAAATCCACTTTGTTTATATATTTGGATTGTGTCATAAATTTGTATTGGGGTATTTACTTAATACTAATACCCTTGGGAAAAGTATGAATCCATATATTCTCCCACCAGCTATGGGTTAAATAGTAGGGCAGACTGGGCCCTTCAGCCTGGGGTAGGTAACCAGTCTAGGAGAGGGATATCTCTGAATTCAAAATTCCTGAGGTCGGTCGTTGATTGGGTTTGTGGCAACCCTTGATGCACCAATTCTTTCCTATCGACTGTGCCAAAAATTGTGGATGGTCCAACACAAGTCTTCACCACTATAAACAAATCACTGTGTGGATGTTCATTGAGTTTGTGAACCCTTGTACGTCGAAAATCGACGAGAGAGTCCATAATTTACTTAAATATTATCGGTATCCCTTCAAGTCGATAGCTGAATTAGGCTTATACTTGTGTGTTTAATTTGTATATTCATTTAGTCTCCTGTTTTATACGTGTGTGTACGGAACAGAACTCCTATATATTAGGATGTATTTGATGTTTAGAGTGTGACTGAGTAGATTGGATGTATTTGATGTTTAGAGTGTGACTGAGTAGATTGGATGTATTTGATGTTTAGAGTGTGACTGAGTAGATTGGATGTATTTGATGTTTAGAGTGTGACTGAGTAGATTGGATATATTTGATGTTTAGAGTGTGACTGAGTAGATTGGATGTATTTGATGTTTAGAGTGCGACTGAGTAGATTGGATGTATTTGATGTTTAGAGTGTGACTGAGTAGATTGAATTGGCCTCAAGTTATTACGGGGATCTTTCGTGGATAGTTTATGGTTATAGTGCATGTTTCCCCAATGTGCTTCCATCTTGTTTGCAACACATGAACTCTGTTTTATCTGCGTTCAACTAGATGTCAATTTCTCTTGCTGCCTTCCCGAGGCTATGTAGCACTAATTCAGCTTTTGTAAGCGTATTTGCAAGAAGCTCCAGATCATCTGCGTAGTCCGCACCCGAAATAGTCTTTGCGAGATATCATATGCTTCTTGCCTTTTTTAAGTTTGAAGTTTTTTTTTCTTTTTATTGGATCTAATGACTTTCCAAGTACGTAATCTAGACATATTATAAATATATATGATGCTAACGTATCTCCTTGCAGGACTCTAGCCGTATGCTAGTAGTATTTGCACCAGTTATATATCGAACCACAACTTCTCAGATCCTGACAATTCGTCGAATCGTAACAGGTGTTTGAACAAAGAATCTCAAGGCAATGCTACTGTTTGTAGATTTCCCCAAGGCATTTGACTCAGATATATAAATATATATATATTTTTTATCTAATGTCAAAGCATGAAATAAAATGTGGAAGAACAGTAGTGATACTATTTCACCCAAAGTAATAGAAGGTTTATAACTTTCTCTAGGGGACTATTGCACATACTAACTCATCAAGACCCCATATTTGACTATTTTGAGTTTTGATAATACAAGTGCAGTGTAATATCTGTATATTTCAGGGCAGGGATGAGATTAAGGAAAATGTGTTCTCAGTTTGTGTCAAACCTGAAAAAGGTCTTTGTAGACTATTTTGAAAAGTAAAAAAAAAAAAGAAAAGGTCAGAATAAGTATGTGATGTAACTTTTAAAGAAACCAAATCATCATTTTAGGTAGATTACGTTTGCATTAATATCAAATGTTTGATTCTTAAAACAAGACTTTGTAGACTCTTTTGAAAAATAGAAGGATTGCAAAGATAAATGTATGTGGTTCCGAGAGGAGTCTTTAGAAATGGGATTAAGGCGCCATTTCCGTTGGCAGGCTACTTTTGCATTAAGATTAAATGGTTGAGTCTTGAAAGAAGACTTTCATGTTAAATAATGAGATGTAAAAAATATCCAAAAATATCCAAAAGTGAATGTAATAACATGACTGTTTGAACTCGCTTAATACGATGACGCAGTCCAGTACGTTAGCCACCACACCACGGAGACTCATAAAATAGGATATTTAATTACCTCACCGAATAAAAAGAATTAACAAAACAGGGAACCACTAGCACCAATTTTGGCAACTCGAACTTTAGCTCTCAACTACGTCCGCGTGAACCTTTATATAATGGCACAAAAAAGTGAGCTTTCACTGACTCTTAGGATAACTATTTTAAAAATGAATTTCCTTTCCGTGTATTCAAAACTTGAAAACCGTATAAATACCAAAATCCATTCGCTTTTCATATTGCTAGTAAACTTAGAAACTTGGAAAGTGAGATAAATAAGTGAAGTAATTCAATTCCATTAGTATATTAATTTTACAAATCTTTGTATTGCGTAATTGCTAATACTGAGCCATTACAAATGATTATATATATATATATATATATATATATATTATATATATATATATATATATATATATAATTGAGGCTACATATGAAATTAATTATTACCTTACAAAGCAAGATCCTTTTCCTTCGCTCTTGCCTGGATAATAAAGTCGTCCCCGGATATATTTCCAGACGCATTGTCAAGATAAAATGCCGTAACACTTTTAATGTGGAACGTGCATTTTTAAGAGATGAAATCACTTTCTTCTCTAACTCCCTATTGTTCGTGAAATCTCAACTTCAGTTATTATGGAAGAAAGCCTGGACTTTCCTCAGCCTCTTTGATTCCATTCGTTTCTCCAAATATTTGTCCAACAATACCCAATTTCATATGTAGCCTCGATAAAATTCTTCACCTAAGGGGCAAAAAAAATATATATATATGTATATAGTCATGCACAGATACCGTGTTTCGACATATCACGTCTCTTCAGTGTGGCTAGACATTTTGTAAGCTACCTACAGACGGGATACAAACCCGATGGATTCAGCACCAGACGGACAGGTTAACCGCTCGGCTATCGTCACCTAGTGAATGAAAAGGGGATTTTAACTGTTTTAATACACACATCTGTATGTATGTAAAGGTCACAATAGAGTGCTACATCCCTTTTATAGGAGAGCGTTGCGTTACCGCTTTAGTTGGCGGTCGTCATCGAAATCCCCTCCAAAGTACTCAGCCCCCTGAGGATGGGGAGCATATCTATTATTATACTAAAGCTGAGTTTATCAACCTTCTCCAGCTAAAGGATTTTTTTCTATTTATGTTATGGACACAATATTTATACTTAGATATTCCTTGGTGTTAGCACTACAAAGTGTATGAAAAAAAATTCAGTTTAATTGGCTTTAATTAGGCGTAATTAGCAATTAAGTCAACGACCGACCAATCCCTGTTTCACAGACTAACTGTCTCTCTTCCCATCTCCGTTAGTCAGTTAAGTTAACTCTCCTCCCACTTTCTATTTGTCAGTTAAGCAGAGTGAAAAAAAGAGTAAAAAATCCAGCAGCCAGAGATCGTTGAGCGTAAATTTTACGAAATTGAAATCATGCTTTAAAATAGATTTTTTTAAATTACTTTAATTATTAATTCATAGAGTATTAAACTTACTTTAAAAAATATTTCATGTTGGGTAAAAAAAAATAGTTATATATTTAAATATTATGGAATTCAAATGAGCAAAAATTGACTACTCCCACTGTTTAAGTTTTCTTCGGGCTTAAAACATTGTTTTAGTTAAAACTAAAACAAACTAGACTGACTTCTTATTTAGGTCGGTAAAATTAAAACGGAAAGTTTTTTGCTGGTACCAAATGACAGTTTAATTGCAGTCTATGAATTAACATTTTGCGAATTTGGTTACGGTATTAGGGGATTAAGGTTGTTTTTAATTACGTATTGTTTAAAAAAATAAACAACAAAAAACACAAATTACTATACATTTAATGTTGAAAAATATTTTCTAAACTAAGTTTAATTGAAATTATACATTGCTATATTAACACAAACAACTGTCTCAATAATAGATTCAAAAATTAATTTCAATGGTTAATTAAATGTATAGTAATTTGGGTTTTTTGTTGTTTATTTTTTAAAGCAATACGTAATTAAAAACAACCTTAACCCCCTAAAACCGTAACCCAATTCGCAAAATGTTAATTCATAGAATGTAGGACTGACTTCTGACTTAGGTTGGAAAATTAAAACGGAAAATCTTTTGCTGGTACCCAATGACAGTTTAATTACAGTCTATGAATTAACATTTTGCGAATTGGGTTACGGTTTTAGGGGATTAAGGTTGTTTTTAATTACGTATGGCTTTAAAAAAATAAACTCTGTCTTTAGTCTTTTTATTTATGCAGAAAATAGTATCAATCAAATATATACCACTCCGATATTACAGTCTGAATAATACAAATAATTTTAATCTTTGCGGAGTTCCGTCAAGGCCTCTTGCCTCAAAACATGCTTGCCGGTGACTGCGGAAAAAACAAAAAAACAAAAGTAAAACACCAGTCACGATTGAAGTCCGTAGCGGAAGCGGCGTGAAAAACAAAAACAACTAGGGTTTAGGGTTTAGGATTTGGGGTTGGGGTTTAGGTTTAGTTTAATGGAAAATAAATAAATAATTTGGGCTCTGTTTTTTCTGAGTCACCCTGTATACAGGGTGACCCAGAAAAAACAGAACTCTGTAATAAAACAGTTGATTTAAACTAGGGGGGTTTAGGGTTAGGGTTGGGTTTTCAGTGGAAAATGCCCTAAGTTGGTTCTTTTTTTTTTTTTTTTTTTTTTTCAAGTGATACCGCTTCGGATGCAGGAAGCCAGGACGGAACTCCGCAAAGATTACCATTATTTGTATTATTCAGACTATTGTCCTCGTCTTCATTGTTATCTGTACAAAGTTTCGGCTGATGTCCCTCCGGCCTTCTTCAGGTATTTCTTGTCGGACTCGGGAACCTTCTTGTAATTGGGAGCCATCACGGAACTTTGAACCCAACCCTTTATTAGGTCCACGGGGGATCCTGTTCTCATTCCACTAACCATAGCTGGGGTACAGGTGTTAAGCTGTGTTAATTATTATTCTATGTTACTGCTGTCCCTGACCAGGATTGAACCTGCAGTCTAGAGATAACTGGCATTTAGAACTGTCTTAATCTAACTCCTTTATCTACTAGGATATGTGTTCAATTGGACAATCCAGTGTGAATTTTTTCAATTGCAAAAGTTACAATTTATTTTGTAAAAACGGATTTTAAGTAGCCTCTTGGCAGGCATCTTGATCAAAATGGACGAAAAGAAGTTTTAAATATATCAAAAATAAATTATATGTGTAATATTATTTTGCTTTTTTACTGATGCTCATTATGTTACTACTTTTCGACTTAGACAAAAATTTGACCATAAATAATCAATTTAATAAATTTTAGTTCGTTTTTAAAAATGAAAAGCAGGTGATATTTTGGCAGATCCTACTCTTTTCCCTAATCATCTAGCGAGAGCTTAATGGGTGACCCAACGGGTCACGTTTTGTCTAGTATATATATAAATTTGTGCTAGTGGTTCCTTGTTTTGTTAATTTCTTTTTATTCGGCAAGCTAATTAAAGATCCGATTTTATTAGCCCCCGTGGCGTGGTGGCTAAAATGCTGGACTGTTTCGTCGTATTTAGCAAATTTAAACAGTCATTCGTTTGTTAGGGGAGATAACTCTTCCCTAACGAACGATATCATTCTTTACTAAAAGTATAGTGAAGGCTGCACCATAAAAAATAAATAAAAAATGGCTCCATGACACGCACGTGTGGACAGTAAATGTCTTATGCATATTAATCCTCCTGTACCACGGATGTTGAGAAATTTAAAAAAAAAAATATTGAGTTATAGATACAATTAAGTGTTTTGTATTATTTATTGTCGTCCCTAATGTTAAGGGTTATAATAATGATGGAACAAGTAAATAATAAAAATAATAAATTGTATATCTTTATTTTAATTCTTTTCAGTTTGCCACATTTTTTGCATTCACCTGGCAATTTGGTGAGGTTCTGTGTAAATCTGTGTATTACCTGCAAAATGTATCGGCCATTTGTTCTGTGACAACCCTCACAGTGATGAGTGTAGAGAGGTAAGTAGTCCTGCTATTTCATTATTCCTTCTCAATTTCGCATAAGCACCGTTGGCTAGGGCTGTAGAATACGCCGACTGTACCTGTACAGAAGGGTAAAACTACATCTATTATTATATGTTTTTTTTCCTATAAGTCTAACATAAACAAAGGAGAACGACTCTTGGCTGATAAATCATTTATTTATTTTCCCATTAAACTAACCCTGACCCTAAACCCTAACCCTAACCCTAAACCCTAAACCTAACCCCGTCTTCTTTTTTCCTATTAAACCAATAAATAAATAGATAATTTATCAGTCAAGAGTGGTTCCCCTTTGTTTATGTTATAGGAAATAACCCATCTCCAATGCTCTACCGACTAAGCTAAACCGGATGCCATGTGTAAAGTTAGTAAAGTCGGCGGAGTGTCCTATGTCGGTATCACCCAGAAAGCAAGGGAGTCTATACCCTTTTCAATAACTCTAGACTTGCTAGATTATTTTGTGTTTGAGGTGGAGCACCACGCCTAACACCAGATTCCCACTTTACTACAAAGATTCAAGCTATCTTACTAATGCGCTGTGATGGTGAGGGCCGGTATCGAACGGAAACCTTGAGGTTCCCAGGTTGATGCTCTTCCGACTGAGGTAAACTAGTCCCTATAAATTGGATGCCATAGTTTTGGTAATCTTTGTAAAGTAATCAAATTATTCTATAACTTTAGATAATGGTTATTGGTTTCTGGTTCCACTCTCAGTCTTTGATTGTAATTGAGGTTCATCTGCGGGCTTTAGGCATTCACTTTGATGAATGATGGGGAGAGGCAAACTTCTGCAACGACTTCTTCCGCGGAGGCATCGCTCTTGCTTGTTCTTCATACTGCTGAGGGTTGGGCTAACATTCACAAATCACATAAAATTTGACTTACTCTGTATTGCAAATATGATCAGTACTATATTCTATTAGATGTTCGTTATAAAGTATTTAACTTCATTTACAAACGCAGTTGAACCGATTTCAAATCCCGGACGAGACTATGCGTCATTCATTAAGGAAGCGTGTGGTGTAATGTTTAAAGTCATGGGAAATGGAATCGTCACTTCCTTCACTATTTCAAGATAACTGTAAATACATTTCAATGGATTCTTAGAAACAAATTACACATGATAGTTTATAAGGTTTGAGTCAGACGGCTTTAGTTGTTTCCCAAGATAATATATTTTTAAAAATACAATCTATTAAGAAACTTTATTTAGGACCCATAGATCTTTCCGGGTACTTATTCAAAGCAAATATGTGCGTCTTAGTACGCACTAACTCAAAAAGCTATCAGCATCACCGCGGCACTAAACTTTTAAACTACTGGTATCAGCTCAAGAAACGAGTGCATCAAATTTCAGATGCTTAGATTATGTAACATTAATTTTTTTTCTTTTGAGCCCTGAGGAAAAAAATGTTTGTATAAATAGATTTGTCTGACTCACCTGGCAATAATTTCAAAGTGTAATGCCTTAAATCAGATTTTTGGCACACCGTAATGCCGACCAAAGATTGTTCAATGGACCCACTTAAAATGGAAATTTATTCTAATCCCTATTGAAATTTAACAGACAGTTTGACGCCGACCAAGAAACAAAAAAAAACGGGGAGCTTTATATTTAACTTTACAAACCAACAAAAAAGCACATTAAAATAATATCTTTAGTTTTGTCTTTCTTTTTTTCTTCTTCTTCTTCTAATTAATTTATCTGCTATTGTGTTGATCCTTTTTTTAAGGCTAATGTGTCAACAATATCCGTAGTTGCCATTCATTAAAAGCGATTTCCGCTTGTTGTAAGTTCGCCAAATGTTCTGACTGAGCACCTCCGGTGAATTCGTTATAGAGCTTGATTAATTGGTCAATTTACTAATAGCATGAAAATGGGTGATAAATTGAGTTTCATGCTGCTAACTTTAACATTGCCTATTTCAGTGCTGTCATATAAATTGCGTTCTAATGGACTGAGTGGTTTTGGTTTTCGGCCAAATATCTCATGGAAATGTATTATAACTAATGCTACACATTGTCAGCTAAAATACAAACTTCTGTTGATAAAACGATCAATTACGCATTCACCCTCGACTGTTGTAGCTATTACTAAGATAATTTCCTGTATGTATAGACTAAAGGGTAAAACGTCTTATTGTGCATAATAATGCGCATTTATATATAATATATATATATATATATATATATATATATATATATATATATATATATATATATATTATATATATAATAGATAAAAGGATATGAAAACACCAAAAATGCTGTTAAAGTGAAAACATTTTATAACATATTCATAGCTGATATTGAACAATATTTCGATTTTATAAAAATCATCTTCACAGCTTGTTTATACTCCGTGTTGTTAAGAGCGGAGACAAAAGTCAAATGAGTTCAAAACAAAAACCTTGATGTTGCAACAAAGAAAAAAGAAAGTTATACAATAGTTTCGAATGTCAGCACTTCCGCCGCATTTTTCTCGGTCATCAAATTATGTATATCTTATTGTAACAGTTTTTTAAAAAATATATACATAATCTGATGGCCTTCATCAAAGTAAAATGTTTGCTATTTGCAGTTAAAGCGGTCAAAAAATATTCTCTAACTGTAACTGCATACAAACATCACTATTTTCTCCAGCTGTGGAGCGTCTCTCAAATAATTTTTTTTTAAATAATTTTTCCGAACACTTCAAAATTCTCTGTATTTTAACCGCTTTAACTTTATTTTTCCTTTCAACATATCGTCAGATTCATTTCCATTTTCAAGTTATATATATATATATATCAGGTATTGCCAAACATGACCTCAAATTCGTATCTTACAAAATAAATTCATCCTCACCCCGATTGAAATAAAAATAACCAAAAATCAGAGAAATATCCGATTTTAATGAAATCCCCAGTGTTGATTTATCAATAAATGAATTTTATAATGCATCAGTTATTTTATTTCAAAACTTTCTGATTTTTTTTCAGATTCCTTAATTTTTACCCCCCCCCCCCTTATTTTGGTGGCGAAAAAAGATCGGTGGGATTATATACTTTGAAACTAATTACAGTATAAATAAAAAGAAAAAGATCGAAGGTCTGAATAGAAGGAAAAAAGATTAAGGGAGCTACCGAAAAGTGGAAAATGAAATGTAAAAAATGTTTTTTAATTATTTCGAGTTTGTTTTTTTTACTCTGTTGTTTTTGTATATAATTAGCTTCTAGAATATCAGTGAAAAAATTCTACATCGATGTTCTTTCTGTCTAGAAGGGTGGAGGTCTAACTCTTCAATTGAGCTTTCTCCAAAGATTATTAAATAACAATACTAAAGTAGACTCATTTTATTAAATAAAGATTTGTTCTTAGAATCTAAAAATATGAATTTTGAAATTGAAAATGAAGCGATTCGTATTTTAAATGAATTTTATCTATTAATTAGGTATATAAATGATTTCCGCTATGGTAGGCAGAAATCGTAATATTTATTTTAAAGAATTTCGATTTATTCCCATTAAATCAATTTGATTGAAACGATTTAGTTATTTAAAAAAAAGAAAGAATTCGTTCATTAATTTGAAATATAAACTTTTATTAATATCAGATAATTCCCTGATTTTCTATAATTGTCTTTCATCAACAACGACCTCCCATACAAGGAGACGTCACGTGTCATTTTCTCTTGGTCATTTCTTTTCCATACAAATACACAAGAACATTTTAGAGAGTTTATTATGCGTGTTTAGACCAAAAATAAAAGATATTTCATTTAAAAGTTATTAATTCTTCTGTAATTGAGTGTATTTTTTGTTTGTTGTCATTGATTTCTAAGAAGAAACCGTTATAAACCGAAAAATCTTAAATAATATGTTTTTTTAGGCTGTAGATACGTGTAAAAGCGGCCATGTTTTCAATATATTTGAGCAAAATTGATCGGAAATAATAGTTTAAAATAAATTATACGTATAAGAGAAAATGGCTTACTTAACAAAATAACATGATATTCTTAACAGGAAACAAATTGATACATTTCGCCATATTTTAATGCCTTCTAAACTGATGCAAATTCTAACCTGACTTGGGCGAGATCAGCTAAGTAATTGTGTTTCGCGTGGTGAATTTTAAAATTACTATATTAGAATTTGCATTTTTATTCTTTCATGCTCGATAAACCCAGTTTATTTTTCTATATCTATCATTCAATACCGGAAGCGTATTTCAAAATCATCTATATATTTTAGATTTATATATATATATATATATATATATATATATATATATATATATATATATATAAAACGGATGGAAGATTTAGGAACAAGAATATTAATATATATATATATATATATATATATATATATATATATATATATATATATATATATATAGTCGGTAGCCCAATAATATCAAGATACATGCACAGATTCACCAAGGTAAACGCGGGAAAATAAGAAGATCCCACCCACTAAAAAAAGGCGACAACAAACCCACCTAAAAAAACAAATAGCGAAACCAAAAAAACTAAAACGTGCAGACAGGAACGAATGAAAGCAAAAAAAAATTAACACCTGGAATCGGCGAATTCTTGACCTCCATCTAGATAAGCAGATGAAAGGAAAGGCAGGAAGACAGCCGACAAGCGGGATACAAGGGATAAGTGCTGAAACACACGAGCCCAATAACGTCAAGATATATGCACAGATTAAACCAAGAGAACACGGAAAAATAAGATCCCGCCTACTAACAACGAAAAATACGTGTATATATAAATGAACTGACATTCACTATATTTCTTAACACACGCGTTGTCTTGAAGAAGGGTGACTAACATGCTGCCTGGAAACCAATGGTAACAATGGCACCTTAAATGTACTATACACTATAACAAATATATATATATATCACGGCCTACTAATATTATACGGACCCACATGATACATTAAGAGGCAAAAAATAACAGGCCGATTGGCCTGATAGTCAATCTGTAGGTTTAGGCTGGAAAATGTTAAAAGTATACAAAAATACACAAACTGTTTTCTTTTTTTTCCTTCAGAAATGTAATATGAAAAGATTAACCATTTTTGTAAACAAATTATCGCGAAAAACTTTAAAAAATCAATATTTAAATGCAAAAAGTTATGCGTTAGTAATTTTATCAAACTAGCGTCTTAGGCAAAACAGACCGTATACGTGATTGAAAAGCATAAAAACAAGGTAAATCACAGCCGTTCATAATTCGTAGATTAGTGAAAGACAAAGTATGAATAACGTATTTCAATTTTGAAAAGAATTAAAATTAAATTAAAATAATGACTAATAAATTCTAGCGGTATTATTTTATTATATTCAGTTAAATTTTTAATGTTACCTTCCTTTCTCTGTCAAGTTTATAAGCGACCCAGAATGAGTTAAAATATAATCGGTCAGTTATTTTTTGCCTCTTACTGTATCAGATGGGGCCGTATAATACTAGTAGTAGACTACTTAAGTAGACGTATCAAACGGATGTAATAATTGAATTATCATACCGTAGTATATCCTCAGGTTCTGTATACATAATTATGGATACTAAATTTGCGTTATTCAATAATTAGCGTTTAACAGTTACCTCTCATGAGAAATTATGATTAATGAGAGATTTTCAAAACCAGAGACTTGGGGATTCTTAAAAAGGGATAGTCAGTTAGTTACTGGGAGAACGTCAAGTCATGGTCGTCACCAAGGGCTGTCCAGCGAGGATCGAACTTGCTATTCAGTATTACTGAATCTGCAAGACTAGCTTGCTAAGCATTACATCACGATTGAATGCCAATATTGGTAGGAAAGTCGAACTAGGAATTCGAATTCCTTATTTTACATGATGTGTATATAAACTGTGTGCAAAATAACTATTATCATCTGCACAAGAAATGAAAATATCAACGTACAATGAACGCGATTCCCTAACTTCGATGCATAAAATAACCATAGACGGATTGACATGCCGTTAAAATAGATAAATGAATAAACCATTTGATTAGATTCCGTATTCTGTCTTCATTCACATGTCAGCCACCTTAAATTTCTGTGGGTAACATCCCGTGGCGTAATGGCTTAGGTGCAGAATTGCGACATCCATTGGTTTCCAGGCAGCATGTTAGTCACCCTTCTTCAAAACAACGCGTCTGTTAAGAAATATTGTGAATGTCAGTACATTTATATGTGTTGAACTATTTTGGATATAAAGCATGGGGAAAATGGTCACTCCTAGATATAGACTCGTTGACTACCACGTGACCACCGAAGGCATTTCTATTGTCCAATCACTGGCACTGCTGCTGCTGCTTCTGCTGTATTAATAGAGACAACATTCTGAGCTTATGTCATTGATACTTGGATTATCTTGGACGACGGACTTACAAAGAATACCCTAACACCGGATTCTTATTGGCTTGCTTACTTACTTATTATATCTGGAACTAAGGATGCCGACCAGATACTTAACAATATGTAAGCGAGTTCGAACTCCAGTCGCGCTATTATGTTCCCATTCAGACCGATACCTTAAGGAGAGGTATGAACCCACTCATTCCCCAGCTATGGGCAAATAGTACCACTAAGAATCTTCTACAACGTTCACTTTGGCATTAATAATAATAATTCACAAAAATTTTCAGATGGAAGCGTAGTAAAAAGTAGGCAAGTGTGTGTATATCGTCAAGTGTGTTCACGTGGTGAGGTCTTCTTTGGCGAGACATTTACCCGAAATAGATATGTAACCTGCTTAGGTATAAGTGCACGCAGCATTCAAACGAGAAAAAAAACAACAATCTGTTCTCTCTGACAGTTTAAAACAGAGGAGTATGAAAAGATCAATTAGGGCCAGGTGATATATGACAAAAAGTGATATATGACAAAGAGAAATGTGTTAATATGTCTACACTTAGAAACAAATTCGCTTTTTTTTCCTTGTTTAGCAAATTCGTACCAGTATGTTGTAGAATGGATATTTTTTTCTTCTAGTTTGCTACACCCCCGTTTCAAGATTGTGTGAAACAGGTGAAACTTGAGTATCTATAATTCAATAAATTTGAGTTTATACCTGCTCTGCTATAATAGTGTTGAGCACTCTTTCTATTCAGAGACGTTTCTTATTTGCAGTCACTCATTATATATATATATATATATATTATATATATATATAATATATATATATATATATATATATATAAAACACGTGGCGCTAATGTAAAATAAAAAATATTAAAAAAAAACATAATCCATTTTTCGGACCTTCTTTATATATATATATAATATATATATATATATATATAATATAAAAAGAAGGTCCTTAAAATGGGTTATGATTTTTTAAATACTTGCTTATTTTAAATTAACGACACGTGTTTCCGATCTTCTGATATCTTCTGAAGACACGAGTTGCTAAAGTAAAATAATTTTTGTTTGACCTTCCTTTATATAAAATATTTAATTTTTCCCGTTGAAGCCATAACAACACTTTATATATATATATATATATATATATATATATATATATATATATATATATATATATTGTGTGTGTGTGTGTGTGTGTGGTGTGTGTGTGTGAGAGAGAGAGAGAGAGAGAGAGAGAGAGAGAGAGAAATGTCAGTAGGTTAATCCGACAGTATGTGGAGAAAGGTAGACAAACACGGGATGTTATGGAAACCGGATGTTTATTGTCGACGATGCAACGTTTCGGTTTTTTAATTAAATTAAATTTGATTAGACCATCTTCAGGACTTGGATATAGTAGTTGCTTCAATGAGGGACATTCTCAAAATTTGTTTTGAGAATATCCATCATTGAAGCAACTACTATATCCAAGTCCTGAAGATGGTCTAATTAAATTTAATTTAATTAAGAGACCGAAACGTTGCATCGTCGACAATAAACATCCAGTTTCCATAACATCCCGTGTTTGTCTACCTTTCTCCACATATATTTATATAAAGTGTTGTTATGTTGTATATATATATATATATATATATATATATATATATATATATATATATATATATATATATATATATATAATATATTGCTTTTGAGATTTTTGAGGTGTTATGCAAGGCACTGCTGGAGAATGAAAGGAAGTCTCATTAGCGACGTTCTCCGATGGACTGACCAATTAATAATTTTCATTCATCAGCTCTGTAAGGGGCACTATGTGCCGTCTAGAGAAATCTTGAAGAGTAATCACCGATAATTACTAATGACGAGAGAGAGAAGGAAAGAAATCCGTACTGTCTTTATGCCTTGATGATAATGATGATGCGTTCCACAATTTAATTAAACCCCCTAATCTTACATTGCACAGCGCCTAGAGAATTGATTTTTACCGAGTTCTTTTATGTTCTAGTGTTATGAATTTCATTCCCATAATAGTAGTTATAGCAGTGGTACCACCAATAGCAATAGTAGTAGTAGTAGTAGTAGTAGTAGTAGTAGTAGTCGCTTTTGTTGTTGTTTTACTAATAGTGGCTCTTCGTCTTGTGTTTCACGTCGAGTCCTGGTTCGATACCGGTCCGCGCCAATTCAGCGTACATGTGTAGCACAGTAATATGTGCGGTTAAGTGAGGAGCTGACATTAGGTGTGGCGCTCCACCTCACACGCTGAAACAATCTTCTTGGTCTAGCGCTAGGGAAAAGAGGTAGATTCCCTAGCTGTCTGGCTGATACCGACATTAACCTCCCCCTCCTCGTCGACTTACTAAGTAACTAACTGTTTTCACTGAAGTCCAAGTGACAGCAACTCGTTTCTGCTCACAAAGATTATTCTAGCTGATTTCACTAGTATCTCTTTTTACTAGGTTTTCTGAATGGTTCAAAGGGGTTCAAATAGGATTAGTGTTGGCAGCCTTCCGTCTACGAGAGACGAAGGAGTAGTGTCAAAGTGTTTTTTTGTTTTTTTTAACTACATAGCCTGGATTGGTTCATATGGAGGATGAGCTGTTTCCCGTGCAGCAAATCCCCCCTCCCCACACTGCCGCTGTGATCCAAAGGAAAGGTAAGGAACCAATGCAGTTTGGCAACGGTGTCGCAGGAGTTGATGGCCCGAAAACAAATCAGTAGCCGGAGTTCCTAAGGATTAGTAATAACCAACTTATGCCCCACAACTTTTTTTATCTCTCTGTTAATGGATCTATGAGACGAGCTTGTTAACCATTACACCATGATGAAACAACTTTTTAATTCTTGATTGATGGCTTCTTCCTTATTATATTTACTCGTACAAAATAAAAAAAACACCGTCCGGGCGATGTAAAAATAGAGTTTTAAAACATATTGCCTGAGGGGTGGGAGTAAAAAATTCAATGTCAGCGAGTTTGTACCCAAAGTAAGTTAAATCATCAAATTCATTAAAGGATTAAAAAATAAAACAATTTAAAATGTAAACTTTAAATATGTATTAAAATAAAACAAACTATATATAGATATATAATACCAATCGTGTATTTATTAAAACTTGTTTAAAAAAACAATGAGGGCTGTCTAATGTTGCATGTTCAAATTTTGAGTGTATTTATTCTATGCTATGACGATTTTGTGTAATGTGACGTAAGCAGTGACGTAATTTTTATTACAGGCAAAAACCGGAAGCGAATCTCCATTATTTATAGATTTTACTGTTTTATTACAAATGTTTATTATATGATAGTCATCGTTATCTCCTCTTTGAAAAAAACAATGGATTATTTCCTTGCAAATGAAGCGTAGTCTTTATTGTTTTGCTTCAGTCACAAATGAATAGGGAAACATTTTTAGTATTATACAAGGCTATAAAGTGTAGAGTACCCAGTGAGAGAGAAATATTCTATGCATTTATCTAGTTTTTTGCTTTACTTTCTTTTAACTTTGTAATCTGCTGCAACGACAAATCTACTAATTCACAAGTTCTTTTTAATAACATTTTTAATAACTAAAACCAGATATACGAGGTATGTCAGAAAAGTTTCAAGTTGATCGCATTCTTCGATATGAGGGGCATCGTCCACTGCGAGTTCTTGCCACAGGGCCAGACGACCAACAAAGAGATACTGCGGCGTTTGTTTCGTTTAGTGCGCGAGAAGAGGCGAGAGAAGTGGTAGGAATACTCGTGGGTGCTTCACTATGACCACACACCTGCCCAAACTGCCCGAGAGTTCCTGGCCCAGAAGAACATCACTGTGCTGGAGCAACCTCCCTATTCGCCCGACATGGCTCCATGTGATTTTTTCATCTTACCCAAGTTCAAGGTGGTCATCAAAGAAACCCGTTGTGAGGATGTGCAGGACATTAAAAAGGCCTTGACAACAGAGCTACAGAGAATCCCGGAAGAATCCTACCAGTAGTGTATGCAAGCGTGACAGAGAAGGATGGGAAAGTGCATTAGAAACCAGGGAGATTACTTTGAAGCGGATAACTTGTAGTTTGTAGTTTGGATTTGAAATGAATTTCTTGTGATATTAGTCCTGGAACTTTTCTGACATACCTCGTAATTTACTGACCTGTATTACACGATCCTTCTGTATCTCAACGTTCCACAAAATTTGTGCATCACATGTTATTCAATAGTTTCTTGTTTGAGCTTATGCTAGTATGGTCAGATTTTAGTTGTTTGCACAATTCCCAGTGAATCACATCCACCCCGTCCGGCCTGAACTACGTTTATATTATTTTTTTCTGCATTAGCTCCCGATATTAGTCGCAAAAAGAATCTTCTTGGTCTAGCGCTAGGGAAAAGTGGATAGATCCCTAGCTGTCTGGCTAATACCGACATTTGGCCATCCTGTCGACTTACTTAGTAACTGTTTTCACTGAAGTCACAAGGATTATTCTAGCTGATTTTCGTAGTATCCTCATCAGATTTTCAGTTTCCTCGGTCTTTTTACCAGGTTTTCTTAATTGTTCCTGTTATGTTTTTGATGAGAACAGATGAAATTGTATGGAATGATCAATTCAAGGCAAGGTTATTGGAAATAAACAAAGAAGGTTTTATTGAAAACACCTAGTAGAAATTGCTTCTAACACGCAGACGATACTTATATAGACTGAGAGACGCTGGGCGTCTGAAGCATTCGAATATAAACAAAACAAAGGGAAGCAACTCTATTTTAGTTCAAGTCTATTTAGGTTAGGTGACCCTAACAGTTCCAAATCTTTATCAATTTTTACTCCAGGATTTTTCTGAGTATTCTAGCTAGTCTTAACAATGCTGTGGTCTTGACGATCTTGATTCGTCCTCTGATTTACAATTCCCCGAATCTGCTTTCCAAACTCTTCGAGACCGTTCCAATGGTACCAACTACAATTGGTATCACCTTCACCTTCATATTCCACTCTTGTTTTTTTTTTCTTCTTTTTCTTTTTATCTTTTATTCTTGTTTTTCAGTTCTCTGTTTTTTTTTTTTGGGGGGGGTAATAAGGAACACAGACATTAAGTTTATTCAAATTTCACCTGTTCTGATTTCACAAACTTAGCTCATCCTGTCAGCGAGTCTAACAATATACCGACTCTATCCTCTTCGCAGAAATAAGACCTCAACCCCACCCAAATTGTGTGTCTTGGGTATGACACAAATAAATCTGTTTGAAAATTATTAGTATTAGATAGATTTGAAGTTATAATTGTTTACATCATTAGTTACTTGAAACCATATAATTGCTACAAATACGTGAAACCAAATGATTGTGTCCAAATTATTGGTATTAGATAAGAATACTTGAAACTTTGTGCACAATTATTAGTATTAGATAGGAATTTGTCAATAGTTTCGTTTTCTTTCATCTTCACTCTGTAATCCACCGGAACGACAAAATCCAATTGATGACAAGTTATCTTATTATTATTAATCAACACTAGGTCTGGTATTCTGAGCAGGATTGGCTGATTCGTTTGTATCTCAAAACTCCAGAGAAATTTATGCGTCTCATTCTCTAGAACTGGTTTATGCATATAACATTTGGTAGTATGGTCAAAATTTAAACTCTTGAACAATTCCGAATTGTTAACCTTTTCCACCCTTTGTTATTATTATTATTATTATTATTATTATTATTATTATTATTATTATTATTATTATTATTATTATTATTATTATTATTATTTCACTCCTTGTGAGTTTTTCACACCAGCCTAAACTAATGGCCTTCAGTGGAGTTTAAGTGACAAGTCTCCTCAGGTCTCCAGGAATCTTCTGGGTATTCTAGCTGATTTTAACTGTACTGTTATCAGGATGGCCTAATAATAATAATAATAATTATTATTATTATTATTATTATTATTATTATTATTATTATTATTATTATTATTATTTGTGGGTCATGTGCTGGACTCCGATGCCGTAGTAAACGAGTTCAAAGTCTAGTAGCGCTATTATCTAATACCATCTTAATACCACTACTCGCAAGTTGCATTTGCTGGAGTTCAACTGACAGTTAGTCTTTATATTTATCCAGGACACCTATTGGTATTATATTTAATCGTAGTAATGATGCGGTCTGGACGGTTTCAATCTTTTTGCTGGGCTCTTTTCTTTGGGAGGTCCGGGAACTTACCCAGTCTTTTTTTTCCTTCTATTTTACTCTGCTTGAATTACAATGTAGGCAAGCAGATTACCACAAGAAGACAAGCAGATAATTGTTATTCTTGTTAACAATAATAAGGCGCTCACCGTGTAACAGTTATTGTAGGAAATGGACAAGACTACCCGAGTTAAAATCCTGGATGAGGCTGTTTGCATTTCACATAGCACTAATACCCTTGGGAAAGGAGTGCATCCAACTATTTTCCTGTCACCTATGGGTAATTAGTAGGGAAAACTGAACTCTTTAACATAGAAATGGCAATCAGTCTAGGAGAAATTCTGCTCTGCTCGTGTGGAGGGCTTGGGTAAATACTTATGATAATGTCTGGCCTTCTTGCAAGAATTGGGTGATTGGTTTTTATCTCAAAATCCCAGAGAATTTTGAGTGCCTCATTTTCCATGACAGATCCTAGTCTGTGCAAATGCCATTTGTATGTATTGAGAAATTCTGTCATTTGTACAATACTTAGCCTGTTGCATTCACTAATTATGTAATCAAATGCCGCATCTCTTTCTTCAAATATCCACGCTGACTATTCTTCTATTTCTTATCTATTCTAGCTTCTACGTAATTGGTTCTTGTAGCGTTGTTCTTGGCTGCTATTAAAAGCGACTCAGTTTCTCTCTTTAGGTTTCCCATTGTTATTTTACTCCTTTGGAGATTTTCATATCAGCTCTAACTACTGGGTCTTCACTGAAGTCTAAGTGACAGCAAGTCTCCTCATTTCACTTCAAAGTATTCTAGTTGATTTTCCCAGCGCTCTGGTCTGGGTCGTCTCGATTCTTTCTCTTATCCCCAGGTCTTCATTCCTTGAAAGTTTTTCACTCCACCTGAGAGCTGGTGGTCTTTCGCTG
Source organism: Doryteuthis pealeii (assembly GCA_023376005.1). Lineage (NCBI taxonomy): Eukaryota > Metazoa > Mollusca > Cephalopoda > Myopsida > Loliginidae > Doryteuthis > Doryteuthis pealeii. Next base: position 51,494,529 of record CM042146.1, read on the forward strand.
GAATCTGAGTGACAACAAGTCTCATCAAATCTCCAGGACCCTTCTGAGTATTCTAGCTGTTCTTAACAATGATGTGCTCTGGATGGTCTCGACTTTTCATCTGATATACAATTCCTCCAGTCTGCTTTCCAAACCCTTGGGGACCGTTCCAATGGCATCAACTACAATTGCTATCACCGTCACCTTCATATTTCACAGATTTTTCAGCTCTCTAGAAAGATCCTGGTAATTGTCTGGCTTTTTCCTTTCTTTTATTTTTACTTTTATGAATAATACTTCAATATCTTGCACAACTTCTAGGGAATCAACTTATCTACACTGTCCTTCTGTGCCAGTTTGCTACATTCGCTTATTATGTAATCCAAATAAATTTGTTTAAAAATCGTTCGTATTCGTTAGGATCGTGTTCAACAACAGCAAAAAAAACCCTAAGAAACAATTAGACAAAAAATGTAAATATGGATGTACAATGAACGCAATTCCCTAACCACTAAGCACCGACCTCTATGCCTAAAATAACCCAAGTCGAGTTGACATACCGTTAAAATTAATCAATTAATCAATGGGACATAATCTGCCTTAGATGAAGATTTATAAAACAAAGATGTTGACTTGAATATTTGTTCGTCTTTATTTAATGGCATATCAAATCCAGTGGGTTATTTCAATGCCAACTCCATCGTTATAGAAGAACAGTATTTAATCAACACCTGGGGGATGAGGGGATTTCATACCTTTCTAAAGTATATTAATCTGGAAGTGAACGTAATAGCGCGACGCGAATTCGAACTCGTTTACTACAATACCGCAATCCCGCACGCTAGCCACTACACCACAGGAACACTCCCTGCTGAGTTGGAAAGGGTTATAAACATCCACGTGGAAGCGCGTGGTGTAATGGTTAAAGTCATGGGAAATGGAATCGTCGCCCCGAGTTCAAAACCTGGACGTGATAATTGCATTTTCACTTGGCGCTAATACCCTTGGGAAAGGTATTGAATCCTACTTTCCCTCCAGCTATGGGTAAATAGTAGGGCAGTCTGGGCTCTTTAACCTTGGTTAGGCAATCGGTCTAGGAGACGGAAAACTCTGAATTCAAATCTATTAAACTCCACTTAAGAAATTGACCTTGTGTCGCATCCTGCTCGTGCGGAGGGGTTGGTAAATATATATAAACATCCATGTGATTCGTTAGAGAGAAAGAGAGAGACATACAGAGACTGAGACTGGGACAGAGACAGTGGCAGAGATATACAGTGACAGAGAGCAAAACTAAATATGGTATTTGATAATAGCTCTACTAGAGTTTGAACCCGTTTACTACGGCATCGGAGTCCAGCACATTAGCCAATACACCACAGGAACTCTCCCTGCTGAGCTGGAAAGGGTTATAAACATCCACGGGATTCGTCAGAGAGAAAGAGACAGACAGACAGAGAAAGAGACTGAGACAATGACAGAGAGATACAGAGACAGATAGCAAAATAAGAGAGTTGAACTGAATATGGAATCAAATAATACAATCAATAGTTGATGATTATATTACAAGATGAATAGACTGGACCGTCTTTTTGGGCGTTCGTGGCTGGAATATTCTGAGATTGAAGAATGTTTTCTCGGTGTAGCAATTTAGGTTTAATTAATACTGACAGGAAGGCAGATAAAGGAACCATTGAATGTCTGGACATATAGACATGCTCACGTACGCACAGAAAAGAAGTGAAAGATGGACGATAAACGGAGTTACTGCGGACAGGTGAAGAGATACATCCAGCCCGGAATGGCTTGGAATTCATATATTGGAATGTGACGCATCAGTAGGTACGGGAACATACGAAATACAAAAACTCCGATTTCGACTGGAGTACCCGGTGGATTCGGCCCTGGACCGCATAAGTTAACATCGTTGATTCCAGGGGGTTATCTCCCCAAGGCAACACCTGTCCCCTAGATTTAAAGGGGCAAGGCTGGGTTTAATACCCGATGCCTGAGGCGCCCCATGAGGGGGAATGCCGACGGGATCAACACATTTTTTGTACCCGCCTCTCATGAGCTTCGGTTCGAGACTAGAACTCAATGCCGTAATTATTGTGTATAGACGCCCATTTTTCCAGGGTTTTTTTTCAATCTTAAAAGTAAGGGTGCGTATTAAACACTAGAACCTTATGCCATAATTATTTGTGTATAAGGCGCACATTTTTCAATTTTTTAACACAAGTTATTTCTTTGAAATAAAACTGTTTATTCTTCAGGAGGAACTATCTTGTTGAAAATATAACATTTTTTCTTTGCAAATAAGAAGATGAAGACAATTCTAAAACAGTGTAATTTTTACCAATGTTAATGAGAATGGAATTGTCTGTCTCCCCCCCCCGATAAATAATCCTAAAACCTCGGGAGAGAGAAACAATCAGATCTTACGGTATTTTGGACCAAGTAAACCAATGTGTATTACCCTTTGCTTTTTACTCTACTATTTTCTTCTGTTTCATCTTTAACATCTTACGTTCTTCTTTCCAGCGTGCTGACATAGTCTTGGGACTTCGTGTCTGGTCTTCTGGTCAGTCATGTTACAAGACATTCATCAACCACAAAAACCATTTATTTTCGTAATTTTTCTATTTACTTAACTAAACATTTCATGTAACTATAACACAGTGTGCATATGCAGTGAGTCTCAGCTAAAGCAGTAACATCTTATCTGCCTGACTCCAAGCCGAAACTGAAGACCCAACCAGTCCCACGGACTTCACGTATTTCGCGGGCTTTCCTGTAAATATTCCAGGAAAAGTCGCCGCCCGTGATATGAAAGGCTATCCCTCAGAATACAAGGTGGTGACAACTAATCTGCACCGCGTATAGATGATGTAACACCCAATAAACACCCCAAATCAATAAAACTAATAAAAAGGTCCTATTTTTAATTCACACCGGTAACTTCCGCTTTCAAATATATTTTTTTGAAAATAAACGAAACAGACGATTTTTGCAATTAATATTGTATCTGGACAAAATAAATTTACAAATTTGGTGTGATACTGATTTCTGAACGACATCCTTTTTATTTAATTAGCAAAAATATTTTCTAAATAAAAACGTATTTTTTTTGAATAAACATAATTGCATTTCTCTTCTGATTAAGGAAAACTATTTAGTAATAAAACTCTTTCATCTTTTTTTAAATCATCGTAAAAGTGTTGAAAAATGATTCATAAATTTCTGATTAAAAAGTATTTATCAAAAAGGATTTTTGCTATTGATTGTAATTTGATTACGTTTACAACATCTATTTATTTAATTTATCGTGAGTTCAATGTCTCCATAAACTTCTGATTAAATAATTTGTTTACAAAAATTTGGAAGCGGAAGTTACCAGTGATGAGTTAAAAATACGACCTTTCATTAAGCTGATGATTTGGGGTGCTATTGGTTACTCGGTCCGGATCTTCTTAAATTCAAACAAGCTAATTGCCAATTTCTCTTGTCGCGATAGAGACGAACAAGGACATAGCTGGACACTGCTGAGAGAAGTAGAAGGATGAACTCATAAGTGACACCTCCGATGGAAACCATCACGATGGACATACCAGTGTGGTCCGTTGGCAAAAGAACTACATAGACAAGCTCTGTGCGGATTGCATGCTGCGCAGAAAGCACCTCCGGGGACAATGAATGATAAGAGAGCGGAATGGTGAGTGATTGTCATGTATATCCGTGCTGGTTGGATCCTCGCAGGATGCCCCATTAAAATTCCCTAAGTAAAAGATCTAGTATTGATCCGAGCTGGTGGGGCGGTCATAAAAGGGCACAGACAATCATGAAAGAAGAATTAGCATTAATGTGCCTATTTAAAATATCAAATGCATAAAAAAACAATTATATGTGTTGCTTATTTAAATTTTTAGTTTAATTACTGTTACATAATTATTAGGATTCCTAATACTTATGTACAGTAGTGTAGAAACCAAAATGGCTGTTATAAGTTCAGCCGGCGGCATTGAAGGATGAATGACAAGGCTTGACCTCAGTCCTGATCCTCCTTCCGGTAGATACCGTGAGAATCAGTGGTAGAAGGACCCTCTTCTGGTTTACGATTAGAAAGAGATTTTAGTTAGATCGGCCAAAAGCCACGGACGGTGGTAAGTCGTGTTATGCACGCTGCCGACTCAATTTGCGCAGGTAGTCTAGTGGGGATTTTCAGAATAAAATATGGATCTAAGTTAAATCGAAGTCTTGTGCTATTATCTAAGAATTACCAAATGACACAGGGCTCTGATAAAGAGAAATCCCCAATGAAGACAAGACACGAAGTCCCCAAGACGAAAGTCAAGACGCTAGAAGAGACGATAGAAGAATAGAAGTAAGAAGTAAAAAGAAGAGTATACAACATATCTTCCGAATATCAATCAATTTTTCATTAGCTTTGCTCAAAAGCAAGATCTGGTGATAAGTAATGTGTGTATATATTTTTCTTGTCTATTATGTTTTTATTTCGTGTTTCCTCCTCCGCATACATACATACAACATACACACCATAATGCCCGCTTGTATATGTATAGATAGATTATTATTAAGATTGGTTATTTATTGAACTTCAACTGAGATTTTTCTTACTAAAAATCTAAATTTGATTAAGATTGTTGGTTGGTTTGAAGGTAATATCCCATGCAAGTGTAAAGAAAAAAGAAGGTAACTGTGGTGTTGTTTGGTAACTGTGATTTTATTCTCAATTCTTAATATTTCGGGATAAAAAAATCCTTCTACAAAAAGATTAGCTAAACTTGAAGTTGTTCTAGTGGTATTGTTCATTTGTTCTGTCTCATATCTTCCAAATTATGTTGTGTGGTGGGGGTGGCTTGTTTATGTGTGTGTGCAAGTATGTGGCGCAAGTGTGGTGTGCGCGGCGTTTATGTTTGTATGTCTGTTCATTTGCTTTTTTTTTGTTAATTATTATTCCAGATTTGGCTCGCCCTTTAAGCATAGTTTGTTTATGTTTACTACAGGACGCACCTGATCCCTTTTTTATTAATATGTGTCTGGAGATTAACATTCCAGATATCGTTTTGGATTGTTTATGGTAAATTTGTTAATAAATCTTTTACCATGTTCCTTTTAAAGTTTATTATATAATATTCGTTCAGTTAAAGTAATTAATTCTAATTTTCTAATATGTGTAATCAGATTGCGACGCATGGCCATAGTGGATATCAGGTGTTGGTTTAATACAGTTCTAAGTGATTGTTATCTCTAGACTACAAGGTTCGATACCTAATCAACAGTATAATGGAATAATTAACCACAGCTTGTACACATGTACCCAGTTATGGTTTACGGAATGAGAACAGTCTACCCTAGGATTGAATAAAGGGTTAGGTCGGAAGTCTGTGAGAGGCTCCCGATTACAGAAGTTCCGAGTTTCGAAAGCAGGTTCCCAAGTTCGAGGAGGGGGTTCCCAATTCGAAAAGGTTCTCGAGTTCCGACTAAAAAAAATTACTCGAAGAAGGTCGGAGGCACAGCGGCCGAAAACGTTGTGCTGATAACAATAAAGATGAGACAATAGTCCGAATAATACTAAGCACATATTTATTAAATTCAATTTTTTATATCAATATGCAAATTGCCTTCCCCTTCACACTGTAAACCGCCATTTGTTGTATATATAAACATAATTGTATGTTGTTAGTATGTAGATATGGTTAACAGTATTAATAATGTAAAACAATTTATTAATAATAGAGGTTAAATAAAAATAAACCATTGAGTATGTGATGTCAATAACTAAGGGAATTGTAACTTGAGTAGTGATATAGTTTCGGTTACAGACAAAAAAGCACACAATCTCCATTATAATAAGATATAACCAAGCATTGTTTTATGAGTCTAAAAGAACTTCATACTATTTTTTTTATCGATATAACCGAAACTTTTTCATATGAAACCATTTTCTTTTCTTTTTCACCGNTCGGTTCGTGGATGTCCCACATTTATAGGGCCTTTGTGCCTAACCCGTACACGTGGGGTACGTGGTAAATGTTTCATCTCCTGAAGTGCATGATGTAATGGCTTAGAGTCGACCTGGAGTTCAAATCTAAACGATGCTGTCCTACATTTTTAAATAAGCGCCAAATACACTTGGCAATGTTTGGATCTACCTGCTCTCCCTCCAAGCTAGGTATATAGCAGGGTATACTGCTCTTAACCTTGGTTAGGGACAACCAGTATAGGAGGAAGGAAAACTTCTGAATTTGCAAACCTGTTTAAAATCGGCCTAAAAATTGATTCTTGTTGCTAACATTTCTTGCTCAGCGGAGGCGTTTCAGTAAATATGTATTATCTTCCCTGTGTTACGATTGCTTTCTTTGTTTTCATCTTTATTTCGTGTTATTTGCCGCAGTATATTTAATGTCAAGAGGTTGCAAGGCATGTTTTAAACGGGGCCCATCATGGAAAAGAACCGGGAATGTCCAGTGCAACCCTGAGATCGGACTGACCATTTAAACACACTTGCGGATGACAGGACTGCCTAAAGCAAGATTCTGTACTCTCAACTGAGAGAGGGATCACGTGGGAATCAGTAGACAAGACAACATAAGAGAAACCTGGATGACTTGAACATACTCATTATCAAGTAGCAACCAGGAGATCGGATCAATTGGAGAAAAAACAGATTGGCATTGTGTCTTATTGAATTTACAATGGCATTATGGAAATATAACAATTCTTGTTTATTTCTCTGTATGAATCAGGGAACTCCTTGTTTAAAACATGAAATAATATATTTTTTAAAGTTTTTTCCTTTGTTACTTGCTGTCCATCGTATCCGAAATGACACCATGCAAATCTGTTTTCTCCAATTGATCCGATCTCTGGTTGCTACTTGATATGAGTATGTTCAAGTCATCCAGGTTTCTCTTATGTTGTCTTTGTCTACTGATTCCACTGTGATCCCTCTCTCAGTTGAGAGTACAGAATCTGCTTTGGCAGTCTGTCATCCGCAAGTGTGTTTAAATGGTCAGTCCATCTCAGGTTGCACTGGACATTCCGGTTCTTTTCATGATGGCCCCGTTTAAAACATGCTGCAACCTCTTGACATTAAATATACTGCGCAAATAACACGAAATAAAGATGAAACAAGAAGCATCGTACACAGGGAGATATACATATTTACTGACGCCTCCGCCTGAGCAGAATGTAGCACAAGATCAATTTTTAGGCCGATTTTAACAGGTTTGAATTCAGAGTTTTCCTTCTCCTATACTGGTTGCCTAACCAAGGTAAAGAGCCCAGTATACCCTGCTATATTTACCTTATAGCTGGAGGGAGAGCAGGTAGATCCATAACATTGCCAAGTGTTATGGCGCTATTTAAAATGTAGACAGCATCGTTTAGAATTTGAACTCAGGTCGACTCTAGCCATTACATCATGCACTTCAGGAGATGAACATTTTACCACGTACCCCACGTGTACGGGTTAGGCACAAGGCCCTATATGTGGGACCATCCACGAACCGAAGCTCATGAGAGGCGGGTACAAAAAAATGTGTTGATCCCGTCGGCATTCCCCCTCATGGGGGCGCCTCAGCATCGGGTATTAAACCCAGCCTTGCCCCTTTAAATCTGGGGACAGGTGTTGCCTTGGGGAGATAACCCCCTGGAATCAACGATGTTTAACTTATGCGGTCCAGGGCCGAATCCACCGGTACTCCAGTCGAAATCGGAGTTTTTGTATTTCGTATGTTCCCGTACCTACTGATGCTCACATTCCAATATATGAATTCCAAGCCATTCCGGGCTGGATGTATCTCTTCACCTGTCCGCAGTAACTCCGTTTATCGTCCATCTTTCACTTCTTTCTGTGCGTACGTGAGCATGTCTATATGTCCAGACATTCAATGGTTCCTTTATCTGCCTTCCTGTCAGTATTAATTAAACCTAAATTGCTACACGAGAAAAACATTCTTTAATCTCAGAATATTCCAGCCACGAACGCCCAAAAAGACGGTCCAGTCATTCATCTTGTAATATAATCATCAACTATTGATTGTATTTTTGATTCCATATTCAGTTCAACTCTCTTATTTTGCTATCTGTCTCTGTATCTCTCTGTCATTGTCTCAGTCTCTTTTCTCTGTCTGTCTGTCTCTTTCTCTCTGGACGAATCCCGTGGATGTTTTAACCCTTTCCAGCTCAGCAGGAGAGTTCCTGTGTGTATTGGCTAATGTGCTGGACTCCGATGCCTAGTAAACGGGTTCAAACTCTAGTAGAGCTATTATCAAATACCATATTTAGTTTTGCTTCTGTCACTGTATATCTCTGCCACTGTCTCTGTCCCAGTCTCAGTCTCTGTATGTCTCTCTCTTTCTCTCTAACGAATCACATGGATGTTTATATATATTTTACCAACCCTCCGCACGAGCAGGATGCGACACAAGGTCAATTTCTTAAGTGGAGTTTAATAGATTTGAATTCAGAGTTTTCCGTCTCCTAGACCGATTGCCTAACCAAGGTTAAAGAGCCCAGACTGCCCTACTATTTACCCATAGCTGGAGGGAAAGTAGGATTCATACCTTTCCCAAGGGTATTAGCGCCAAGTGAAAATGCAATTATCACGTCCAGGTTTTGAACTCGGGCGACGATTCCATTTCCCATGACTTTAACCATTACACCACGCGCTTCCACGTGGATGTTTATAACCCTTTCCAACTCAGCAGGGAGGTTCCTGTGGTGTAGTGGCTAGCGTGCGGGATTGCGGTATTGTAGTAAACGAGTTCGAATTCGCGTCGCGCTATTACGTTCACTTCCAGATAATATACTTTAGAAAGGTATGAAATCCCTCATCCCCCAGGTGTTTGATTAAATACTGTTCTTCTATAACGATGAGTGGCATTGAAATAACCCACTGGATTGATATGCCATTAAATAAAGACGAACAAATATTCAGTCAAACATCTTTGTTTTATAAATCTTCATCTAAGGCAGATTATGTCCCATTGATTAAATTGATTATTTTAACGGTATGTCAACTCGACTTGGTTATTTTAGGCATAGAGGTCGGTGCTTAGTGGTTAGGGAATTGCGTTCATTGTACATCCATATTTACATTTTTTTGTCTAATTGTTTCTTAGGGTTTTTTTTGCTGTTGTTGAACACGATCCTAACGAATACGAACGATTTTAAACAAATTTATTTGGATTACATAATAAGCGAATGTAGCAAACTGGCACAGAAGGACAGGTAGATAAGTTGATTCCCTAGAAGTTGTGCAAGATATTGAAGTATATTCATAAAAGTAAAAATAAAAGAAAGGGAAAAAAGCCAGACAATTACCAGGATCTTTCTAGAGAGCTGAAAAATCTGTGAAATATGAAGGTGACGGTGATAGCAATTTAGTTGATGCCATTGGAACGGTCCCCAAGGTTTGGAAAGCAGACTGGAGGAATTGTATATCAGATGAAAAGTCGAGACCATCCAGAGCACATCATTGTTAAGAACAGCTAGAATACTCAGAAGGGTCCTGGAGATTTGATGAGACTTGTTGTCACTCAGATTCCAGCGAAAGACCACCAGCTCTCAGGTGGAGTGAAAAACTTTCAAGGAATGAAGACCTGGGGATAAGAGAAAGAATCGAGACGACCCAGACCAGAGCGCTGGGAAAATCAACTAGAATACTTTGAAGTGAAATGAGGAGACTTGCTGTCACTTAGACTTCAGTGAAGACCAGTATTAGAGCTGATATGAAAATCTCCAAAGGAGTAAAATAACAATGGAAACCTAAAGAGAGAAACTGAGTCGCTTTTAATAGCAGCCAAGAACAACGCTACAAGAACCAATTACGTAGAAGCTAGAATAGATAAGAAATAGAAGATAGTCAGCGTGGATATTTGAAGAAAGAGATGCGGCATTTGAATTACATAATTAGTGAATGCAACAGGCTAAGTATTGTACAAATGACAGAATTTCTCAATACATACAATGGCATTTGCACAGACTAGGAGCTGTCATGGAAAATGAGGCACTCAAAATTCTCTGGGATTTTGAGATAAAAACCAATCACCCAATTCTTGCAAGAAGGCAGACATTATCATAAGTATTTACCCAAGCCCCTCCACACGAGCAGAGCAGAATTTCTCCTAGACTGATTGCCATTTCTATGTTAAAGAGTTCAGTTTTCCCTACTAATTACCCATAGTGACAGGAAAATAGTTGGATGCACTCCTTTCCCAAGGTTAGTGCTATGTGAAATGCAAACAGCCTCATCCAGGATTTTAACTCGGGTAGTTGTCCATTTTCCTACAATAACTGTTACACGGTGAGCGCCTTATTATTTGTAACAAGAATAACATTATCTGCTGTCTTCTTGTGGTAATCTGCTTGCCTACATTGTTAATTCAAGCAGAGTAAAATAGAAGGAAAAAAAAGACTGGGTAAGTTCCCGGACCTCCCAAAGAAAAGAGCCCAGCAAAAAGATTGAAACCGTCCAGACCGCATCATTACTACGATTAAATATAATACCAATGGTGTCCTGGATAAATATAAAGACTAACTGTCAGTTGAACTCCAGCAAATGCAACTTGCGAGTAGTGGTATTAAGATGGTATTAGAATATAGCGCTACTAGACTTTGAACTCGTTTACTACGGCATCGGAGTCCAGCAACATGACCCACAAATAATAATAATAATAATAATAATAATAATAATAATAATAAATAATAAAAATTATTATTATTATTTAGGCCATCCTGATAACAGTACAGTTAAAATCAGCTAGAATACCCAGAAGATTCCTGGAGACCTGAGGAGACTTGTCACTTAAACTCCACGAAGGCCATTAGTTTAGGCTGGTGTGAAAAACTCACAAGGAGTGAAATAATAATAATAATAATAATAATAATAATAATAATAATAATAATAATAATAATAATAATAATAATAATTAATAATAACAAAGGGTGGAAAAGTTAACAATTCGGAATTGTCAAGAGTGTTAAATTTTGACCATACTACCAAATGTTTATATGCATAAACCAGTTCTAGAGAATGAGACGCATAAATTTCTCTGGAGTTTGAGATACAAACGAATCAGCCAATCCTGCTCAGAATACCAGACCTAGTGTTGATTAATAATAATAAGATAACTTGTCATCAATTGGATTTTGTCGTTCCGGTGGATTACAGAGTGAAGATGAAAGAAAAACGAAACTATTGACAAATTCCTATCTAATACTAATAATTGTGCACAAAGTTTCAAGTATTCTTATCTAATACCAATAATTTGGACACAATCATTTTGTTTCACGTATTTGTAGCAATTATATGTTCAAGTAACTAATGATGTAAACAATTATAACTTTCAAATCTATCTAAATACTAATAATTTCAAACAGATTTTATTTGGTGTCATACCCAAGACACACAATTGGGTGGGGTTGAGGTCTTATTTCTGCGGAAGAGGATAAGTCGTATATTGTTAGACTCGCTGACAGGATGAGCTAAGTTTGTGAAATCAGAACAGGTGAAATTTGGAATAACTTAATGTCTGTGTTCCTTATTACCCCCCCCAAAAAAAAAAAACAGAGAACTGAAAAACAAGAAATAAAAGATAAAAAGAAAAAGAAGAAAAAAAAAACAAGAGTGGAATATGAAGGTGAAGGATGATACAATTGTAGTTGGTACCATTGGAACGGTCTCGAAGAGTTTGGAAAGCAGATTCGGGAATTGTAAATCAGAGACGAATCAAGATCGTTCAAGACCACAGCATTGTTAAGACTAGCTAGAATACTCAGAAAAATCCTGGAGTAAAAATTGATAAAGATTTGGAACTGTTAGGGTCACCTAAACCTAAATAGACTTGAACTAAAATAAGAGTTGCTTCCCTTTGTTTTGTTTATATTCGAATGCTTCAGACGCCAGCAGTTCTTCTCAGTTCTATATAAGTATCGTCTGCGGTTAGAAGCAATTTCTACTAGGTGTTTTCAATAAAACCTTCTTTGTTTATTTCCAATAACCTTGCCTTGAATTGATTCATTCCATACAATTTCATCTTTCTCACAAAAACATAACAGGAACAATTAAGAAAACCTGATAAAGACCGAGGAAACTGAAAATCTGATGAGGATACTACGTAAATCAGCTAGAAATCCTTGTGACTGTCAGTGAAAAACAGTTACTAAGTTAAGTCGACAGGATGGCCAAATCCGGATTAGCCAGGACAGCTAGGGACTATCCACTTTTCCCTAGCGCTAGACCAAGAAGATTCTTTTGCGACTAATATCGGGAGCTAACAGAAAAATAATATTAACGTAGTTCAGGCCGGACGGGGTGGATGTGATTCACTGGAATGTGGCAAACAACTAAAATCTGACCATACTAGCATAAGCTCAAACAAGAAACTATGAATAACATGTGTGCACCAAATTTTTGGAACCGTTGAGAACAGAAGATCGTGTAATACAGGTCAGGTAAATTACGAGGTATGTCAGAAAAGTTCCAGGACTATATCACAAGAAATTCATTCAAATCCAAACTACAAACTACAAGTTATCCGCTTCAAAGTAATCTCCCTTGGTTTCTAATGCACTTTCCCATCCTTCTCTGTCACGCCTTGCATACCACTACTGGTAGGATTCTTCCGGGATTCTCTGTAGCTTTGTTGTCAAAGGCCTTTTTTAATGTCTGCCACATCCTCACAACGAGGTTTCTTTGATGACCACCTTGAACTTGGTAAGATGAAAAAATCACATGGAGCCATGTCGGCGAAATAGGGAGGTTGCCTCCAGCACAGTGATGTTCTCTGGCCAGGAACTCTCGGGCAGTTGGCAGGTGTGTGGTCATAGTGAAGCACCACGAGTATTCCTACCACTTCTCTCGCCTCTTCTCGCGCACTAAACGAAACAAACGCCGCAGTATCTCTTTGTTGGTCGTCTGGCCCTGTGCAAGAAACTCGCATGTGGACGATTGCCCCTCATTATCGAAGAATGCGATCAACTTGAAACTTTTCTGACATACCTCGTATATCGGTTTTAGTTATTAAAAATGTTATTAAAAAGACTTGTGAATTAGTAGATTTTGTCGTTGCAGCAGATTACAAAGTTAAAGAAAGTAAAGCAAAAAACTAGATAAATGCATAGAATATTTCTCTCTCACTGGGTACTCTACACTTTATAGCCTTGTATAATACTAAAAATGTTTCCCTATTCATTTGTGACTGAAGCAAAACAATAAAGACTACGCTTCATTTGCAAGGAATAATCCATGTTTTTTTCAAAGAGGAGATAACGATGACTATCATATAATAAACATTTGTAAAAAAACAGTAAAATCTATAAATAATGGAGATTCGCTTCCGGTTTTTGCCTGTAATAAAAATTACGTCACTGCTTACGTCACATTTACACAAAATCGTCATTAGCATAGAATAAATACACTCAAAATTGAACATGCAACATTAGACAGCCCTCATTGTTTTTTTAAACAAGTTTTAATAAATACACGATTGGTATTATATATCTATATATAGTTGGTTTATTTTAATACATATTTAAAGTTTACATTTAAATTGTTTATTTTTTATCCTTTAATGAATTTGATGATTTAACTTACTTTGGGTACAAACCGCTGACATTGAAATTTTTACTCCCACCCTCAGGCAATATGTTTTAAAACTCTATTTTTACATTGCCCGGACGGTGTTTTTTTTTTATTTTGTACGAGTAAATAAATAAGGAAGAAGCCATCAATCAAGAATTAAAAAAGTTGTTTCATCATGGTGTTAGTTAACAAGCTCGTCTCATAGATTCCATTAACAGAGAGATAAAAAAGTATTGTGGGCATAAGTTGGGTTATTACTAATCCTTAGGGAACTCCGGCTACTGATTTGTTTTCGGCCATCAACTCCTGCGACACCGGTTGCCCACTGCAATGGTTCCTTACCTTTCCTTTGGATCACAGCGGCAGTGTGGGGAGGGGATTTGCTGCACGGGAAACAGCTCATCCTCCATATGAACCCAATCCAGGCTATGTAGTATAAAAAAACAAAAAAACACTAAATATGACACTACTCCTTCGTCTCTCGTAGACGAAGGCTGCCAACACTAATCCTATTTGAACCCCTTTGAACCATTCAGAAAACTATATAAAAGAATACTAGGTGAAATCAGCTAGAATAATCTTTGTGAGCAGAACGAGTGCTGTCACTTGGACTTTCAGTGAAAACAGTTAGTTACTTAGTAAGTCGACGAGGAGGGGAGGTTAATGTCGGTATCAGCCAGACAGCTAGGGAAATCTACCCTCTTTTCCCTAGCGCTAGACCAAGAAGATTGTTTTCAAGCGTGTGAAGGTGGGAGCGCCACACCTAATGTCAGCTCCTCACTAACCGCACATATTACTGTGCTACACATGTACGCTGAATTGGCGCGGACCGGTATCGAACCAGGACTCGACGTGAAACACAAGACGAAGAGCCACTATTAGTAAAACAACAACCAAAAGCGACTACTACTACTACTATACTGACTACTACTACTACTATTGCTATTGGTGGTACCACTGCTATAACTACTATTATGGGAATGAAATTCATAACACTAGAAACAAAAAGAACTCGGTAAAAAATCAATTCTCTAGGCGCTGTGCAATGTAAATTAGGGGGTTTAATTAAATTGTGGAACGCATCATCATTATCATCAAGGCATAAAGACAGTACGGATTTCTTTTCTTCTCTCTCTTCGTCCATTAGTAATTATCGGTGATTACTCTTCAAGATTTCTCTAGACGGCACATAGTGCCCCTTACAGAGCTGATGAATGAAAATTATTAATGGTCAGTCCATCGGAGAACGTCGCTAATGAGACTTCCTTTCATTCTCAGCAGTGCCTTGCATAAACACCTTCAAAAATCTCAAAAGCAATTATATTATATATATATATATATATATATATAATTTATATATATATATATATAATATATATATATAATATATACAACATAACAACACTTTATTATATAAATATATGTGGAGAAAGGTAGACAAACACGGGATGTTATGGAAACTGGATGTTTATTGTCGACGATGCAACGTTTCGGTCTCTTAATTAATTAAATTTAATTAGACCATCTTTCAGGACTTGGATATAGTAGTTTGCTTCAATGATGGATATTCTCAAAAACAATTTTAGAATGTCCCTCATTGAGCAATACTATATCCAAGTCCTGAAGATGGCTCTAATCAAATTTAATTTAATTAAAAAACCGAAACTTGCATCGGTCGACAATAAACATCCGGTTTCCATAACATCCCGTGTTTGAGTCTTACCTTTCTCCACATACTGATCGGATTAACTACTGACATTCTTCTCTCTCTCTCTCTCTCTCTCTCTCTCTCTCACACACACACACACACACACACACACCAACACACACACATATATATATATAATTATATATATATATATATATATATATATATATATATATAAAGTGTTGTTATGGCTTCAACGGGAAAAATTAAATATTTTATATAAAGGAAGGTCAAACAAAAATTATTTTACTTTAGCAACTCGTGTCTTCAGAAGATATCAGAAGATCGGAAACACGTGTCGTTAATTTAAAATAAGCAAGTATTTAAAAAATCATAAACCCATTTTTAAGGACCTTTCTTTTATTATATATATATATATATATATATATATATATATATATATAAAGAAGGTCCGAAAAATGGATATGTTTTTTTTTAATATTTTATTTTACATTTAGCGCCACGTGTTTTATATATATATATATATATATATATATATATATATATATATATTATATATATATATATATATAATGAGTGACTGCAAATTAAGAAAACGTCTCTGAATAGAAAGAGTGCTCAACACTATTTATAGCAGAGCAGGATATAAACTCAAATTTATTGAATTTATAGATACTCAAGTTTCACCTGTTTCACACAATCTTGAAACGGGGGTGTAGCAAACTTAGAAGAAAAAAAATATCCATTCTACAACATACTGGTACGAATTTGCTAAACAAGGAAAAAAAAGCGAATTGTTTCTAAGTGTAGACATATTAACACATTTCTCTTTGTTCAATATTCACTTTTTCTTCAATATCACCTGGCCCTAATTGAATCTTTTCATACTCCTCTGTTTTTAAACTGTCAGAGAGAACAGATTGTTGTTTTTTTTTCTCGTTTGAATGCTGCGTGCACTTATACCTAAGCAGGTTACATATCTATTTCGGGTAAATGTCTCGCCAAAGAAGACCCACCACGTGAACACACTTGACGATATACACACACTTGCCTACTTTTTACTACGCTTCCATCTGAAAATTTTTGTGAATTATTATTATTAATGCCAAAGTGAACGTTGTAGAGATTCTTAGTGGTACTATTTCCCATAGCTGGGAATGAGTGGGTTTCATACCTCTCCTTAAGTATCGGTCTGAATGGAACATAATAGCGCGACTGGAGTTGAACTCGCTTACATATTGTTAAGTATCTTGGTCGTCATCCTTAGTTACAGATATAATAATGTAAAGTAAGCAACCAATAGAACCGGTGTTTAGGGTATTTCTTTGTAAGTCGTCGTCCAAGATAATCCAAGTATCAATGACATAAGCTCGAATTGTTGTTCTCTATTAATACAGCAGAGACACAAGCCAGCAGTTGCCAGTGACTTGACAATATGAAATGCCTTCGGTGGTCACGTGGTAGTCAACGAGCTATTCATAGGAGGTGACCATTCCCCATGCTTTATATCCAAAATAGTTCAACACATAAAATGTACTGACATTCACATTTCTTAACAGACGCTTGTTTTTGAAGAAGGGTGACTAACATGCTGCCTGAAACCAATGGATGTCGCAATTCTGCACCTAAGCCATTACGCCACGGGGGATGTTACCCACAGAATGTTAAGGTGGCTGACATCGTGAAATGAAGACAGTAATACGGAATCTAATCAAATGGTTTATTCATTTATCTATTTTAACGGCATGTCAATCCGTCTATGGTTTTTATGCATCGAAGTTAGGGAATCGCGTTCATTGTACGTGATATTTTATTTCTTGTGCAGATGATAATAGTTATTTTGCACACATGTTATATACCACATCATGATCTAAATAAGAATTCGAATTCCTAGTTCGACTTCCTACCAATATTGGCATTTCAATCGTGATGTAATGCTTAGCAAGCTAGTCTTGCAGATTCAGTTAATACTGAATAGGCAAGTTCGATTCTCGCTTGGACAGCCCTGAGTGACGACCATGACTTGACGTTCTCCCAGTAACTAACTGACTACCCTTTTAGAATCCCAAAGTCTCTGGTTTTGGAACTCTCATTAAATCATAATTTCTCATGAGAGGTAACTGTTAAACGCTAATTATTTGAATATACGCAATTTAGTATCCATAATTATGTTTACAGAACCTGAGGCATATACTACGGTATGATAATTCAATTATTTACATCGTTTGATACGTCTACTTAGTAGTCATAACACTAGTTATTTATACTGGCCCCATCTGATACGAGTTAGAGGCAAAAAATAAATGACGATTATATTTATAACTCATTCTGGTCGCTTTATAAACTTATGACAGAGAAAGGAATGGTAACATTAAAATTTAACTGAATCTATAATAATAATACCACGTCTAGAATTTGATTAGTCATTATTTAATTTAATTTTAATTTCTTTTCAAAATTGAAATAACGTTTTTCATTACTTTGTCTCACAATCTACGAATTATGAACGCTGGATTTACCTTTTTTTATGCTTTTCAATCACGTATACGGCTGGTTTTGCCTAAGACGCTAGTTTGTAAAATTACTAACGCATAACACTTTTTGCATTTAAATATTGTATTTAAAGTTTTCGCGATAATTTGTTTTACAAAAATATGGTTAATCTTTTCATATTACATTTCTGAAGGAAAAAAAAAGAAAACAGTTTGTGTTTTTTGTTAATACTTTTAACTTTTCCAGCCTAAAACCTACCAAGATTGATCTATCAGGCCAATCGCCGTGTTATTTTTTTGCCTCTTAATGTATCATGTGGTGTCCGTAAATATTAGTAGGCCGTGATATATATATATATTTGTATAGTGTATAGTACATTTAAGGTGCCATTGGTTACCATTGGTTTCCAGACAGCATGTTATTAGTCCACCCTTTCTTTCAAGACAACGCGTGTGTTAAGAAATATAGTGGAATGTTCAGTTATTTATATATACACGTATTTTTCGTTGTTAGTAGGCGGGATCTATTTGATTTTCGTTCTCTTGGTTTTAATCTGCTGCATATATCTGACGTTATTGGCTCGTGTGTTTCAGCACTTATCCCTGTGTATCCCGCTTGTCGGCTGTCTTCCTGCCTTTCCTTTTCATCTGGCTTTATCTAGAGGAGGTCAAGAATGCGCCGATTACCAGGTGTTTAATTTTTTTTGCCTTAATTCTTCCCTTGTTGCACGTTTATTTTTTTTTGGTTTCGCTATTTGTTTTTTTAGTGGGTTTGTTTGTCGCCTTTTTTTAGTGGGGTGGGATTCTTCTTATTTTCCCGGTTTTTTACTTGAGGTGAATTGTGCATGTATTTCTTTGATATTATTGGGCTTACCGACGTATATATATATATATATATATATATATAGTATATATATATATATATATATATATATATATATATATATTCTTTCCTAAATCTTCCATCCGTTTTATATATATATATATATAATATATATATATATTATATATATATTATATATATATAAATCTAAAAACTATATAGATGATTTTGAATACGCTTCCGGGTATTGAATGATAGATATAGAAAAATTAACTGGGTTATCGGAGCATGAAAGAATAAAAATGCAATTCTAATATAGTAATTTTAAATTCACCACGCGAACACAATTACTTAGCTGATCTCGCCAAGTCAGTGTTAGAATTTGCCATCAGTGTTAGAAGGCCAATTAAAATATGGCGAATGTATCAATTTGTTTCCTGTTAAGAATATCATGTTATTTTGCTTAAGTAAGCCTTTTCTCTTATACGTATAATTTATTCTTTAAACTATTATTCTCCGATCAATTTTGCTCAAATATATTTGAATAACATGGCCGCTTTACACGTATCTACAGTAAAAAAACATTATTATTTAAGATTTTTCGGTTTATAACGGTTTCTTCTAGAAATCAATTACACAAACAAATAAAAAATACATCAATTCAGAGAATTATAACTTTTAAAATGAAAATATCTTTTATTTTTGGTTCTAAACACGCATAATAAACTCTCTAAAATGTTCTTGTGTATTTGTATTGGAAAAGAATATGACCAAGAGAAAATGACACGTGACGGTCTTTGTATGGGAGGTCGTTGTTGATGAAAGACAATTATAGAAATCAGGGGGAATTATCTGATATTAATATAAAAGGTTTATATTTCAAATTAATGAACGCCCAATTCTTTCTTTTTTAAATAACTAAAATTCGTTTTTCAATCAAATTTGATTTAATGGGAATAAATCGAAATTCTTTAAAATAATATTATCGATTTCTGCCTACCATAGGGAAATCATTTTATATACCTAATTAATAGATAAAAATTCATTTAAAATACGAATCGCTTCATTTTTCAATTTCAAAATTTCATATTTTTTAGATTCTAAGAACAAATTCTTTATTTAAAAATGAGTCTACTTTAGTATTGTTATTTAATAATCTTTGGAGAAAGCTTCAATTTGAAGACGTTAGGACCTCCACCCTTTCTAGACAGAAAGAAACATTCGATGTAGAATTTTTTTCACTATATTCTAGAAGCTAATTATATTACAAAAAACAACAGAGTAAAAAAAACAAACTCGAAATATGTAAAAAACATTTTTTACATTTCATTTTCCACTTTTTCGTTAGCTTCCCTTAAATCTTTTTCCTTCTATTCAGACCTTTCTATCTTTTCTTTTATTTATACTGTAATTAGTTCAAAGTATTAATCCACCGATCTTTTTCGACGCCAAAATAAGGGGGGGGGGGGGTAAAAATTAAGGAATCTTGAAAAAAAACAGAAGTTTGAAATAAAAATTAACTGATGCATTATAAATTCATTTATTGATAAATCAACATGGGGATTTCATTAAAATTCGGATATGTTCTCTGATTTGTTGGTTTATTTTTATTTCAATCGGTGAGGATGCAATTATTTTTGTAAGATACAATTTGAGGTCTATGTTTGGCATACCTGATATATTATATATATATAACTTGAAAATGGAAATGATCTGACGATATGTTTGAAAGGAAAATAAAGTTAAGCGCGTTAAAATACAGAGAATTTTTGAAGTGTTTCGGAAAAATTATTAAAAAAAATTATTTTGAGAGACGCTCCACAGCTGGAGAAAATAAGTTGAGTTTGTATGCAGTACAGTTTAGAGAATATTTTTTTGACCGCTTTAACTTGCCAAATAGCAAACATTTTACTTTGGATGAAGGCCATCAGATTATGTATATATTTTTTTTAAAAAACTGTATTACATAAGATATACATAATTGATGACCGAGAAAATGCGGCGGAAGTGCTGACATTCGAACTATTGTAAACTTCTTTTTCTTTGTTGCAACATTCAAGGTTTTTGTTTTTGAACTCATTTGAACTTGTTATGTCTCCGCCTCTTATACAAACGCGATATGTATAAACATACTTTGGTATATTAATTTTATAAAATCGAAATATTAGCTTCAATATCAGCTATGAATATATGATTAATAAACTAAAGTTTTCACATTTAACAGCAGCCATTTTTGTGTGTTTGTTTCATATCCTTTATTTATCTTCACTCATATATACTATATATATTATATATATATATATTATACTATTATATATCTATTATAATATATATATTTAATCCTATATTATATATTATAAATATGCGCAAAATGTGTATATAATGCACATAAGTGTTTTACCCTTTAGTTCTATCCTTATTTACTCACTATTAAGGGAAATTATCATTTTTAGTAATAGCTACAACATCGAGGGTGAATGCGATAATTGATCGTTTTCATCAAAGATAGTTATGCTTATGTTTAGCTGACAATGTGTTAGCATTAGTTTATAATTACATTTCCATGAATATTTGGCCGAAAACCAAACACTCAGTTCATTAGAACGCAATTTTATATGACAGCACTGAAATAGGCAATGTTAAAGTTGTGAACAGTCAGCATGAAACTCATATATTTTCATCACCCTTTTCATTGCTATTAGTAAAATTGACTCAATTAATCAGCTCTATAACGAATTCACCGGAATCTCTCTCTTTTTTTTTTCACGACTTGATTTTTTTCTGGCTTCCTGTCATTCACCAAACGCTGTTGAGGCAGAGGGTATTATGATTTTGCTTACTTCTAAAAAAAAAACATTGACATTGCAACAAATAGATTAAAATGAATTAATACGAGGGGTAATCAAAAAGTAATGTCATTTTATTTAGGACAGGTACAATTACCAACATAGGAACATGTATCATACATCAAAATGAAACTGTTCCTCTGTGAATTAGATTCCTACTCCTCCACATGGTCACCATTTCTCTCAATAGCAATGTTCCACCTTCGAATGAGAGCATGTATCTCTGTCCCGTACAATTCTGTTGACTGTTCTTTGAGCCACTTCTTCACTACAGATTTCACTTCCTCGTCACTGGAATAATTTGTTTCTCAAACCCTCTTCTTCCTCCCCATGAAAGAGATAATTATACAAAAGTCCCGTGATGGCTCCCGATTAAAAGAAGAAGGTTCCCGAAAAGAAATGTTCCTGAGTCCGAAAAGAAGGTTCCCGAGTCCGACAAGAAATACCTGAAGAAGGCCGGAGGGCACATCGGCTGAAACGTCGTTAAGATAACAATGAAGATGGGGACAATAGTCCGAATAACGCAGATAATACTAATTGTTGTGATGTTAATCCAACAGTAAAAAAGAAGTCAAGTCGAGGTAGGGTAAAATAAGACAAGTGTATCTATAATAATGGTACAGGAACGGCTGGGCTGGCCGTTAAACGGTAACAGTACAACCTTTTCACTCGGTGTCTCACTATTTATAGTGAGAACCGGTGTATATTCTCCACTGTAGGAACGGCCGGTACAACACTAATCATCAAGCCTCATCTCAAACATTCAGAGAAATAATTATACCAGTCCTAAACAAAATGGCATTACTTTTTGATTCGCCCTCATATATAAAACCAATAAAATCTTCTTGACTGATGTATAATTGTTTTCAATCTATCATAATAGAGTTATAGATATTCACTTTTCAGGTGATAATTTGATAATTTTGAAAATCAGTTTAGCGTTCCGGGAGAGTTCTGACATCAAAAATACCCTATTTGTTTTCACACAAACTACAGGGAGAACAATGGCACCGTTGGGTAGCGCAATTTTTCCGCTATAAAATTGTTGTGATGTTAGTTCAACAGTAAAAAAAGAAGTCAAGTCGAGGTAGGGTAAAAAGAGACAAGTGTATTTACAATAAGGTACAAGAACGGCTAGCTTGCCGCTAAACAGTAACAGTACGGTAACAGTACGGTAACAGTACAACCTTTTCACTCGGTGTCTCACTATTTATAGTGAGAACCGGTGTATATTCTCCACTGTAGGAACGGCCGGTACAACAAAAATACTACAATAGTCTAATGGTTAGAATCGTAGGAAATGGACTCGTCGACGCGAGTTCAATGTGAAGTAAGAGACGGGTCAGTTTTCGACTTAATTGCAAATTACGACGAATTAGAACATGACTCTATCCTAAAAGTAAGGAATAATGTATTATAACTTTCGTGTCCATAACCTACACTGTAAAAAAAAACCCTTCAAGAGACAAACATTGATTCGCTCAGCTCTAGTATAATATATATATATTCAAAACTTCGTAAAACGTCGAAACACGGTGTCTGTGGATGACTCATTATATGCTCCCAAAACCCGGTATAGATTAGATATTGATATTTAAAATGTATTAACATTATAAAATTGATGACATTTCAAAAGTAAAAATGGAAATAACGTACTCATATAATCTAATCGGGATTATACAATATTAATTTAGCAAGCTAGTTTCTCAGATGCATTACGACTGAATACCTAATTCGCTCACTCGCTGAATGACGCATACTTGCAAACTTATGTCACATCCTACGCGAGGCAAACAGGATGGATAAATACCCTCTTTACAAGTCATTCCATCCTTTGGTTCAGGGCTAATTTCACCCACGAAGAAAAATGAAATTATGTTATTTAAATTTAATTGCTCTTAAAGTTAGGAAAATCAACACAAAATTTTCAAAGGGAAAATTAAAACTTCCAATTTCTGAAGTTATAGAAGTGAAATATTGTCCGTATCTTCCAGATATTTGTGTGAAAATAATTTCATTCTGAACTCTGGTTAGAAAAGGGTTTCCATGGAGATATCGGAGTAAAAATGTTAGAGATCATAATAATATTTGAACAAGAGCTTATAAGTTGAGTTCAATCCTACGCAATTTTAAAATTTGTTTTGAGTTTAAAACACCTCATTAAATTATTTACTTGACATTCTGAACTACATCTGAACTGCATGTTTACGTGAATGCGGTTTTTTTTTTGTTTGTACGTGTGCGTATGTTGTCATGCACGTGTCTATGAAAATGCGTGTTGGCTGTGACGTTATGACTATATCCTAGCGCGGGAGTGCACGTGTGTATGTGCGTATGAAAGAGCGTATGTGCGTATGAAAGAGCAAACACAATTACGCTCTTTCATACGTTAGGATACAGTCATAACGTCACAGCCAACACGTTTTTCATAGACACGCGCATGACAAAATACGCACACGTACAAACAAAAAAAACCGCATTCGCGTAAATGCAACACGGAATACAGTTATATAAAAAATACCATCATTTTCAAAAAAAAAAAAAAAAAATTCCAATGATCTTTTGAAAAAGAGATTTTATCTCGAAAATTCAAGAATAAAATACAGGTTAACACATAACACCATTGTTACCGTATTATTTTTTTTTCTTTACACCTGCAAAATCAACCTTCCAAACCAATATATACACAATGCTTCAAGCAAATTATAAAACTCTCTCTCTTATATATATATAATATATATATATATATATATATATACAGAAGTTAACTACAAAGGTTTCACTGAAAAGGATCTTCAAGAAAACTGTCAAATTTAACCAAAGTGGAAACTATTAACGCATTTGGAAACTGACGTTAGAACCTTTATTATATTCCCTACCTTAGATCCAGACTTCGCGCCCTTTTTGCTACCACAAGCCAGATCAAAATTCACTCCTAACCGTTGATTAAAGAACGACACTAATCGAAGTCCCGTTTTGTTAGTAGTATACAGATTGTTTAACGTTTTGGCTCGGTTGGCATTACCAAATTACTGACGCTGAATATATCATTTGCTTTTAATAATTAACATCAGTAAAAGTCGTCGGGCAGCCTAATGTCGGTATCACCCAGACAGCGATGGAGTCTATCCTCTTTTCTCTCGCGCTAGACCAAGGAGATTATTTTAGCGTCCGAGGTGGAGTACCACGCATACCACCAGCTCCTCACTTTACCGCACAAATCCTTGTGCTACGCATATGCTGAGTTGGCGAGGGTCGGTATCGAAACAGGAACCTTGTAATTCCTAGCTGAACGCTCTACCAACTGAGCTAAACCGGCCCTTAAAATCGCACCTTTAGTTAATTTGTCCATAAATTTTGCTATGAAAGTAAAAGTACACAGAGACGTGCAACATAATGCAATCTCAGAAAGAAAATGTTTTTTTAATAAAATACAAAATAATCAAGGCTTTAAGCAAAGATCTTTTTCATTTTCGGTTGGTAGTTTAACGTTACTTGTCTTGCTACCAGATATTCATTTCTTAGATTTCACCCTTGTCTAATACTAAAAAACATCCACAGTTTCGTTGCTGTATATGGTTTTTACTGAGATATAAAATATAATTCTGTGAAGTATTTCAGTTTAATAAGACTTCATATCGGATACTGGCTTTGGAGAAATGCAATGACTGTTCTAATGGAACAATCTGCCGAAAGGGATTGACTTTCAAGATAATGATAGCAAATATACCAAATTAGAAAACCTTAATGATCTACATTCAGTTATAAATGTAAATGTGGAAGATTTGATCCGGAACCCGTCCAGTGACGGCGGCTAATCTGTAGTGTGATTATTTTTTAAAAGAGAAATTGGCCACCCGTTTTGGTCGAAATTGCCGAAGTCAAAGGTCAGATGCACAAAGCAAAAAAAAAATCAAAAACCAAAACAAAACGAAAGCTGGGGAGAATGCTATAGGGTAATTCCATGTTAATCATCCAGAAAAAAGTTAAATTGTCACCCACCCCCTTCAATTTTTCTGAATTTTTCCAGGTGTGAACTATGTTAACATTAGACGATCCCCAAAATTTGAGCTTCCATTTTAAAAAATTAGCGGAGTTGTGTTGGTTTTTAGATTTGGTGGGGTTGATGAAAAATAAAGCATTTTTGGATTCCTTGAGTTAAAATATTTTATAAGGCGGTTTTTAGGAGTAGGAAAGCACTAGAACTCATTTTACAGACGAAAATAGGTTACAAAAAATCGCCATTTCTCGTGACCCCCTCAAATTTGGAGAGCTAAAAATCAACATAACTCGGTCAATTTTTGAAATTGGAAGCTCCAATTTTTGGAATTGGCTAACTTCATCCTAATTCACACTTGGACAAATTTGAAGGGGGTGGGTGACATGAGATTACCCTATAAGTAATTACATCAAAGCAAAAACAGATAAGACACAACGGAACATCAAATGTTGAATGTGTGGTGATAGAGTTTAGACAATTAGAAATGTAATACACGAATGCAGCGAACTAGCACGACGGGAATACAAAGCTAGGCATGACTGGTTTGGAAAGATGATCCACTGGGAATAGTACAAGAAACTTAATTTTGACCATACAACGAAATAATATATACACAAACTAGAATCCGTTCTTGAGAATGAAATGCATAAAATTCTCAGGTACTTTGAAATACAGGCGATCCTGTTATCCCAGCCAGAAGACCAGACCTAGTATTGATTAACCAGAAAAAAGAACTTGTCAGCTGGTAGAGTTTGCAGTCCCAGAAGATCATAGGATGAAGGTGAAAGAAAAAGAAACGATAATCAAATACCTGGACCTTACTAGATATATTTTTTTTAAATCTGTGGAATATGAGTGTTAAAGTAGTAACAATTGCAGTTGGTACCCTTGGAATGGTCCCCAAAAGATTAGAAAACAGACTAGCGGAATTGGAAATCAAGACAACACCATAGTTAATATTAGCTAGAATGCTCAGAAGAATCCTGGAGATCTGGGGAGATTTGTTGTCACTCAGACTCCAGAGAAAGACTATCAGCTTAGGCTGGTGTGAAAAACTTGCAAGCAATGAAATAACAAAAAGAAAACTCGCAAGGAGTGAAATAACAAAAAAAAAACGTCGTAATGAATTAAATAACAACAAAAAACTCGCAAGGAATGAAATAACAACAAAAAAACTCGCAAGGAATGAAATAACAACAAAAAAGCTCCCAAGGAGTGAAATAACAACAACAAAACTCGCAAGGAGTGAAATAACAACAACAAAACTCGCAAGGAGTGAAATAACAACAAAAAAGCTCCCAAGGAGTGAAATAACAACAAAAAAAACCATCTATTTACATCTAAACTAGAAATACAACAGAAAAATTGGCTACGATAATTGTTCTAATTAATTCGAGACACAAATTTACAAAGATAAGATATCCGTTAATCCTAGTTTGTTTTGATTTTTCAATTTTCAATTCCTTAATATTTTAACATATATTTATTTCATGCTTCGAAAAAAGCCAGTAAAAAAAAAAATCTCTTAAAAAAAAGTTGTTTTTTTCCCTTAAAAATAATTTTTTAAGAAAATAATTTTCATAAATTCTTTATATAATCTTTATTATTTTGTTATTATTCCAGATACTACGCCATAATCTATCCGATGAAGGCGAAATATGTGTGCACTGCAAGTCGGGCAAGGAAGGCGATTCTTTTAATATGGCTTATGTCCTTTCTCTTGGCATCTCCAATCATTGTCGGCAGAGTAAGTATCAACACTTGTCATTATCTTCACAAAATTCCAATTTTGATAACGATCAGATTTTGTGGAATTATTATTATCTATTATCTATGTATTGGCCTTCATGTAAACTCCGATAAAACAGAGTACATATGTTTCAAAAGAAAAGGAGACATAACCACACTCAACGGTAAGCCCCTTAAACCAGTAGAACAATTCACATACCTAGGTGGTAATATCCTGTCCACAGAAAGCGATGTAAATACACGAATAGGAAAAGCGTGGTCGGCCACAAACAAATTATCAGTAATATGGAAATCCGATCTCACTGACAAGCTAAAGCGACAATTCTTCCAGGCAGTGGTTGTATCAGTGTTGCTGTACGGATGCACCACATGGACCCTAACGAGGCGCCTTGAGAATAAGCTGGATGGGAGCTGCACAAGAATGCTGCGTGCAGTCCTGAATAAATCGTGGAAGCAGCACCCCACGACGAAACAGCTATATGGCCACCTGCCCCTCATCTCACAAACCATTCGAGTGAGACGGACAAGACATGCCGGGCACTGCTGGAGAAGCAAGGATGAGCTCATAAGTGACGTTCTCCTGTGGAAGCCAATACACGGACATGCTAGTGTGGGCCGCCCAGCAAGGACCTACATTGACCAACTAAGCAAAGATGCAGGTTGCTGCGCAGAGGACCTCCCTGGGAAAATGAATGATAGGAAAGGTTGGCGAGAGATTGTCATGGATATCCGTGCTAATAGCGCGACATGATGATGATGATGATGATGATATATGTATTAATACGCGTGTTCCTAAATATTCCGTCCGTTATCATCTTGCAACAACCTCTGGTTAAAAAATGAGACCGTCTAAATTGTTCAAGATTCAATGCAAAAAGGTAAATCCAGATTATCTAGCGTCGCCTATCCGGCGAATTCTTCATTCTCATGAGCGTCGTCACCTCAGCTAAATAATAGACTATTCTGCTTATGTTATAAAAAAAAGAAACGGGAGAAAAGGGACATGCTAGACAGAAAAATATAAGAAATTATAAAAGAGAGTAACAGAAAGATAGAGAGAGGTTGGACGAAAAAAAAAAGATAACGCTAATCTGTTTCAATGAAAAGATGTACAGAATTAAAGATAGAAAAAAGAACGAGAGTTAAATCAAGATTATTATACTTTTCACATATTGAAGTATTTCACAATAGCTCTTAAGTAAACATATCAAGCGATGTAATTATTAAATTTTCATAGTGTGGTATATCCACATGTCCAGCTAGTAAGTTCTAATTGCCTTAAATATTTTTATTTTTATTACATTGTTGTAGTCATATAAACTATTTGTATATCCCACCCTGTCAGCTGGAACATAAGAATACACCTACTGCCCCCTGTAAAGGGGTAAAATCCGATAATGGGGCCACCTATTGGCCGTGATTGGTAATTATGATGCTTAAGGACGAAATTCTGGGGACTGAGCTGTCTATGACACGCATCTCTCCAATTTGGCCCTCGCTTAGGCTAGACGGGCGGTCGGAGAGGCCCCTTTCAATCAATAGGCTAGTCATATCAGCTCTACAACCTATATAATTGTCCCGCTCTTAATGCTCTTGTGAAAAACACCCATCCCTTTTTATCATATATGTGCTAGAAGGTTGTAGCTGAGGGTTTTACTGTCTTTGATATGACGTTAAACTGCATCTAGTGGTGAGGTTTCAATTCTGGAGCTCTGGGGAGTGGGGAATGCCCCTTCTTCGCTATTACCTCAAGGTCTACTTAGACCCGGAGTGTTAGTACCTGTTAGGGTCCCATTAATGGGTTAAATAGAAAAAAATGAGTTATTAAAAATTGAGTTTCAAAACAATTTGAACACCCATCAAGAATGATTGGTTTGTTTGGTTTGTTTGGTTTTACGGCATATCAACCTCAGTGGGTCATTTAATGCCGATAACTAGACGGGCGGTCGGAGAGGCCCCTTTCAATCAATAGGCTAGTCATGTCAAGCTCTACAACCTATATAATTGTCCCAATCCTAATGTTCTTGTGACAAACACCCATTCCTTTTTATCATATATGTGCTAGAAGGTGGTAGCTGAGGGTTTTACTGTCTTTGATATGACGTTAAACTGCATCTAGTGGTGAGGTTCCAATTCTGGAGCTCTGGGGAGTGGGGAATGACCCTTCTTCGCTATTACCTCAAGGTCTACTTAGACCCGGAATGTTAGTACCTGTTTGGGTCCCATCAATGGGTTAAATAGAAAAAATGAGTTATTAAAAATTGAGTTTCAAAACAATTTGAACACCCATCA
>CM042146.1:51528987-51578987 GCA_023376005.1 Doryteuthis pealeii
ACTACAAGCTTGTTGTGCGATCAGATAAAATGTATGAAAAATTAGGTGTCATGGTAGACCTTTTTTTTGTCCAAGTTATCTCGTTCCCACAATGCACTGTGCCTTGACAAGAAATTACTCTCTCCCTTGCTTATCTAGGCGAGGAACACTGGATATTTTGTTACGAAGATCCTAACATATATAAACTAGCTAAGATAAAGAATATTAGCTTATTCTACTTCAACAGGTTCAATTTCGTCATGGTAGATTTAATTGTTTCCCATAGGTCTGCTTTGCTATTATATTGTTTGCTACCGTCATATAATTTCATCTTCACATTTGTCCGTAGATTTTCAATTGCATTCAGATCAAAACTTGATGACTATTCCATCATATTCTCTCCTGTAAATCTTTTATGCTCAAAGAATTCATGGGTAAGTTTAGATACAGGAAAAGGGGCATTGTCGTATATAAATACACTCTTCAGTTTGAAACTAAGGTCTTGGACCATGCAAAGCGTCTCAATCCTAAATCGCAATAGTTTAACCCCTTCGTCGATTTTGAATAGTCCAGTAATAGTTTGGTCGACAATTCCAACCCATATCATTCCATTACCACCTCCTTATTTTAGCCACAGGCACAACGTCTCAATTGGATAACTTCCATTCTTAGGCCCGTCCATCAAATGTCACTGGAGATTCGTCCGTGAAAAGTACTTTAGAAAAGTCAATTTTCCTGTATTTCTTGGTCCAATTTTGACACTTTGAAATATTAGCTTTAGTGAGAAGAGGTTGCCAAGGAGATTTTTCTTACAAATTCAAATTCACAAAGTATTCTACAACTTTTGTCCTTCTTGACCCCCCCCCCAATTCCAGCCTTTTCAAATATCTGAGCGCTGGTCAAAATAGGTTGTTTCGCTATAAATTGCTTTATTTTGCATACATCTCATGGAAGCAAGTTCTGCAAACCTTGTCCTTTCTTTCAAGTTCGCAACTTATTTTATTTTTTGTTATATTATAAACAGCCATATTTATCCTTCAGTCTCTGCAAAGCGCCTTTACTATCTCTAAATGTGGATAGGTATAATTATAGTATGTGGCCTACCTTTTGAATGTGGCCTACGAAATCATGTCTCTCTAATAGTATGTGGCCTACCAATAAAAGCATATTATAAGGTTATGATAATAACTGCTAAGCCTATTTTAGAATTAAATAGATCTCTGATTTATGTAAATTATGGATGAATTCTTTTTTAATAATTCCTTATTACTATATACAGCTTATGACTGAATTGAATTTCTCTAAATTGAATATATGTTAAAAATAATTATTTTCAATAAATTGCCTTCGACTTATACTATAAATATACTCTTACTGAGGTAGGGCACATTCAAACCGGATTGGCCACATTACTATAACAGAATCAAAAAGGTAGGCCACATAATATAACGGCACCCATTACTCCCAGTTTCACAATGACTAGGAGTGAAGTACCTGTTAGTCTTATCTATGGGTTAAATAGATCGAAAGATGAGATTTAAAAATGTGTTTTGGAAAATTAGTTTGTTATTTTCGGTTTTCAGCATTTATTCGATCCTTCCCTTTACTCAATTTTCAACAAATATCATGGACAAAAAGAAAAAAAAATAGTTTTAGATTTCAGAAGTTTTAAGCAAATATTAGTTTAATCTTCATACTAACTTCAGACAGTTTATTTTAGTTTTGTAAATTACAAGTATCTCAAAAATTAAGAATTAAAATAACAGAAAATTTTACTACGGGTGGAAATGGGCGAGTTTAAATTTGACAAATATTAGTTCAGAATCTTTTAATTTTTTTTTTATTTGCCTAATAAGTTGAGACTGGCTGTATATTAGCTTTTGTTAATATCTCTTTAAGAGACTACTGACTTAATTTTTATTCTTATATATATATATATATATATTTACCAAACCCCTCCGCACGAGCAGGATGTGACACAAGGTCAATTTCTTAGGCGGAGTTTAACAGGTTTAAATTCAGAGTTTTCCTTCTCCTAGACTGGTTACCTAGCCATGGTTAAAGAGCCCAGTCTGTCCTACTATTTACCCATAGCTGGAGGGAGAGTAGGATTCACACATTTCCCAAGTGTATTAGCGCAAAGTGAAATGCAATTACCACATCCAGGATTTGAACACGGGGCGACGAGTTCATTTCCCATGACTTTAACCATTACACCAAACGCTTCCTACTTTCCTTTTTATTCATATATAATTTACGTAAAAGAATCCCCCTTGATTTTTATTGTTGATACCTATCCAGTAAATTGATTCTCTACATATCATATCATTCTTTCGCCGTGTTCCCTTTTTGAATTCATTTTAAACAATTTTGTTTGTATATTTAGACAATTTAGGCATCAATTATGTCGGTCAGTGATGGGTATAGTGATTAATAGTTGCGAGATTTAAATTCATTGGTACCTTGACTTCTGAGTGATATAGTTTAAGAGTTTTCCTAGTTATGAGCTGTCACTCAGTACGTTTTTTGCTTTGTGTTGAGGGAGTTAAAATTTGAGGTACAAGCGAGTTTCAGATAACTGTTGTGCTTCATAAAATTTTAGACATAGGGTATTTCAAATGGGTGCCGTTGTAGTATGTGGCCTACCTGGTTTGAATGTGTCCTACTTCAGTAAGAGTATATTTATAGATATAAGTAGTAGGCAATTTATTGAAACTAATTATTTTTTACATTTTATATTTAATTTCAAGAAATGCAATTCAGTCATAAGCTGTATATAGTTATTTACTAAGCTTAGCTTATATGTGGCACAAGGCCAGAAGTGTGGGGCGCCCCAGTGAGAATCGAACTCACTAACAATAGTCTGCTAATCTAGCTTACTAACCATTACACCACGTGAGGTGCCCTAATAAGCTGTATATAGTTATTTACTAAGCTTAGCTTGATGTGGCACAAGGCCAGAAGTGTGGGGCGCCCAGTGAGAATCGAACTCACTAACAATAGTCTGCTAATCTAGCTTACTAACCATTACACACGTGAGGTGCCCTAATAGCTGTATATAGTTATTTACTAAGCTTAGCTTATATGTGGCACAAGGCCAGAAGTGTGGGGCGCCCAGTGAGAATCGAACTCACTAACAATAGTCTGCTAATCTAGCTTACTAACCATTACAACACGTGAGGTGCCCTCATAAGCTGTATATAGTTATTTACTAAGCTGAGCTTAGATGTGGCACAAGGCCAGAAGTGTGGGACGCCCAGTGAGAATCAAACTCACTAACAATAGTCTGCTAATCTAGCTTGCTAACCATTACACCACGTGAAGTGCCCTCATAAGCTGTATATAGTAATTAAGAAGAATTAAAGAAGAATTTATCCATAATTCACATGAATCAGAGATCTATTTGATTCTAAAATATTCTAAAATTCTGAAATAGGGGTTAAGGTTAGCAGTTATCATTATAACCTTATAATATACTTTTTATGGTAGGCCACGTTATAGAAAAGATACATGATTTTGTAGGCCATATTCAAAAGGTAAGGATACATATTATAATGATGCCTTCAAATGTTGTCCTTGAGAGCTTAGAGCAAGGATATTGCTAAAGCTGTTTCCTTAAATTTTACAGTATGAATTTTGCAAATGTTGTGCTTCCCACAATTTTAAAGCAACGATATCGCTAATGTTGTGATTCCTAAACTTTTAGAGCAAAGATATTGCAAACGTTGTTCTTCCCAAAGATTTTGGGCAAAGATATTGCAAACCTTGCACTTTCTGAGTGGTAAAACAGAGATACAGGTTGAAGTAGTTCGAGTTTCAAATATAATGTTAAAGTGTTGGCGGAATTTATTTACAATTAAGTAACATCTAACTTTATCAAAGCAAACTGTAATTATCGCTTGCAGCTAGTTGTCTATATCTAAACTTTTAGACTAAGGAATCGCGTGGTGTAATGGTTAAAGTCATGGGGAATTGACTCGTTGCCCCGAGTTCAAATCCTGGACATGCTAATTGCATTTCACTTTGCGCTAATACCCTTGGGAAAGGTATGAAACCTAATCTTCCTCCGGCTATGGATAAATAGTAGGGCAGACTGGGCTCTTTAACCTTGGTTAGGCAGCCGGTCTAGGAGAAAGAAAACTCTGAATACAAACCTGTTGAATTCCGCTTAATAAATTGACCTTGTGTCACATCCTGTTTGTCCGGAGTTGTTGGTAAATATGTATATCTAAAGTAAAGTAAAGTAAAGTCGACGGGGCGGCCTAAAGTCGGTATCAGCCAGTCAGCGAGGGAGTCTATCCCCTTTTCAATAGCACTAGACCAAGGAGATTGTTTTAGCATCTGAGGTGGAGCGCCACACCTACCATCAGCTCCTTACTTTACCGCACAGATCCCTGTGCTACTCATACGCTGAGTTGGCGGGGACCGGTATCGAACTAGAAACCTTGTGGTTTCTAGCCGAACGCTCTACCGACTAAGCTAACCCGGCCCCTAGATATGTATATCTAAACTTTTATAATTATCTTTATTTCCTTATTAAAGAAAAAAAACTCGTTTTGTTTTTCGATAAAAAAACGCGTTCTATTGTTGCGTCAAAAGTATAAGCTACTTAACACGTTAAACTCAAAGAGAATATTTTATGTTTGTCCGAGTTGATTTGATCTGATATTGGGAAAGCAAATCTTCCTGACGTTTGGTTCGAATGCCAAAAAGTTTTGTTTTTTTTTTTGGTTACTTTGGTTAATTGCCAACAACATAGAAAAATGGAAATTTCTACACAGTATTTGGCGATAATTATAGAAAAACTACTAAACAAAAAGTGAACTGATGTTTTTGTTTACGAAAAGCTTTTCGTTTACATAATACCCTTCTTCACAATCTAGAAACTTTCCCTAGAGTGAAAGCACTTATGTTACATAATCATTAGATACCTAATGATTATGACAATAGTGTAGAAATCATTATGGCGATCAGTACAGCTGATGGCCTTGAGAGTGAGTGACAGCGTTTGACCTCACTCTGACCTTGCGGTCTGGGGATGATCGTGAGAACTGGAAGGCGATAGAAGCCCCTTCCGGTTTAAGGTGTAAGCAACTCAGTCAGTTGGAGTTAGAACTTAGAAGCGAAGCTAGCAAGATGTGAGTCTCACTGCGTGATTGTCTGGTCTGGGGATCTACGAATAAAGTAACATCATCGTAAATCGAAGTCTTGTGTTAATTACTAAAAGCTAACAATGACACAGGGCTTCTGATAAGCAGTGATCCCCAACAGAAACCAGACCCGAAGTCCCCAAGAAACACCACGACAAGACCAGACCAAGATAGATGAAAGAAGAACCAAGCCGGCCAGAAGAATAGATGACCAGAGTAAGAAGAGGAAGTAAGAGAAGTATATAACATATAGATATTTAGTGCCGGTAAAGAAGGCTATGCAACACTTATCAGTCACTCGTTTCGCTTAATTTTCTCGAATCTTGATTTCTTTGCTTTTTCATTTTCATCTAAGCTGAAAAAGCCAAAAAAAAAACCCTTTTTATTAATATGATTGATTGATTGATCGATTTTAACGACATGTCAACCAGTCAAGGGTTATTTATGCATTAATGTTATGGAATCACGTTCACTGTGTTGCAGTTTTTTAGATATAAGTCGGGTGAAAGAAGCCTACTCCTAAATATAGACTCGTTGACTACCACGTGACCACCGAAGGCATTTCTATTGTCCAATCACTGGCACTGCTGCTGCTGCTTATGCTGTATTAATAGAGATCCCAATCTGATCTCATTTCATTGATACTTGGATTATCTTGGACGAAGGACTTACAAGGAATACGTTAACACAGGATTCTTATTGGCTTGCTTACTTATTCATTACATCTTGGAACGAAGGATGGCTGCCAGATACTTAACACACTGTACGTTCATATTTATATTTTTGTGTGCAGTTGTTTCTTAAAGTTTTTTTTGTTTTTTGCACACGGCCCGATCGAATATGGATAATGTTTAAACAAATATGTAATTGATCTATAGATTGAAAGCCTAAAAGGTAGTAGGGAAGTCCTAATTCTGGAGTTCTTGGCAATGTTTGGTTTGGTTTGTTTTGTTTTACGGCATATCAACCTCAGTGGGTCATTTAATGCCGATAAAGTTTTGAAATAAATCAATTCTTAATGGATAATACAATTTTTTTATAAATACATTTTTCTATTTAACCCATAGATGGGACCCTAACAGGTACTACCACTCCGGGCCAGAGTAGACCAGGGAGCAATGGTGATAAAGGGGTGCTCCACATTCCCCAAACATCCAAAACTGGAACCTCACCATCAGATAGTTTAACGTCATTCCCAGGACATGTAGACCCGCAGCCACCGCCTTCTAGCACCCATGTGATAAAAAGGAGTTGGGGCTTGCCATAAGGGCAATAGGGTTGGGAAAATCATATAGGTGCTAGGGCTTGATGTCTTGGCAATGTGATATACCCCTACGTCCATAGACCCGGAGTGGTAGTACCTGTTAGGGTCCCATGCATGGGTAAAATAGATTAAAATATGAGTTTATAAATGTGTTTAAAAATTGATTTAAAAAAATGAAAACTCAACAAGAATAAATAAAACAAAAATTATTTAGCATAAAATAAAAAAGCTTGGCATACTATAAAATCCAACCAACCACCCAAACAGGTACTATCACTCTAGGTCAGAGTTGGCCTGGTAGTACTGGCAATGAAGTAGTACTCCACATCTCCTATTGCTACTTGGGGCTCACTATCAGATGCAGTTGCAATACCCAGGATACCATCTTTGGGTGGAGATCTTATCTCTCTGTTGATGGTACGGTCAATGTATTCTAATCTCTACCCTCAGGATGTTTTACTAATGTGAGTAGAATATGATTAACATGTGACTTGAACTTGGTATATTTAGTTCTAAGTGACAGTTATCTCTGGATCCCGAGTTCAATCCTGAGTAGAGGCAGTTAGAAAAATAATCAACACAACTCCTACCTCGGCTATGGTTAGCGTAATGAGAACAGGATACCCCCGTGGACTAAATAAAGGGTTAGGTTCAAAGTTCCGTGATGGCTCCCGATTACGACAAGAAAGTTCTCGTGTTCGAAAAGAAGGTTCCCGAGTCCGAGAAGGTTCCCGAGTCCGACAAGAAATACCTGAAGAAGGCCGGAGGGCATATCGGTCGAAACGTTGTGCAAATAATAATGAAGATGGGGA
Organism: Doryteuthis pealeii; assembly: GCA_023376005.1. Taxonomy (NCBI): domain Eukaryota; kingdom Metazoa; phylum Mollusca; class Cephalopoda; order Myopsida; family Loliginidae; genus Doryteuthis; species Doryteuthis pealeii. The sequence goes on from CM042146.1 coordinate 51,536,193, forward strand.
CAATGGTCCGAATAACGCAGATAATATAAACCATTTTTTTTAAATCACCAACGGCTTTTAATAGTACCCCTTAATGAATCTAAGAAAAAACAGCCAGCAATTTAAAAAAAAAAAAGTTTTTTTCTTCCAGGGACCTCAACACTATCTCTCTACTAATAACTCTTTTCATATTAGGACATTTCACTCATGAGATTATGTATAAGCTCTTTCTTCTATCTCATTTGTCATGTTTTTTATTCTATTCTGTTAAGATTTCTCAGGCATTAGAAATATTCTTGTTATTACTTTGTCGTGAATTGTTCTCAGATTTATTCTGTACTAGAAGTGGCTACCCGGGGTTGCCTGTGTAGAGGTATGGGGGGGAGATAGTCTCGCAGATCCATTATTGTTGAATTGCAAGTTGGATCCCTCCAGGATGCCCCACAAAAATCCCTATGTAAAAAAAAAACACCTTACGTTGATGAAAAGAAAAATTAATGACTCCTATATTAAATGCAAAAAAAAAAAATTCCATGCTGTTATCATATTTAAAAAAAAATATTTTCATGAATATGAATCAAATCATCATTATTTTGGCTCAAAAACCAAGCACTGGTGATATTTAATGTGTATATATATTTACTTTGTCGTTTATTGTTTTACTTTCGAAGTTTCCTCCGGACATACACATACACACAACTGCCCTTTATATATGTATAGATTACATTCGGACATACACACACATATATGTATATACATTACATACATACACATAATATGTATAGAGTACATTTGGACATACACACATCTGCCCTTTATATATGTATAGATTACATTTGGACATACATATACACAACTGCCCATTATATATGTATAGATTACATTTGGACATACATACACACAACTGCCCTTTATATATGTATAGATTACATTTGGACATACATACACACAACTGCCCTTTATATATATATAGATTGCATATGGACATACATACATACAACTGCCCTTTATATATGCATAGACTACATTGGGACATACATATACACAACTGCCCTTTATATATGTATAGAGTACATTTGGACATACATATACACAACTGCCCTTTATATGTGTATAGATTACATTTGGACATACATACACACAACTGCCCTTTATATGTGTATAGATTACATTTGGACATACATACACACAACTGACGAAACGATATCCAACCAACTCTGGGGTTTTTTTTCTTTTAAATTCTCATGAGATTTTATTGTCAGATTTTGTTCTTTGTATCCACTGATCCATTATTCATTCAAAATTTTGTTGAAATTCATTTTCAGAACCATCAAGAAGTTGGTTATTTCCGAAAAGGTTACTGGTGTGTCAAGCAATGGTCAACGGACACCATCGACAAAATCTACGAGTTCTACATGATGTCTATCATTCTGCTTATTCCAGTGGCCGTTATGTCATTTGCCTATGCCAGTATTTGCAAAGAGCTCTGGATTGTCAGCCATAACAGAACAGCGATGAGAGACGGACAGTAAGTTGGCATTTTTTTATTCTGACAAGAACACATTTTGTTTGAAAGTAAGAATTGTCTTGTAACGTCACATCTATTAATAATGGAGATTCGGTCTTTATGTGTCTATAACCGAGACTACGTCACTACTTACGTCACAATACCCCAAATCATCAATACATAGAATAAAGATAAATTAATACTAATAAGATAAAAATAAGCTGTTTCTTATAATTCAACATTTGCATTCTTTCCATTGTAATAATGAGAATTTAAATAAATAAACTATATATTAATTAAATTGATAAAGTATATCAACTATGAAATTAAATAGTATTATTATTTTAAAAGGAAAAAATATTTGCGAAATTTTTAATCAATTTTAAAAATTATTATTTACTCTCGTCCTTTTTGCAGTAACAAGAAGTTAACTAAAAAAATATAAATAAATAGATACCTACGATTTTGTGTAAGATTTATGTGAAAAATATTCAAAATGTTTATTTGATTGATAACACTGGTTTACAAAGAAATTGAGGCAAGCACAAAAATAGCTGTTTTAACCTAATTTGGGGGTGCTGAATTCAGATTGGAAATCCGTTTTTACTCATCACCTCTAGTTTTTTCAGATATGCATACTGTACATTTTGTACACATACTGTACATAAAGGCGTATATGCATTCAGGATTATTTTCTAATATTGTGTGACTTATGTCTTCTTTTTTAGCTATTATGCAATAAATGTAAGTGATAGCATTACATTATATATATATATAGCTATATACCAAGACGGATTTTGGCAGTTAAGCGTAGCCAACACGTCACAATCAACAGCCAGTAGTGCACTGATCAGTAGTGCACTGGCAGTCAGCAGATCATCTAAGAAAACACATTTCTAACTCTCTGTGGTACTATGAATTGTGTACATTGTGTCATCGAAGTATATTTATTCCGTCAATGTTTTTTTTATCTATCCAGTTTTATCCGTAATAAGCTGCTGCAACTGTTGAAATAAGCACGTATATAGTCTGTATATATTAAAATGAGACTATTTAAAAGACAGAAAACTAGAGATGATAGAGCAAAACTGTTTATAAATTGAATTCAGCACACCCAAATTACTAAAAAAAACACCTATTCACATTCTTGCCTTAGACAAAAAATATTGTTTTGTAAACCAGTGTAATTAATAGATGCGCGCAACTTTTTATTTGAAGTGAACAGATCTAAGTTTCCATTTCAAATTGATTTATTCGTTTTTACTCCTATAATAAATTTGATGATTTTACTTATGATACAAACACTCTGACATTGAATTTTAAACTTCCATAACCCCAGTTAACATCTTTCAAAAATAAGTTTTTAAATCGCCTGGTAGGCATTTTTTTCTAGTGTACATAATGTAAATAATAGAAGAACAATTTAACTATGTAATATAGATTTAAGTACAACAAAATTGTATACATTAAAGAACAGAAATAAAGATGAACGAAAGATTATTATTTATCCAGAATATACATCTTATTATAATAGAGATTGTGTGTTTTTCTGTCTGTAACCGAAACTATATTACCACTCAAGTCACAATTCATTTACTTATTTATGTCACATTCTCCATGATTTTATTTTTATTTAAACCTCAATTATCAATAAAATTGTTTTACATTATTAATACTGTTGACCACATCTGCATACTAATAACATGCGAGTGTATTTATATATACAACAAAATAGCGGTTTACACTGTGAACGGGAAGGATAATTTGCATATTGATATTAAAAATTTTATTTTAATAAATATGCGCTTGGTAGTATTGATTTCTAATTGTTCGGTTTTATCTTAATGAATATGAGCAAAAATCTCGTGAATAAATCTTAAAAGAAATCCATTAACAAGAAGAATTAACTGTAATGTTATTATTTATTTCCTATTTTAACTCAATAGTTAAATTAGGAAAATTTAGCAATGAAAGATGGGAGTGGTGGAATAGTAAGTTTCAGTTGTTCAATTTTTCGATTATACCCCCCTCTGTTTCAAATCTTTTTATCTGGATTCTTATTTAGCTTCATTAGCCTTTCTAATTTAGTACAATATCTTATCACTTTAAAACTTAAATACTTGCACCCGGAGGGTGCATATATTTGCTAGTTCTTCTAAGGGAAATATGGGTCGCTTGAAACACACAGTGTGCATTGGGCCGATCTATGATTTTAATCCTTCAATCTAAGCAACACTGTACCACTATTTATATCAGATGGACATCGGCCATTTTCATTCTTTGGTGATCAGTGTTCTAACTCAAGTGTAGGCAGCGACATTTTATTCAAATATGGCAACCACATAGTCAATGACTGAACATGTTTAAGACCAACTTTTAGAGGTGGGTGAGGGTCTTCATGTCCTGAGTATGACGTTAAACTCAGATAGTGAAGTTCCAGTTCTGGAGGTCTGGAGAATGTGGAACACCCCTTCATCACCATTGCTCTCAGGTCCACTCTGACTTGGAGTGGTAGTACCTGTTAGGGTCCCATCTATGGGTTAAATAGAAAAACACGAGTTTTAAAAAAAACATCTAGTACCCATCAAGAATGAATAAAACAAAACATCTTTGGCATAAAATGACCCAATGGGTTGACATGCCGTAAAAGCAAACAACCAAATCTAACCAATCTTTTAGAAAAGAAGAATTTAATCCGAAATTTAATTATATGAAATTAAATAACGATGTATATCATCATCATCATCATCATCATCATAGTGTGGCCGTCGTCGTCGTGCTGGCTTCACAGATTCCTATGATACTCTCTAGCCAACTGTACACAGTTATACACGTACGCACACACACACACACACACGCACGCACGCACGCACGCACACATACACATACACACACACACACACACACACACACACACACACACACACACATATATATATATCTATATATGAGAAGAAAATGTTTTAAAAATATAACAGGATGTAATGATCAGGAAACAATTTTTTTTTTGTGTCAATACTTAAGCATTTCTATATATTGTACCATCTTCAGGACACAGTTAAGTAATGTTTATGTGAGGGAGAAAATGAAAGATGTTAAGTGTATAGTGAATGTGTGAATATGATGTTATTAACCGTTACTTTTTATATGCGCGTTTGTTTACGAAAGTCAATGACGTGATCAATGCATGTGCAAAAATTACTTAACAGTGTCCTGAAGATGGTACAATATACCGAAATGCTTAAGTATTGACACAAAAAAAAAAATTGTTTCCTGATCTGTGTTTGTTATATTTAAAAAATATTTTCTTCTCATATTGTCGGATTAATTTCCTCACCGTATTTCCATATCTATATATATATCTTTTATAAGCAGATATTATTGAAGACCGCCGAATATTTCCTCTTTATGATCTTTATCTGTATTCTTTTTAGTCTACTAGTGGTTTTTCGTAAATTGAGATCCAATTGGTAGAGAAACTGTCCCAAACACTTTCGACCATTTCGCTGGTCGTCATCGGGGGATTGTAGGTTACAGTGTGTTAGGGTTTTTTGCTTCTCCTTTGAATTTATTCACTCATTTATTTACTGCACTTTCAAATCTAATATTATATTTTTTCAGAGTTGCTAAGATTAATGTGTTAGTTATTGAAAATATTTAGTATATTATTGCCCGTATTAAATGTTATTTTATTAATGTTAGGTGTGTTGTTTTTATACAATTCGCCTCAAGAATTTGTAGGTGTTTTTATTGATATCTTTTATAAAGGATTTTGGTATTTTTGGTGAGAATTTTTCTTATGTCGGAGAAAGTGAATTTGTCTGTATGTTATGTAATTAGAATTTGTTTTATGGTGCTAGTATCAGAAACGATGAGAGAGTTGTGTTCTGTTTTTGTCATTTTTTCTCTATTAATGTAGATATTTTAAATACCCCCCCACCCAGATATTTATCGTCAAATCAATGTAAATATTTTACAACTCCCTCTTAAGAAAAAGTGAGTGATAGTTAGATCAAGATTATTATACTTTTTACATATCTAACTATTTTTCGAAAGCTCTTAAGTAAACATATCAAACGTTGTAAAAATTGAATTATCATACTGTAGTATATTCACAGGTCCTGCTAGTTTTATTTATTTGACCTTGGATGTATTGTAGTTTGTTTTTTTGTTTTTTGTTCGTTTTTTGGTATGAGTTAATTCTTTCGGTATTTTCTTAAGTTTCTGCTCAGGTGTTTGGTTTCTTTAGAGTAAAGATGTTTTTTTTCAAGTCATCCCGTTTTTTAAATGTTTCTGACTCCCGAGGGACACTACACAGCTGTTGCTTCTATGTAAACGGTTACAAAGTTGTCGTATTCATCATTTGGAGTAGGTCTTTCAGATGTATTTTAGAAAGTATCAAGCCTGTTTCTTACAGTTACTGAATAGTGATTGTATATATCGTCATTGGTAACTGAGGACGATTCAGATTGTAAAACCTTATTTGTTTGCATTTATTTCTATGAAAGGTAAAATGGAGATGAATCCGAAAATATGTGTAGAAAGTTTTGTAGAAAAAAACAAGATGTTTAAAGTTTTGCTGACAGAAATCTGTTTCAGCCATACGCGGTCTTTATCAAAGCAACATTGTAAACGGAAAGACGAAATAAATATATCATTAATCACGAGGCACAGAACGCTCTCGATCAGTACCGGAAATTTTCAAATAATTTTAAAAATGCGTATTTTATATTAAAAATAAAATAAATGTTATTTTCTAAAATTATAAGCATTTTTATCAATAAAAAACTCAAAAGAGTTCCGGTACTGATCGAGAGCGTTCTGTGCCTCGTGATTAATGATATATTTATTTCGTTTTTCCGTTTACAATGTTGCTTTTATTTCTATGTTAAATTTTACGGCATGTCAACCCTTGTTGAATTACTTTATGCCGAAGACATTGTAAACGTGTTTGTAAAATAGACAGTGTTTATTCCTATGTATATTCAAGCAAATCTTTGCCGAAACGATTCTACTCCTTCCAAAAAAGAGTAAGTCTTAAAGTTAATAGCTGTTTACCCACTTCTTGTTTATCAATATATAGTCGAGCAGTACTTTTGAGCTATTTGGATAGGTGTCTATATATTAAATAGGCCGGGTTAGCTCAGTCGGTAGAGCGTTCGGCTAGAAACCATTAAGGTTCCTAGTTCAATACCGGTCCTCGCCAACTCAGCGTATGAGTAGCACAGTAATGAGCTGATGGTTGGTGTGGCGCTCCACCTCAGACGCTAAAATAATCTACTTGGTCTAGCGTAAGTGAAAAGGGGTTAGACTCCCTCGCTGATTGGCTGATACCGATTTAAGGCCGCCCCGACGACTTTACTTTTACTTTACTATATATCCACGCTCTATTCTGAAAATTAGTGTGTAGATGCACAAACTTGTTATCGAGAGCCAACTGTTCCCTATTTCTATTTGTAGAAAGAAGGATTTATCATTTCGAGATAAGACACACACAGCATAACCACTTCTATATATCGACCGTGCCAGTGGGGGCAGCAGTACAACTTCCGGTAAAAATAGCCAATCAGCAACCAAGATTTCAAGCATTTAAGATTTTTCACTGTTTTGATCGGGCTAACCAATGGATGACTGCTGATTTCTATTGGAGGTTTACTATAGACTTGATGTCCAAATGCAACAGTGGCTACTAAAATATAAGAGGTGGAGCTCAACACCTACCATCAGCTCCCCACCTTACTACACTTATCAAAGCAGTGATACTCAGGCGCTGAGTCGGCGAGGAGACAGTATCGAACTCTTGACATTGTTACTTTTACTTTTACTGTTACAGCTAGTTACTTGTGAAAAGAAAATATGGAACATCTGTTGGCTACACCACTTGGACTCTAATGAAACACCTGGAGAAAAAGCTCAATTGGAACTATAATGCTAAATCGCCACATCTACCATAAGCTCCCTAAATGCTGTGTACTGAGTGTAATAGATTGGACATGAAGTCCAGAGCGCTTGGTTACTAACAGTCCCTCTTATATATATATATATATATGTTTCTGTAAACAGTCTTTTTTTAACGGATATCTTCTCTTCCCATCTATGTCGCTCTTTGATGAAGACCAACTTATCGATTTGGTCGAAACAGTACTGTCAGCAATTACATAACAAACATCATATGTTTTTTCATAATGTTAAATTTCATACTGTCGGATTAATTTCCATCTATTTTTCATATTTGTCAAATGAAAAAACATTATATCTGGGACTTTTACACCTTGAAGACTTTCATCTATAACTACGGACTTATCAACGCCACAAGTAAATTTTGGAAATCTAACATCTTTTTTCAAATTACCATGTGGACTTGTATATTTTTTAACAGCTGAAAAATATATACTATACTATTTTGATACCCACTTTACATTTTTATATAAACTTTTACAACAAACTCTTTTGAGGTTTTCTATAAACTATAATGCTTCTGATTTTTTAAAAATTAAAAATAAAATTTATTTTATTTTTTAAAACAGAAAATGCATTTTTCAAAAACTTCAGCGGTTGAACTCAGCGTTAGTTTCTGTAAACAGTCTTTTTTTAACGGATATCTTCTCTTCCCATCTATGTCGCTCTTTGATGAAGACCAACTTATCGATTTGGTCGAAACAGTACTGTCAGCAATTACATAACAAACATCATATGTTTTTTCATAATGTTAAATTTCATACTGTCGGATTAATTTCCATCTATTTTTCATATATATATATATATATATATATATATATATATATATATATATATATATGATTGAAAAGACATAGAAAACAATGTTAATAGTATGCTGACAGATATCTGTCAGCATACTATTAGCATTTGTTTTTAACTCTTTTCAATCATACTGGCGGATATATTTCCATATATTATTATTATAATGTACTTAGCCGGCAATAGTGTAAGGAACTTAATAAAATAGTGTTACGATTTTATGGGCCATCTTTTAGGCTTCAAGCAAGAGCGCTTGTCAAGCGGAAAACCTTGGTTGTTCCTTGGTGCTACTCAGTATTGCAAGTCCTTCATCAATGATTGTAAATGGACGCCTCTCAGTATCAGTGATTAACTAGTCAACCGGCCACGCATTTGGGTTGTTGATTGGCTGAGGTTTAAACCACGTGTCCTCGCTTAGTCTATAAATGTAAGTGTTGTATTGTAACACAGCTTATTTACAGAATCATCCAACAAATGGTTTGTTAAGCGAAAAACTGTACTTACTTATTGTTTGCATATTGTAAATGATGCACATTTGATAAAGAATAGTTCACTAAAAACATCGAAAATTGATAACATTCAAGAATTTACTTGTAAGAGCTTTTCTAAAGAGTTTTCTAAAGAAAGCTGGAATAAGAAAGTGGTGAAGATTATTTACAACAGAAAGGACTAATGTGGGCGATGATTAATTACCAGCTGATATATATACGTGTGTTTGTGGCTCTCTCTGTGTGTATGTATACATGTATGTATACATATATGTATGTATACATGTATGTATGCATATATATATGCATATATATATATATTATGTGTGTGTGTGTGTGTGTGTGTGTGTTAATTTAATATACAAACTTGTTGGTAAATCTTTGCGGTGAGAAAAAAAACAGCAAATAGTTTGATTGTAAAAATATCAACCAAACTTCAACCGGGAAGAAAAAAAAAATTGGAAAAAAGAAAAGACCAAGATAATCGTATTAACAAAAAATAATCTATTAGTACAATATTTGGGCCAAAAGAAAAAACAATTTATATGCATATATATATAAGATATATATATTCATACAAAACCGCCAGGAGACTAAAGCTAATAAGTAAAAAGTGCTCAATACCTAAATTGAGCAAATAATAAAGATATATATATACTTATCTAAATATATAAGAGTACATTTTTGGTATGTACGTGTCGATCTATAACACAGAAAAGAGAAGTCACTCAGATTTGAAATCTTGCATAGATTAATAGTCTTCTAACTAAGAAGTCAAATTTGATTATTAATTTACTAAATTAGGGTTATTAATTATTAAAGCCAAAATCACCCAATTTGCAGGACTGTCCATATACCAGAGCCTGCTGATAATAAATATTGTCCACTAGCTGACTTTTTTACAGCGATTCATAGTGATTTAACAGCAGGAGAATGTATATTTAGCGATAATTTCGCAGTCTNTCTAAGCTGTTCTGCTACGGATTATTTATCATCCTCATTCTCTGGTTCAATTCTTTAAATTATTTATATCGTTGAATAAGAAAATAATATAATCTTTCTGAATATGCAATTTTTATGTGTTTTTAATTAACTGAATTGTTCTTTTACAGCGTCGTTAAAAAAATTCTGGTTCAGAGAGCTGATATGGTTTTTTTTTGTTTCATTCTAAATTTCAAGAAAAGAAATAGATTCCGTTTTGTTTCGTCTATTACGGTTCAGATTTCTTTAAGATATCTATACTGGTTCGAAAGAAGAAGGACATATACTCTCTAAATATTGTAAATCTGAATTTTGAGTTTTATCAATTGAATTATTCTTTACTGTGAGCTAAAAAAAATTATATTTTGCTTCAGTCAGCCTAGAATTCGTTATCATTTTTTCAAAAGGTTAAATTTTAACATAAAACAAATCTTATTTATCGCATATTTTCTGTTTCTATCTTAAAATATCTTTTCGTTAGAAAAAGATCTTTTCTAAATATGTAATTAGTATGTCGTTTCATACATTGAATTATTTTTAAAGCGAATTAAATACCCGCTTATGATCTAAGGAAAAAAAACAAAGCCAGAATCTAGATAAAAAAAAAAAATTTTTTTTTTCTCCAGGGACCCTCAACACTATCTCTCTACTAATAACTCTTTTCATATTATGATATTTCACTCATAAGATTATGTATCTCTTTCTTCTATCTCATTTGTCATGTTTTTTTATTCTATTCTGTTAAGATTTCTCAGGCAATAGAAATATTCTTGTTATTACTTCGTCGTGAATTGTTCACTGATTTGTTCTGTACTAGAAGTGGCTACCCGGCGTTGCCTGTGTAGAGGTATGGGGGAGAGATAGTCTCGCAGATCCATTATTGTTGAATTGCAAGTTGGATCCCTCCAGGATGCCCCCACAAAATCCCTATGTAAAAAAAAAAACACCTTACGTTGATGAAAAGAAAAATTAATGACTCCTATATTAAATGCAAAAAAAAATTCCATGCTGTTATCATATTTTTTTAAAATTATCTTCATGAATATGAATCAAATCTTCATTATTTTGGCTTAAAGACCAAGCCCTGGTGATATTTAATGTGTGTATATATATTTACTTTGTCGTTAATTGTTTTACTTTCGAAGTTTCCTCCGGACATATACATACACACAACTGCCCTTTATATATGTATAGATTACATTCGGACATACATACACACATCTGCCCTTTATATATGTATAAATTACATTCGGACATACATACGCACAACTGCCTTTTATGTGTATAGATTACATTCGGACATACATACACACAACTGCCCTTATATATGTATAGATTACATTGGACATACATACACACAACTGCCCTTTATATGTATGGATTACATTTGGACATACATACACACAACTGCCCTTTATATATGTATAGATTACATTTGGACATACATACACACAACTGCCCTTTATATATGTATAGATACATTTGGATATACATACACACAACTGCCCTTTATATATGTATATATTACATTTTGGACATACATAAACACAACTGCCCTTATATATGTATAGATTACATTCGGACATACATACACACAACTGCCCTTTATATATGTATAGATTACATTCGGATATACATACACACAACTGCCCTTATATATGTATAGATTACATTCGGACATACATACACACAACTGACGTTTATATATGCATAGATTACATTAGACATACATACACACAACTGCCCTTTATATATGTATAGATTACATTCGGACATACATACACACAACTGCCCTTTATATATGTATAGATTATATGTGGACATGCATACACACAACTGCCCTTAATATGGATAGATTACATTCGGACATACATACACACAACTGCCCTTTATATGTATAGATTACATTTGGATATACATACACACAACTACCCTTTAATATGTATAGATTACATTTGGACATACATACACACAACTGCCCTTTATATGTATAGATTACATTTGGACATACATACACACAACTGCCCTTTATATATGTATAGATTACATTTGGACATACATGCACACAACTGCCCTTTACATATGTATAGATTACATTTGGACATGCATACACAACTGCCCTTTATATATGTATAGATTACATTCGGACATACATACACACAACTGCCCTTTATATATATATAGATTACATTCGACATACATACACACAACTGCCCTTTATATATGTATAGATTACATTTGGACATACATACACACAACTGCCCTTATATATGTATAGATTACATTTGACGTACATACATACAACTGCCCTTTATATATGTATAGATTACATTTGGACATACATACACACAACTGCCCTTTATATGTGCATAGATTACATTCGGACATACATACACACAACTGCCATTATATATGTATAGATTACATATGGACATACATACATACAACTGCCCTTATATATTGCATAGATTACATTTGGACATACATACACAACTGCCCTTTATATATGTATAGAGCATTTGGACATACATATACACAACTGCCTTTATATATGTATAGATTACATTTGGACATACATATACACAACTGCCCGTTATATATGTATAGATCACATTTGGACATATATACACACAACTGCCCGTTATATATGTATAGATCACATTTGGACATATATACACACCACTGCCCTTTATATATGTATAGATTACATTTGGACGTATATACACACAACTGCCCTTTATATATGTATAGATTACATTTGGACATACATACACACAACTGCCCTTTATATATGTATAGATTACATTTGCACATACATACACACAACTGCCCTTTATATATTTATAGATTACATTCGGACATACATACACACAACTGCACTTTATATATGTATAGATTACATTTGGACATACATACACACAACTGCCCTTTATATATGTATAGATTACATTTGCACATACATACACACAACTGCCCTTTATATATGTATAGATTACATTCGGACATACATACACACAACTGCCCTTTATATATGGATAGATTACATTTGGACATACATACACACAACTGCCCTTTATATATGGATAGATGACGAAACGATATCCAACCAACTCTGGGTTTTTTTTTCATTTAAATTGTCATCAGATTTTATTGTCAGATTTTGTTCTTTGTATCCACTGATCCATTATTCATTCAAAATTTTGTTGAAATTCCTTTTCAGAACCACCAAGAAGTTGGTTATTTCCGAAAAGGTTACTGGTGTGTCAAGCAATGGTCAACGGACACCATCGACAAAATCTACGAGTTCTACATGATGTCTATCATTCTGCTTATTCCAGTGGCCGTTATGTCATTTGCCTATGCCAGTATTTGCAAAGAGCTCTGGATTGTCAGCCATAACAGAACAGCGATGAGAGACGGACAGTAAGTTGGCATTTTTTTTATTCTGACTAGAACACATTTTGTTTGAAAGTAAGCATTGTCTTGTAACGTCACATCTATTAATAATGGAGATTCGGTCTTTATTTGTCTATAACCGAAACTACGTCACTACTTACCTCACAATACCCAAAATCGTCAATACACAGAATAAAGATAAATTAATTCTTATAAGATAAATAAAAGCTGTTCCTTATAATTCAACATTTGCATTCTTTCCATTGGAATAATGAGAATCTAAATAAATAAACTATATATTATTTGCATTGATAAAGTATGAAATTAAATTGTATTATTATTCATGATAAAGTATGAAATTAAATTGTATTATTATTTTAAAAGGAAAAAATATTTGCGAAATTTTTAATCAATTTTAAAAATTATTATTTACTCTCGCCCTTTTTGCAGTAACAAGAAGTTAGCTAAAAAAATACAAATAAATGAATACCTACGATTTTGTGTAAGATTTATTGTGAAAAATATTCAAAATGATTATTTGATTGATAACACTGGTTTACAAAGAAATTGAGGCAAGCACAAAAATACCTGTTTTAACCTAATTTGGGGGTGCTGAATTCAGATTGGAAATCCGTTTTTACTCATCACCTCTAGTTTTTTAGATATGCATACTGTACATTTTGTACACATACTGTACATAAAGGCGTATATGCATTCAGGGTTAATTTCTAATATTGTGTGACTTATGTCTTCTTTTTTAGTTATTATGCAATAAATGTAAGTGATAGCATTACATTATATATATATATAGCTATATATCAAGATGGATTTTGGCAGTTAAGCGTAGCCAACACGTCTCAATCAACAGCCAGTAGTGCACTGGCCAGTAGTGCATGGCAGTCAGCAGATCATCTAAGAAAACACATTTCTAACTGTCTGCGGTACTATGAATTGTGTACATTGTGTCATCCAAGTATATTTATTCCGCCAATGTTTTTTTATCTATCCAGTTTTATCCGTAATAAGCTGCTGCAACTGTTGAAATAAGCACGTATATAGTCTGTAAATATTAAAATGAGACTATTTAAAAGACAGAAAACTAGAGGTGATAGAGCAAAACTGTTTATAAATTGAATTCAGCACACCCAAATTAGTAAAAAAAACACCTATTCACATTCTTGCCTCAGACAAAAAATATTGTTTTGTAAACCAGTATAATTAATAGATGCGCGCAACATTTTATTTGAAGTGAACAGATCTAAGTCTCCATTTCAAATTGATTTATTCGTTTTTACACCTATAATAAGTTTTATGATTTTACTTATGATACAAACACTTTGACATTGAGTTTTAAACTTCCATACCCCCAGTTAACACCTTTCAAAAATAAGTTTTTAGATCGCCTGGTAGGCATTTTTTTTCTAGTGTACATAATGTAAATAATAGAAGAACAACTTAACTATGTAATATACATTTAAGTACAACAAAATTGTATACATTAAAGAACAGAAATAAAGATGAACGAAAGATTATTATTTATCCAGAATATACATCTTATTATAATAGAGATTGTGTGTTTTTCTGTCTGTAACCGAAACTATATTACCACTCAAGTCACAATTCATTTACTTATTTACGTCACATTCTCCATGATTTTATTTTTATTTAAACCTCAATTATCAATAAAATTGTTTTACATTATTAATACTGTTGGCCACATCTGCATACTAATAACATGCGAGTGTATTTATATATACAACAAAATAGCGGTTTACACTGTGAACGGGAAGGCTAATTTGCATATTGATATTAAACATTTTATTTTAATAAATATGCGCTTGGTAGTATTGATTTCTAATTGTTCGGTTTTATCTTAATGAATATGAGCAAAAATCTCGTGGATAAATCTTAAAAGAAATCCATTAACAAGAAGAATTAACTGTAATGTTATTATTTATTTCCTATTTTAACTCAATAGTTAAATTAGGAAAATTTAGCAATGAAAGATGGGAGTGGTGGAATAGTAAGTTTCAGTTGTTCAATTTTTCGATTATACCCCCCTCTGTTTCAAATCTTTTTATCTGGATTCTTATTTAGTTTCATTAGCCTTTCTAATTTAGTACAATATCTTATCACTTTAAAACTTAAATACTTGCACCCGGAGGGTGCATATATTTGCTAGTTCCTCTAAGGAAAATATGGGTCGCTTGAAACACACGGTGTGCACTGGGCGAATCTATGGTTTTAATCCTTCAATCTAAGCAACGCGGTACCACTATTTATATCAGATGGGCATTGACCATTTTCATTCTCTGGTGATCAGTGTTCTAACTCAAGTGTGGGCAGCGACATTTTTATTCAAATATGACAACCACATAGTCAATGACTGAACATGTTTAAGACAAACTTTTAGAGGTGGCTGAGGGTCTTCATGTCCTGAGTATGACGTTAAACTCAGATAGTGAAGTTCCAGTTCTGTAGTTCTGGAGAATGTGGAACACCCCTTCATCACCATTGCTCTCAAGTCCACTCTGACTTGGAGTGGTAGTACCTGTTAGGGTCCCATCTATGGGTTAAATAGAAAAACACGAGTTTTAAAAAAACATCGAGTACCCATCAAGAATGAATAAAACAAAACATCTTTGGCATAAAATGACCCAATGGGTTGACATGCCGTAAAACCAAACAACCAAATCTAACCAATCTTTTAGAAAAGAAGAATTTAATCCGAAATTTAATTATATGAAATTAAATAACGATGTACATCATCATCATCATCATCATCATCATCATAGTGTCGTCGTCGTGCTGGCTTCACAGATTCCCATGATTCTCTCTAGCCAACTGTACACAGTTATACACGTACGCACACGCACACACACACGCACGCACACATATACACACACACATACACACACACACACATATATATATATATATATATATATATATATATATATGAGAAGAAAATGTTTTAAAAATATAACAGGATGTTATGATCAGGAAACAATTTTTTTGTGTCAATACTTAAGCATTTCTATATATTGTAACATCTTCAGGACACTGTTAAGTAATGTTTATGTGAGGGAGAAAATGAAAGATGTTAAGTGTATAGTGAATGTGTGAATATGATGTAATTAACCGTTACTTTTTATATGCGCGTTTGTTTACGAAAGCCAATGACGTGATCAATGCATGTGCAAAAATTACTTAACAGTGTCCTGAAGATGGTACATTATACCGAAATGCTTAAGTATTGACACAAAAAAATTGTTTCCTGATCATAACATTCTGTGTTTGTTATATTCAAAAAATATTTTCTTCTCATATTGTCGGATTAATTTCCTCACCGTATTTCCATATCTATATATATATCTTGTATAAGCAGATATTATTGAAGACCACGGAATATTTCTTCTTTATGATCTTTATCTGTATTCTTTTTAGTCTTCAAGTGGTTTTTCGTAAATTGGGATCCAATTGGTAGAGAAACTATCCCAAACACTTTCGACTATTTCGCTGGTCGTCATCGGGGGATTGTATGTTACAGTGTGTTAGGGTTTTTTGCTTCTCATTTGAATTTATTCACTCATTTATTTACTGCACTTTCAAATCTAATAATATATTTTTTCAGAGTTGCTAAGATTAATGTGTTAGTTATTGAAAATATTTAGTATATTATTGCCCGTATTAAATGCTATTTTATTAATGTTAGGTGTGTTGTTTTTATACAATTCGTCTCAAGAATTTGTAGATGTTTTTATTGATATCTTTTATAAAGGATTTTGGTATTTTCGGTGGGAATTTTTCTTATGTCGGAGAAAGTGAATTTGTCTGTATGTTATGTAATTAGAATTTGTTTTATGGTGCTAGTATCAGAAACGATGAGAGAGTTGTGGTTCTGTTTTTGTAATTTTTTCTCTATTAATGTAGATATTTTAAATACCCCCCCCCCCCAGATATTTATCGGCAAATCAATGTAAATATTTTACAACTCCCTCTTAAGAAAAAATGACTGATAGTTAAATCAAGATTATTATACTTTTTACATATCTAACTATTTTTCGAAAGCTCTTAAGTAAACATATCAAACGTTGTAAAAATTGAATTATCATACTGTAGTATATCCACAGGTCCTGCTAGTTTTATTTATTTGACCTTGGATGTATTGTAGTTTGTTTTTTGTTTTTTTGTTTGTTTTTTTTTGTTTTCGTTTTTTGGTATGAGTTAATTCTTTCGGTATTTTCTTAAGTTTCTGCTCAGGTGTTTGGTTTCTTTAGAGTAAAGATGCTTTTTTTTCAAGTCATCCCGTTTTTTAAATGTTTCTGACTCCCGAGGGACACTACACAGCTGTTGCTTCTATGTAGACGGTTACAAAGTTGTCGTATTCATCATTTGGAGTAGGTCTTTCATATGTATTTTAGAAAGTATCAAGCCTGTTTCTTACAGTTACTGAATAGTGATTGTATGTATCGTCATTGGTAACTGAGGACGATTCAGATTGTAAAACCTTATTTGTTTGCATTTATTTCTATGAAAGGTAAAATGGAGATGAATCCGACAATATGTGTAGAAAGTTTTGTAGAAAAAACAACAAGATGTTTAAAGTTTAGCTGACAGAAATCTGTTTCGACCTTATGCGGTCTTTATCAAAGCAACATTGTAAACGGAAAAACGAAATAAATATATCATTAATCACGAGGCACAGAACGCTCTCGATCAGTACCGGAAATTTTCAAATAATTTTAAAAATGCGTATTTTATATTAAAAATAAAATAAATTTTATTTTCTAAAATTATAAGCATTTTTATCAATAAAAAACTCAAAAGAGTTCCGGTACTGATCGAGAGCGTTCTGTGCCTCGTGATTAATGATATATTTATTTCGTTTTTCCGTTTACAATGTTGCTTTTATTTCTATGTTAAATTTTACGGCATGTCAACCCTTGTTGAATTATTTTATGCCGAAGACATTGTAAACATGGTTGTAAAATAGACAGTGTTTATTCCTATGTATACTCAAAGCAAATCTTTGCCGAAACGAGTCTACTCCTTCCAAAAAAGAGTAAGTCTTAAAGTTAATAGCTGTTTACCCACTTCTTGTTTATCAATATATAGTCGAGCAGTACTTTTGAGCTATTTGGATAGGTGTCTATATATTAAATAGGCTGGGTTAGCTCAGTCGGTAGAGCGTTCGGCTAGAAACCATTAAGGTTCCTAGTTCAATACCGGTCCTCGCCAACTCAGCGTATGAGTAGCACAGGGATCTGTGCGGTAAAGTAAGGAGCTGGTGGTAGGTGTGGCGCTCTCCACTTCAGACGCTAAAATAATCTCCTTGGTCTAGCGCAAGTGAAAAGGGGTTAGACTCCCTCGCTTTTTGGCTGATACCGATTTAAGGCCGCCCCGACGACTTTACTTTTACTTTACTAGTGTGAAAATTAGTGTGTAGATGCACAAACTTGTTATCGAGAGACAACTGTTCCCTTTTTCTATTTGTAGAAAAAAGGATTTATCATTTCGACATAAGACACACACAGAATAACCACTTCTATATATCGACCGTACCAGTGGGAGCAGCAGTACAACTTCCGGTAAACATAGCCAATCAGCAAGCAAGATTTCAAGCATTTAAGATTTTTCACTGTTTTGATCGGGCTAACCAATGGATGACTGCTGATTTCTATTGGAGGCTTACTATAGACTTGATGTCCAAATGCAACAGTGGCTACTAAAATATAAGAGGTGGAGCTCAACACCTACCATCAGCTCCCCACATTACTACACTTATCCAAGCTGTGATACTCAGGTGCTGAGTCGGCGAGGAGACGGTATCGAACTCTGGATATTGTGGTTCTAAGGCGGTCACTCTACCGACTGTACTCAGCTGGTAATAGTGTAAGGAACTTAATAAAATACTGTTACGATTTTATGGGCCTTCCTTTAGGCTTCATGCAAGAGCGCTTGTCAAGCGGAAAACCTTGGTAAATAATCCTTTGGTTGTTCCTTTGCAACTCAGTATTGCAAGTCCTTCGTCAATGATTGTAAATGGACGCCTCTCAGTATCAGTGATTAACTAGTCAACCGGCCACGAATTTGGGTTGTTGATTGGTTGAGGTTTAAACCATGTGACCTCGCTTAGTCTATAAATGTAAGTGTTGTATTGTAACTTTTTACAAAAAAAAACTTTTGAGTTTTTATCAATTGAATTATTCTTTACTGTGAGCTAAAAAAAATTATATTTTGCTTCAGTCAGCCTAGAATTCGTATCATTTTTTCAAAATTAAATTTTAACATAAAATCAAATCTTATTTATCGCATATTTCTGTTTCTATCTTTAAAATATTGATTTCGTTAGAAAAAAGATCTTTCTAAATATGTAATTAGTATGTCTTTTCATACATTGAATTATTTTTAAAGCGAATTAAATAACTAATCCAACGAAAACATTTAACGACAAATCAACGTTTTTTTATAAATTCCCGTGGTTCGTCAATTGTAAACAAAACCGTTTTTTGTTTTTTGTTGTTTTTTTTCATAATCGCGTTAATCTATTTATTCTAATATTAGAAATACAAATAAAATCATGATACTAATGTAGAATAGTGCCCAAGAGATAATACCATTAGATTACCTAATACATTTCACGGAGATACCTGAAAACTCAAATTGTTATCAAATTTTTGATATAGTATACTTGACTATAATAATTTGACATTCGATCGACTACGTTTTTGAATTAATAATGTTATAAGATTATTTATCGTTTAACATAAATTTGATTACTTTATTTAATTCTTTTTTTTTCTTTTTCAAATATTAATTTGAAATTTAGCATATCGCGTCATTTATATTTTATGTAAAAAATATAGTTAATCATTGAATTAAAATTTATTACTATATCATTATGTGATGGGCTAAACTTGCTAATCGGTCGGAAAATTGCCGTCCTTCACAATCCCATAACTCCACTACCAGTACCCTTCCTTGCATGAGCCCTCAAAAGACTCATCAAACCCGCTGCAGATCCACAAAGATATATATATATATATATATATATATATATAATATATATATATATGTTATGTATGTATACATATATTTATACTTATGTATATGTATGTATATGTATATGGATATTTATGTATGTATATATATATATATACTTATCTATGAATACATATATCTATATATGTATGAGTATATATGTGTATATATACATGTGTAAGTATACACATATATATACTTATGTATATATGTATGTATATATATATATATATATATATATATATATATATATGCATATTTATGTTTATATGTATATATGCATATATATATATATAGATATATATATATATTCATGCTTATATATATTACGTGGAGGCGTTTGCTGTGCAATGTTTATCGTCATAGGAAATGAACTTAGCTATCCGAATTTAAGTGCTAGACGAGGCTGTTGGCCTTTCACATAGCGCTAGTATATTTGGGTAAAGAGCTTCATACCTTTTCCAAGAGTATTAGTGATATGTGAAATGCAAACAGCCTCGTCCAGGATTTGAACTTGTCTCGCCGTGGCCATTTCTACGATTATAGCCATTATACCATGCGGTTCCATTGTTGTTTATATATATGTATATATATATATACCAACCCCTCCGTACGGGCAGGATTTTCCTTTTTTCCTTCTCCGAGACAGGTTGCCTAACCAAGGTTAAAGAGCCCAGTCTGCCCTACTATTTATCCATAGCTGGAGGGACAGTAGGATTCATACCTTTCCCAAGGGTATTAGCGCTAAGTGAAATGCAATTAGCACTTCCAGAATTTGAACTCGGGGCGACGAGTCCATTTCCCATGACTTTAACCATTACACCACGCTCTTCCATTGTTTTTTGTTTTTTTATATAAGTCGTTGCAATGTCACATCGGTTTACAACTTTTTTTTTTAGAATTGGCATGTCTTTCTTTTTTTTCTCATTACTATTATTCGTTATTCTACTTCATGCAGAAATCTCTTCAATGTTGATGGCAAATTGGTTTTACCCAATTATATATGGATGAACTACTACTACTACTACTACTACTACTACTACTAATAATAATAATAATAATTAATAATAATAATAATAATTGCTGCACAAAATAATGCCATAAGGACAAACTATATAAAGCGAAAATTGATAAGACCCAACAAAATAGTAAATGTATATTATGCGGTAATAGAGATGAGACTGCAAACCATGTACTATGCGAATGTAGCAAACTAGCACAAAGGGAGTAAAAAACTTGACACGACTGGGTTGCGAAGGTGATCCACTGGGAATTATGCAAAAATTTAATTTTGACCATACAACAAAATGGTATATGCATAAACCAGAATCTGTTCTTGAGAAAGAAACGCATACAATTCTCTGGGACTTTGAAATAAAAACGGATCACCTTATCCCAGCATAAAGACCAGACCTAGTGTTGATTAACAAAAAAGAAAGAACTTGTCAACTGGTGGATTTTGCTGTGCCAGCAGATCACAGGGTGAAGTTAAAGGAAAAAAAATGGACAAATATCTGGACGTTGCCAGAGAACTGAAAAAGTTATGGAATATGAAAGTCAACGTTATACCAACTGTAACTGGTGCACTTAGAACGGAAGGGTTGGAAAAGGGTTTGGAAAGTCTGGAAATCAGAGGAAGAATTGATACCATCCAGAACACAGCACTGCTGCAATCTGCCAGAATACTCAGAAGAGTCCTGGAGACCTGAGGAGACTTGCTGTCAACCAGACTCCAGTGAAAGACCATCAGCTAACACTGATGTGAAAACTCAAAATAATAATAATAATAATAATAATAATAATATGGTGGTCATTTTTACAGATGGTTATGTCATCACTGCCACTTCTTACTGTTTTCGTTATTATGATCGTCACACTAATTGGGGTGTCTTTTCTTTTAGATATATTTCCTAATTTTTAGTTTTAGACCAAAATCTCTGATTTTGTTTGAAGTGCACTCCTTGGGTCTCCTTGTTATTTTCCTTTCTAAAAAAAAAATGAAAAACAGACTGTGTGCACTTAGCTGAAATGTCTTTATTCTTTTTTATGTATTATTCCTTGAGAAAAAGAAAAATGTAAGCTATAGTGTTTTTCTCTGCTTTCTCCAATTCATCCGTTGTTATTGAATTCTCGATATTCCTGATCAGCAAACAATGTTCTTGTCCTTGCGCATGCGTGTGTTTACAACTTCACAGTCATACCTTCTTTTTTTTTGTATATATCTATATATTTGGTTGTTTTTTTGTTTGTTTTGTTTTGTTTTTTCGGACAGCTTTGTTTGTAAAAGTGTATTTGATTTCTTCCTTCTTTTATTATTATTATTATTATTATTATTATTATTATTATTATTTCACTCTATTCAAGTTTTTCACACCTTCAGAAGTCGGTGGTTTACTAGAGGCTGAGTGACAGCAAGTCTCCTCAGGTCTCTTCTTAGTATTCCAGCCGTTCTCAATAATGCTGTAGTCTGGATGGTCTCAATTCTTCCTCCGATTTTCAATTCATCCAGATTCCTTTCCTACCCTTGGGATTGTTCCAAGGCCCCTATTACTATTGGTATGACCTTCACCTCATGTTCCACAGTTTTCTCAGTTCTCTGGCAAGGTCTAAGTATTTGTCGATATTTCCGTTTTCTTTCATTTTCACTCTGTGATCGGCCTGGACGGCATAATCCACGAGAAGTCTTCTTCTTATTGTCAATCAAAATTAGATCTGGTCTCCTGGTCGGGATTAGGTGACCCGTCTGTGCCTCAAAACCCCAGAGAATTTGTGTGTCTCATTCTCTAGGACAGATTCAGGTTTGTGCATATACCATTTAGTTGAATGGTGAAAACTAAATTTCTTGCACAGTTCCCAGTGAATCACCTTCCCCACCCAGTCGTGTCTAGTCTTATACTCTCTCTTATTATTATTATTATATTATTATTATTATTATTATTATTATTATTATTATTTACTCTTTTTGAGTTTTCACATCAGCGTTAGCTGATGTATTTCACTGGAGTCTGAGTGACATCAAGTCTCCTCAGATCTCCAGGACTCTTCTGAGTATTCAGGCAGATTGCAGCAGTGCAGTATTCTGGATGGTATCAATCTTTCTCTGATGTCCAGATTTTCCAATACCTTTTCCAATCTATTTGGGACCGTTCCAAGTGCACCAACTACAATTGGTATCACTTTGACTTTCATATTCCATAACTTTTTCAGTTCTCTGGCAAGGTCCAGGTATTTGTCCATTTTTTCATTTTCCTTGAACTGGAACTGAAAAATCCACCAGTTGACAAGTTCTTTCTTTTTTGTTAATCAGCACTTGGTCTGGTCTTCTTGCTGGGATAAGGTGTACAGTTTTTATTTCAAAATCCCATTATTATTATTATTATTATTATTATTATTATTATTATTATTATTATTTATTTACCTTACCGATATTCTTAGCTGAGATAAAGAAAAATGTTCCGTATTTAATCAAAACTTGTGTTCTCTGTTAAAAGCTACACTCTTTTAAAGAGTAAAGATTATGGGAATCTATTTTATAATTATATGATCTTAGTATATATGTATTTACCAAAAAACCTGCGCACCAGCAGCATGTTTATGCCCTTGGGAAAGGCATGAATCCATATCTCCCCTTCAGCTATGAGTAAATATTCGACAGATTTGTTTTTAGCCTTTGTAAGGCAACCAATCTAGGAGAAAGAAAACTCTGCTGCTGTATGCTTTCGCCCAACTCCTCCACACGAGTAGGATGTGATTCAAGGTCAGTTTGTAAACGGAGTTTGAATTCAGAGTTTTTTCTTCTCCGAGAGCGGTTGCCATACCAAGGTTAAAGAGCCCAGTCTATCCTACTATTTACCCAATGTTTGTTTTCTACGACGATAAACATTACACTACAAGCCTCTTTATGTATTTATGTTATTGTACTTGAAACAAAATGGAACATCATAGCGCGATTTTTGCTGGCGAAATTACCTTAAAATTATCTATGATTAAAGGAATTTTCTTTTCAATTGGCAACTTAGACTAACAGTGTGATATCATCGTTTGCACTCGCCACTGTCATTATACTGTCTCAGTAGGGACAGCTATTAAATGATAATTATTGAAAAATCCTGCTTGTGTATTTTTATATTTGCATTTCATTCATAATGAGACTATTGACATGTAGATTAACAATTCTGATTATTTATAGAATGGTGCATTTATTCCGTTGGTGATTTGAGAATGTGGAAACATTGGTCGACTGAAATCCTTCCAAATCACTCGAACAAATAAAAGAAGGTTTGAAGTTCCCAAAATTCACACTCAATTGTCCAATTGGACACGAGTGGATAAGGCAGTTAGGTTAGACAGTTCTAAGTGACAGTTATCTCTGGAACCCGAGTTCAATCCTGAGTGAAAGCAGTTAGAAAAATAATTAATTAACACAACTCCTACCCCAGCTATGGTTAGCGGAATGGCTCAAATAGGTTAGGTTCAAAGTTCCGTGATGGCTCCGAATACGACAAGAAAGTTCCCGAGTTTGAAAAGGTTCCCGAGTCCGAGAAGGTTTCCGACAAGAAATACCTGAGAAGGCTGGAGGGTATATCGGCCGAAATTTTGTACAAATAACAATGAAGATGGGGACAATAGTCCGAATAACGCAGATAATACTAAATAAAAGAAAATATGAAAAGAAGAAAGCAAAAAGTGAATAAGAAATGGAAAAAGAAAGAACACAAAGTGGCAACAATGGAGAGCTTAACAACTATGCCAGTCACTGTACTTGATAAGATGACTTCGTTTGACTACCACAGCTGCTCTTTCTATGCCTTCTGCAACTTGGTCGGAGCATCTTGTGACGGGTTGAAGATTAGTGGAAATGAGCTGCCGTGGTTGCCGACAACTCTAAGAATAAATAAAACACCGTTAACAATAACAAGGGTTTATATTACTTATTTATGAATATGTTTGCACACTAGGCCAAAGAGAAAAGATGCGGTGAGGAGCTTTGTCTGACGTTTTGTTCTATGCTAATTAGCATTGAGTGATTCAGAAAATGTGGACTTAGTTCGGAGTTAAAGGTCTATTTCTTCTAGGGGCAATTTTTTTTTTTTTCAGCAATTATGAAGAAGCTTCTGACGATCTGGGCTGACTGAATTTTTACAATTCAGAGCGTCTTTTTTATAGAAAAAAATTGTAGCTATTTTTGTCATCGGAACAAGGTCAGCGAGTGTACCCGCTAGCCCCCAAAACAAGGCAATCCTTATGAGGTCATTACATTGACCTTTGCTTCTATCTATAAACACAATAAGTAAAATCAGAATTTATACAATAGTTTCGCATTTTAATAAAACCATTTATTTTACTAACAAATTTATCTTCTACCCTTTCCTCTTTCGTTAGTTGACACCAAAAAAAAGAACTTGCCGTCTTATACAGCCGAAGTATAGAAAGTTGTTATCATAATCATCATCATTATCAATGTGTGTTGAATGCATGGATTCCTTTGACTCGCTCTCACCAAAAGTCCTATTAACCATTGCATTTAGTAAGTGTTGTGAGGTTTTAAGGGGTCAAATAAGAACAAAACGACGGGTAACAAATGTAGGAAAATATATTAACAGAAAGTAGACAAATACAATACAGATAAGTGGAAATGACGTCCGACAAATAGAGTTATTGGCTGACTCGCATTAGCTTACTGCCAAGCCACAATTATCCCTGTTACTCATAGTAACCTGTCGGCGCATTCCACTAGTCTTATAGGGTGTATCACCTATAACAGTAAGTCGCTATACAGCGCCCGTAAATTTTTTTCCTGGTCGACCATCTCTGTTGCATCCATGTGTAGAAGTCCATGGGAAAACGTCAGTTCTTCCTTGCTTTTCCAGTTCTGGTAACTGTGTCTTGTTAAACTTGGCAGTATTTGAAATTTTATTTACGGTCGTTGATAATGTGTCTGGCTCAATTCCATCTTTTTTCTGGGAGATAAATGCGTCTATATACATTCTTAAGTGTCTCTGTTGTGCACACCCGTGTGTGCATATCTGCACCCATACATGCATGTACACACTTGCACATGTCTTTGGATATCTACATGTTTATCCGGGGGATATGCTGTCCTCGCTCTAGTGTACGCATGCTGATCTGCGTTTCTCTGTATACTGCCGTCTTATTTATTTTCCGGGTCTCATTCATTATTTCATGATGACCGTTAGCGGACTCCTGTGTATAGTATTGTGCATATTGGAGAGTCCGGATTTTTTTGGTATTTATAATCGTTGTCTATGCGTATTCGTCAATTCGTTTTTGTTTCTTCAGTTGTACTAACTAGGTAATCCTCTGTCAAATCACCCCCCTCAAAAAAAAAAGTAAAATTGTCATCCACCCCCTCCAATTTTTCTGATTTTTTTCCAGGAGCGGACTATGTTAAAATTAGACAATTTCCCAAATTTGAGCTTCCAATTCCAAAATTTGCCGGCGTTATGTCGATTTTTATCTCTCCACATTTGGTGGGGTTCGCGAAAAATGGTGAATTTTTGTAATCTATTTTTGTCTGTAAAATGAGTTCTAGAGCTTCCCTACTACTAAAAATTGGCTTATAAAAGCATTTTTGGACCAAAAAAGTGAGAGATGTTATCAAAAACGTCTTAAAGTCAACCAATTTTAAGTTATTGATGGTTTCTGATTTTTTAATAGTAAGATCAATATCCCGATATGGCACTGCATCTATGCAAAAAAAAATTTCTATTATTATTTCCCATATATTAATCATTATTTGTACCAAAAAGATAATTTGATTTTTACTGGATAATTTGACATGGAATCCCCAACTATGTTTGGCAACCGTTCTTATATGTTTTGCTAGATGGAAGGTTGGTTGGCTGCTTGTTTTTTATGGCACATTATCCCTTTTCGGTTTACTTACAGAATCTGCTGTTGCTTAAATGGTCACTTATCTAAGTATTGAACAGGCTCGTCGCTGCTTAACTTTTGAAAATTAATTAGTTAATAATATAAATAATTAGGTTTTACTTCAATTAAGCACATATCATCCAAAAATTGTCGGCTAAAAGCCATATCAAATAAACACAGTGTTTATTTACGTACTCTCATACAGTCGTGTAGCAAGTCAATAAATAGTGGAATATAAATAAGTTCAAAACAGACGAAGAATCTGGGTTTTGGCCAGCTGGTGTAGTGGTTGGAATCTCCGCAGTCGAGGTTTCGAGTCACATACAGAGCAGTCTCCCATATCTATAACCTTGCTGATGAGACCTAATAGGTCGAAATGTCGAGCACTGTTCTTACACTGAATTTAATAATTTACTTGCATTTGAAATATATTTGAGTTTATACATATAAACATTTATAGTTTAACTTGTGCATTGATTATCATATATTATATATATATATTATATATATATATATATATATATATATATTGAGAATATAAATGTAAAATCAAAAATATATTTGTATGGATGGAATTTATTATATGCTGACACGTATTTCGTCGGGAATATATTTACATATACAGCATTCTAATTAAAGATTATTTTAAAAATGTCAAATAAAAACAATAATAAAAAACAATATGTAACATACCGCCAACCTCAAAGCATAATGTTTTGATTTCTTTAAAAAGAAAAAGAAAAACGGGTGATACATGAAATTCAAAAACGATCACGTAGTAAAATGAAATGTTTTTAAAAATTTCTAAAGGTGTTTGTTGGTAGAAAAATAATATTTTAACCTTTCACGTTCTGAACTTCGAAAAGAAAACTTTTCAATGTTTTAAAAGGAGAAGAATGAAAATTATTTGAATAATAATAATAATAATAATAATAATAATAATAATAATATATATATATATATATTATATATATATATAACATATTTTATGCAATATGCAAGCAAATTATAGGTCGGTGCAATGTCATTTTGAATATTGTTATTTTGTTTAATATCATCTTACAAAAAAAAGCAATACGAAATACAATTCTCTTTTTACCCTGGAATTATCTAAAACTGACTTTTCCCGTGGTTTTCTCACAAGTAGAAGAAAAAATTTTTTATGCATTTGATTGAGCAACATTATCAAGTAGCTTTGCACCGAGTTGACATTAATGCTTCTTTATCACGTGATTAACTACGTCATGGTTCAGGAAGTACTTACAACTTAAAACATTTCAGACAGCAATGAACAACTTAAAACTTTTCTTTAACTCAGTTATGTCCGAGCCAAGATTAGCATTAATAGATGCAAATGTGCACACAGACACACGTACACAAACGAAACCAACGTGAACATATACACAAGTAAACACACACACAGGCACATATTCAATAACATATCCACAGTTAAATAAACACATATCAACAAATAATCATACATACACACGTACGTACACACGCAATACACATATCCACTGTTAAATAGACACATATCCCCAAATACACACACATGAACTTATATACACAGACATATATCCACAAATACACACACTTACAAACACACTCAACGTACAGTTAAATAGACACATAACCCCAAATACACACACACATACACTCACATGCACTCAACACACATTAACGGTTAAACAGACACATAACCCAAACACACATACACTCACATGCACTCAATACACACATCAAGGTTAAACAGACACATAACCCCAAATACACACACACATACACTCACATGCACTCAATACACACATCAAGGGTTAAACAGACGCATATCCCAAATACACACACACATACACTCACATGCACTCAATACACACATCAACGGATAAAACAGACACATATCCCAAATACACACACACATACACTCACATGCACTCAATACACACATTAACGGTTAAACAGACACATAACCCCAAATACACACACACATACACTCACATGCACTCAATACACACATCAAGGGTTAAACAGACGCATATCCCAAAATACACACACACATACACTCACATGCACTCAATACACACATTAACGGTTAAACAGACACATATCCCCAAATACACACACACATACACTCACATGCACTCAATACACACAATAACGGTTAAACAGACACATAACCCCAAATACACACACACATACACTCACATGCACTCAATACACACATCAAGGGTTAAACAGACGCATATCCCAAAAATACACACACACATACACTCACATGCACTCAATACACACATCGACGGTTAAACAGACACATCCCAAATACACACACACATACACTCACATGCACTCAATACACACATCGACGGTTAAACAGAGACATATCCCCAAATACACACACACATACACTCACATGCACTCAATACACACATCACTAGGATTTTTAGATTAGTGAGTCAAGTCTGTTCTGCTATTTGCCTATAGCTGGAAAATATATGCATACGTTACCCACAGATATTTGAGCTATGTGAAATGCAAACAGCCTTGTCCAGGATTTGAACACGTGTCATCGTTTCTATTACTTACGACAGTAACAATTACGCGAAGACCGCCCCCTACTTTAATATAATTTCATGATAAACTTACGAATGTATTATTTAGATTTTCTGGACTGGTGTCTACATCTTTATTGCTATATACACAACTTTTCGGTCTAAGAAGCCTCCGGTCTTCTTCGGGTATTTCTTGTCGAACTCGGTAACCTCCTTGTGGAACTCAGGAGCCTTCATGTCGAAATCGGAAACCTTCACGAAACTTTGAACTGCTCCCTTTATTTGATCCATTGGGAATTGATTTCATTCCTAGAAGAAGCACCTGAAGAACACAGCACTTATATGCCTACAACTCGGTTGAATTTCCATTTTTACGTTAATAAAAATATTATCCCGAAGTTATGCATGGATAAGATATTCTTCATAATACATACATATATATATATATATATATATATGTATGTATATATATATAATATGTATGTATATATATATGTATGTATATACATATATATATGTATGTATATATATGTATGTATATATATATATATATATGTATATGTATATATATATGTATGTATATATATATATATGTATATATATATATATTATATGTATATATATATATATGTATGTATATAATATATATATATATATATATATATTTATATATGTTATATATATATATATATATTTATATATGTATACATATATATATATATATGCGCATACATGTCCACTTGAAGATTGAAATTCTGTCACATCCTGCTCGTTCAGAGGGGTTGGTATATATATATATATATATATATATATATATATATATATTATATATATATATGTGTGTGTGTGTGTGTGTGTGTGTGTGTGTGTGTGTGTGTGTGTGAATAAGTATTTACTATTCATGTACGTATGCATTTGCCACTCTCTCTCTGCACGAACAGAATGTGGCGCAATGTCAGTTTTAAGCGGAATCCAATAGGTTTGAATTCAGAGTTTTTCTCCTTCTAGACTAAAGAGCTTTCCTACTATTTAAATGTATTTGGATTGAGAATAGTTGGATGCACACCTTTCTCAAAGTTATTAGTATTATGAGAAATGCAAACAACCACGTCCTGGATTTGAACTCGGGTCGATTGGTAACCCTTACACTGTGAGCACCTCCATATATGTAACCCATACATAAATAATTCGAAATCTCATATAGATATATGATCCACAGTCGGTGCTTGTGTAATTATAAAGTGTAGGAATCACACTAGTCTCAACTAGATATAGTTGGTCAGTTTGTATTAGCTAAAATTGATTCAATTATTAGATCTTATCGACTTTTTGGTAACTGTGAGCCGAAATTAAGAGAAAGTTCTAGATGAGTTTATATAAGATTTTATTATAAATAGGTTTTCAGCAGAAAATCTGTGATAGCAAAATATTATAAGACTGCAGACTATGTAATAGTAATACTCATTCTTACGGTGTGATATGTCTTTAAACAACGAAACCAAATAATTTTTCTAAAATCTTTATTTTTCTGAAATGATATATTGGTTATTTTTTTTAGACCGGTCATGGACCGTGTACTTTAGCTAGTATATATATATATATATATATATATATATATATATATATATATATATATATTGAGAATATAAATGTAAAATCTAAAATATATTTGTATGGATGGAATTTATTATATGCTGACACGTATTTCGACGGGAATATATTTACATATACAGCATTAAATTAAACTTAAAGATTATTTTTTTTAAATCAAATAAAAACAATAATAAAAAAAAAATATGTAAACATACCTCGGAGCATAATGTTTTGATTTCTTTAAAAAGAAAAAGAAAAACGGGTGATACATGAAATTCAAAAACGATCACGTAGTAAAATGAAATGTTTTTAAAATTTTCTAAAGGTGTTTGATGGTGGAAAAATAATATTTTAACCGTTCACGTTCTGAACCTCAAAAAGAAAAGTTTTCAATGTTTTAAAAGGAGAAGAATGAAAATCATTGTAGGAAATGAACACTGCTACTTGACTACCAATCCAAGTTGAGGCTGCTTATATTTTACATTGCGCTAATACCCTTGAGAATGTACTAATGTGTATGTACAAATATACAAATGTGTATGTACAAATGAGTGTGTATATACCAGTGTATGTATATATGCATGTGCATATACATGTGTATACATATATGTACGTATGTATATAAATGTGTATGCATGTGTGTATCTATATATGTAGAAAAAGGTTTGGTATGTACGTGTCAATGTATAACTCCAAAACTGGAGGTCACTCAGATTCGAAATCTTGCATACAGATTAATATGCTTATAACTAAGAAACACACAAAATTTGTTTTTGACTTTGACTAATTAAGTGATATAATTCAATGATCAAAAAAATTTAAAAATACCGTATAAAGACTTTCACCCCCCACTCCACTACCATCGACATGATTCAAGTTTTTAACTTTTAATACTATAATTTTTTTCCTCTTATTCTCTCACTTACCTAATCACTAGCTGGTGTTCTTAAAAAAAATTTTAAGACCGGTCATGGACGGCGTACTTTTGCTAGTAATATATATATAAGTGAGAAAAATGGAAATGAATCCGACAGATATATTGAAAAACTGATTGGAAGAAAAATATATTTTGGTTAGGATGAAATTTATTGCTGTTATTTAGTCAATACCTGTTTCAATTAGACTTTATCCAATGCTGTGTCCTGAAGAAGACCCAACGATTCTCCCTCCGGCTATGGGCGAAATAGTAGAGTGGATTAGATTCTTAAACTTTGGCATGGCAACGGGACTAGGAAAATGATAAATCTGAATTAAAACCTGTTAAACTCTGATTAAAAATTGACCTTGTGTCCCATTCCGCTCGTGTGTAGAGGTTAGGTAAATACATAATACCTTTATGAAAGGTATGTCCAACCAGGTATGAGTTAAATAGTATCTTGAATGTTCTTCTGCAAGGATGACATTGGCATTAAATACCACACGAATGTTAACATGCCGTTAAACAAAGAAACCAAACTAAAAAGAAACATATTAATCGGTTTTGGTTTTGTTTTTCTAAACGGTTTTGGTTTTGGTTTTTTAAATAATTATTAGATTATCTTTGCATAGGATGTAAAGTTCTTCCAGTGTGTAGCCGTGTCTGTACTATTGTACGGCTGTACCATTTGGACTAACGAAACTCTTGGAGAAAAGGCTTGATGGGAACTATGCACGGATGTCACGTATTGTCTTAAAGAAATCTTGGAGACATGTCCCCACAAGAAAGCAACTGTACAGCCACCTTCCACCTATGACACAGAAGATCAGAGAAATACGAACACGACATGCTGGACACTATTGGAGAAGCAAGGGAGAACTCATAAGTGACATTCTGCTGTGGACACATACACATGGACATGCCAATGTAGGTTGAGCAGCAAAAACCTACATCAATCGGCCCAGTGGGGATTCTGGATGCTGCACGGAAGACTTTTGACAATGACGGATAGGAGCGTTTGAGGAGAGAGAGAGTCAGATATATCTTGTTTCCAAGATTTCTTCAAGTCAACCCGTTGCATCCTTTTGTAGTTACCATCTAGCATTTTCTCTAAGAGCTTCGTTATAGTCCAAGTGGTGCAACTGTACAATAGCACAGACATGGCTACAGCTTGGAAGAATATATATAGAATAATCAAACTAAGTTCCAATTACCGTCGAATTGGTAAGACAAGACAGCAAGTAATCGTAACTGAAATACGAACCTGCTGCGATTCTACTGCAAAATTCCAGAATATTTATAAAGCCCCAATACATCATAGAAACCAAGCAGCCAATCAGGATTCAAGGAATGGAATCACCCAAATGCATTAATGGACTATCCTTGATTTCAATAATTACCAACTGTCTTGGGCTCTGCTCCAGTTATGCTTAGCCAGTTGCTGTTATTCAAACCAACAGTAGACTCACTGACTGACTGACCTCAATATATATATATATATATATATATTATATATATATATATATATATATGGGAGAAATGTGAGGAGGTTAATTCGACAATATGTGGAGAAAAGTAGACAAACACGGGATGTTATGGAAACTGGATGTTTATTGTCGACGATGGGACGTTTCGGTCATTTAGACCATCATCAGGACCAAAGCCCAGTTCTAGCTTCAATGAAGCACATGTTCAGAATGGTGAAAAACAGTAGGTTGTCAGTAGGGGCAGGGGTGGCTGGGGGTGGGTAGTGTAACATGTCCTTCATTGAAGCTAGAACTGGGCTTTGGTCCTGATGATGGTCTAAATGACCGAAATGTTGCATCGTCGACAATAAACATCCAGTTTCCATAACATCCCGTGTTTGTCTACTTTTCTCCATATATATATATATATATATATATATATATATATATATAACACTATAATAGTGTTATAAAGTTGAATGGCGATATTGAATTAAATACTTAAGAATAATTAGGATGATTTATTAAAACTTAAAGTTATAATCATTTGTAAGGAAGTGTAAAACAAGAAAAACCCAAATAATTATAATAATATTAAGAATCACACCTGGTGACTTAAAATAGCTATACAAATGTCAAATCTCTTTCAAATGTCAAAACAAAAGTTAGTGTCACGTGGGATGAAATTCCTAAAACAACGAAATTTGGAAAGGTCAATTTTAATTTTGGTTTAGGTAAATAAAACAACTTATTTTGGATTATCAGGTCAAGGCAGTGTTAACTCTTACGGAAAATACTAAAGGAAATATATATATATTATATATATATATATATATATATATATATATATATAAGAGAGAGTGAGAGAGAGAGAGAGAGATGTGCGTGTGTCTTTGTACTGGCAGCGTGGCCTGATTAGGGTGATGAGTCTTCTTCAACAATGTTGACTGACATTCAATAACCCACGACGTTTGATATGCCATTAAACAAGGAGACTAAACAAAACCGTAACTAAAAGAAAAGATACGATTGTCTTGTTTTGTTTTTGTTTTTTCCTAGACAATTACCAGTTTCTTTTTGCATGTTTTGACGACCCTTAGGATTTCTTATCACTAAATAATTGTTTGTTTTCTTCTGGGTTTGATGTCGCATTTTTTCCCTACCAAATGCCATCGGCTTTTCTGACGAATCCTACATTTCCTCTGCGAATTGACATGTTCTTGATTTCCCACATCACTTAGGCACGTCATGTGATTCAAACAACTTGCAATTGTTTCTATTGTCGTAGTTTTCTTTTGTCATCCGGCCGAGTATTTTTACTTTTATAAGTCATTCATATAACTGTTGGGTTTCTCTTTGGTGTATCGACGTAAATCGTTTAATGCAGTATCCGTGGATACCATTGTGGCCAAAGTTCTTTGAAGTTGCGTATTCTTCTTAGAGTTCTTTCCAACACACCCACGCAGACACATACACGCATATATCTATCTATCTATCCATCTATCTCTCTCTCTCTCTCTCTCTCTCTCTCTCTATATATATATATATATATATATATATATATAAGTAAAGAAATAACAAAAGACTTAGAGATTTTGCATTATAGTCTATTTCAGGGAGCTTAGACAAAGTGTCTAACTCTCCCGACTCATCAAATGCGAATGATGAATTCTTTATTACTTTAAAGGCATTTGAAAACAGATTTTTATTTTTTTCATTTTTTTTTTTTATCTTTTAAAATTTTATAGTCCTGTGATATGAATTCCAAACGAAATGCTTGATGTTGCAAAAAAATATATATATTTTATGTTGTAGTTTCAAATATGAGCAATTCCGCAACAAAAATCTCGGTCAACAATAAATGTATCTCTTAATGTATCTCTTATTGTGACAGATTCAGAGAAAGAGAGGCATATTCCAAATTCGTCACCAGACAAATTCATCTATTCAAACAATATATATATATATATATATATATATATATATATATATATATATATATATATATATATATATATTACACACACACACACACACACACACATATATATTATATATATTATATATATATATATATATATATATATATATATATATATATACAAAGGGCAGTTGTGTGTATATGTATGTCCGGAGGAAACTTCGAAAATAAAACAATTAACGACAAAGTAAATATATATATACATTAAATATCACTAGGGCTTGGTTTTTGAGCAAAATAGTAAATATTTGATTTTTATTCGTGAATATAATTAAAAATAAAACTTAAATGATAACAGCATTGATTTTTTTTCAATTAATATTTAATATAGTAGATATTAACATTTCTTTTCAGAGTAGCTGGATCAATGCAAGGCCTTTTTCTTTTTACATAGGGACTAAAATGGGGAATCCCACGAGGGTTCAACTCAGGATTCAGTAATAATGGATCTGTGGGACTAACTTTTAAAAATCCCCCTCTATCAAGGCGATGCCGGGAATAACAAGAAAATGATTTATTTCGGATCCATCCAGAATCCCTTCAAAAATAGGTATTATAATCACACATCTAGCTTTAACAACATAAAGTATAAGAACAGTACTTTTCTCTTCAAATACGTCTGGGACTTCAAAAATATGTACGGTACAGACCCAGTTTTGAAATGGGAAATTGTTAAAAGATCCCGACCTTACAGTCCAGGCGACAAATTCTGCCACCTTTGTACAGAGGAGAAGTTAACAATCGCATGCTACCATAATACCTCAGAACTCCTAAACCAAAGATCCGAGGTCATTGGTCGGTCAATGGCTGGCACTCGTTGAGTGTTTATACTTCCAAACTTTAACATTTCTTTGTTCTTATTTCTTTTTCTTCTCTTTCTCCAAAAATCCGATTACCGTTTGCTTTTCAATCCCCAAATTCTCCGGAGGCCATAATAATTACGCTACATAATACTTACTGTCTCGAATTTTCTTTATATTATTTATATTTCATTGTTTGTGCCCTTTCGTCGACGTTTGGTTAAGCTACTGTCCAATTCCTTTGCACAAGTGAGAAGAAAGAATAGTTCGTATTTGGTTAGTATATATATATATATATATTGCTTCTACGCTGGTTTTTCTTTTTGTGGATTACCTTCTACGTTGGTTGATATGTTGTTGATTTCCAAATCTTAAAACCAAGGGTAACACGTGGTGATCGTTATCAATATAGTGACAATTAGTATTCTAAAAAATCCAGTGCATTTCTTAAGATTTTGTTCTATTATGATTTGTCCGGTAGAAGCAAGGATGAACTCATAAGTGACGTTCTCCCGTGGACACCTACACGAGGACATACTAGTGTATGACAAACAGCAGAAACCTACACCAATCAGTTCTGCACGAATTCTGGATACTGTGCATGCGACCTACCAAGGGCGATAACCGATTGGGACGGTTGGCGAGAGTTATGGGTATCCATGCGTCATAATATTGATGATGATGATGATGATTTGTTTTGAACTTTCACTTTCTTTGAAGTTATTCTTCGATCGTTTCGACTGACCCTATGATTATGATTACATGTTCCACAGACTTTGTTACTCTTAGGCAAGGTTCTGATACATTTCCATATAATCAGTATTTACATTTTTGCATATCATCTTCGAAGATTCGTACGGTCTCATTTTTAACCAGAGGTTGTTGCAAGATGATAACGGTCGGAAGATTAAGGAACACCAGTAATAGATTTGGATACAGATTTCATGTTCTACCTTCATATTAGGTCCCTCTTCCCCCACACACACACATTCCCTCTCTGTTTAGACCCATCTCTATCCATCCACACACTTCTTTTCACTCTTACCTGTTGTCAGGCTAAATCTGTTCAGTCTGGCTTTCATGTCTTAGACTTTGTTACTCTTACGCAAGGTTTTGATACATTTCAATATACCCGTTCCTTTTCACTCTTAACCTGTGGTTGGGCTAAAACTTCTCTTGAAATATACATTCCCATAATCTATTTTTTACCCTGAAGCCACTGAGAATATTCAACTCTTCTTTACAATTTCCTTTTATTCCTTCAATGTGTGCATTTGTTTAACAATACCTCACATTTAGATTATTGTTGCATAGGGGCTAAGTCGGGTTGTAGTAGTAGTCGTTACTAGTAGTAGCGGTCGTCAGTTCTGATGTGACAACATACATGGTCGTATAGTCAAAAAAGTTTTTTTTTATTTCTTTCTAGGCTCGTTGGTTCTTTTTCTCGGGTCCGGCGAAAAAGAGACCGAATTTTCTTGCATACCATTTTTGCATACCATCTTGGACGATTCGGACGGTCTCATTTTTAACCAGAGGTTGTTGCAAGATGATAACGGTCGGAAGATTAAGGAACTCCAGTATTGATATATAGATTTGGAAACAGATCTCATGTTCTGCCTTCATATTAGGTCCCTCTTTTTTCCCCACACATTCCCTCTCTGTTTAGACCCATCCCTATCCATCCACACACTTCTTTTCACTCTTAGCCTGTTGTCAGGCTAAATCTGTTCAGTCTGGCTTTCATGTCCTTAGACTTTGTTACTCTTACGCAAGGTTTTAATACATATTTAAATATACCCGTTCCTTTTCACTCTTAACCTGTGGTTGGGCTAAAACTTCTCGGTCCTAATTTCTTTCCAGTTAAATCCTACTTAACGGACATAAATTCCACCATCGTAGGTCACCTCACTGAAAGAAAAAAATACTTAAAATCAAGGAATTAACCGAATTTAATGAAATGTTCAGTGTTGATATATGAATGAATAAATATATAATGCACCAGTTATTTTATTTGAAAACTCTCACATATGTTCAGATCAGAAACTTTGAACCACGTATCTTTGAGGCGTAATACATACGTGGTTCAAAGTTAATTGATCTGAAACATTTAAAAGTTTTTAAATAAAATAACTAGTGCATTATATCTTTTATTTATCAATGTATCAATACTGAAAATATTAAATTCGATTAATTCCTTGATTTTTAGTTTTTTTTTTCTTTCGGCGGTTTGACATATGATGGTGGAAGTTATGTCCGTTAATAGGGTTTAACCTTCTTTCCCTTGTTCACTGTAATTAGTTTGCTATTCGTAGTTTTTTTTATTAAATAATCAATTTGAATGTTTCCCTTGTCATCTCCGATATTTTCTGTCTATATTCATACTATTTATTTCTACATCTGAACCCAGGCTGCTTGCACAATTCCAAATGAATAACTGTCCGACCTGTTTTACATTCATTCTTGGGAACCTTATGACATTTACTCATATAATTAACCTTGGCGTC
This sequence comes from Doryteuthis pealeii, assembly GCA_023376005.1. Taxonomy (NCBI): domain Eukaryota; kingdom Metazoa; phylum Mollusca; class Cephalopoda; order Myopsida; family Loliginidae; genus Doryteuthis; species Doryteuthis pealeii. The sequence goes on from CM042146.1 coordinate 51,575,047, forward strand.
CCATCGTAGTGTAATGGTTACCAAGCTAGTCTCGTCGATCAATTATTACTTGCTGCCCCATACTTATGATTTTGTGTCACATCCTACCGACGTGAATGGATTGTGTAAATATATAATTAAGCGTTTCCTCTTTGATCGTATAGACAGCACTTTTTTTATTTTGCCGTATTTCTTCGATTTTGTCTATCATATTATTGGGCTTTTGCTCTGGGCTGTGATCCTAATTCTCTTTTTCATCGATATACAACAACAACAACAACAACAACAACAACAAAATACTGCCCTGTCGGATGGGGCGTTAGAATGCACCGACTGCACCTCTGCAGAGGGGTAAGAATCCCTCAATAGGACTACCTGTTGGCCGTAGGTGGTGACCCGTGATGCTTAAGCATAGAACCCAGGTGGATGAGCAGTTCATGACTTACAATACTCCACTTTGGCCTATCTTGGGCTAGACGGGCGGTCGGAGAAGCCCCCTCCGATCAATCGGCTGGTCACGTCAAGCCCTAGCACCTATATGATTTTCCCAACCCTATTGCTCTTATGGCAAGCCCCAACCCCTTTTTATCATATGGGTGCTAGAAGGCGGTGACTGAGGGTCTACATGTCCTGGGAATTACGTTAAACTCTATCTGATGGTGATGGAGTGGTAGTACCCGTTAGGGTCCCATCTATGGGTTAAATAGAAAAACATGAGTTTATAAACAAAATTGTATTATCCATTAAGAATTGATTTATTTCAAAACTTTATCGGCATTAAATGACCCACTGAGGTTGATATGCCGTAAAACAAAACAAACAAAATAACTACTACTGCTACTACTACTACTACCACTACGGGATATGCTTGTGTAACGATTGTCGTCGGAAGAAATGGAATCGGACATCCGAGTTCGAATCCTGGTGCGTAGTTGTTTGCGTTTCACTTCACGCTAATGCCCTTGGGAAAGGTAGGAATCCATCTCTTTTCTCTTCGACTCTGAGTAAATAGTCGGCCAGACTGGGCATATAAAGTTGATAATTATTATACTTATTTATGGGTGCGTGGCAAAAAGATTATTGCCGTACGAAATTGGAATCGGCCACCCGAGTTCAAATCCTGGACGAAGCTGTTTGCCTTTCACTTCACGCTAATACCGTTGGGAAAGGCATGAATCCAACTTTTCTCTCCTCAGCTATATTTTAAGCAATTGTCTGGACCTCATCCAATTATCCAGGAATTGAGCGACGTGTTTAAATTTTAAAAATGTAATTAAAGTCGACGGGGCGGCCTAATGTCGGTATCAGCAAGACATCGAGGGAGTCTATCCCCTTTTGACTAGCGCTAGACAAAGGAGATTATTTTAGAGTCTGAGATGGAGCGTCATGCCTATCATCAATTCCTCAATTTATCGAACAGATCATTGTGCTACTCAAACGCTAAGTTGGCGAGGTCCAATAACAAACAACAATTTTTCTATAACAAAAGAAAGTTGTGATGTTAAAATGGAAAGTTATAAAAGCAAAAATGTGAACAGCTACCTGTCCTAAGCCCTCTGGGAGATTGTTATTTTTGCGTCTTTTATTTATTTATTTATTTTAATTTTGTTTTACTTTTGTTTTATTTATTTTTACTTTTATTAATCCCCACAGATTCCTTGGTGGATGCTCTACCCAGTGAGATAAACCAGCCCTTACATTGTAATCTATTATTATACTAAAGCTGAGAGAATAAAGCTTTGCCACCTAAAGGCTCTTTTCTAGGTACATTAATGATATAAAAAACATCCAAAATATGATCTAATCATAAATCTAATTAATGTTTGAAAAAAATCTATTTCATTTGGTTCTAATTAGTCATAATTTACAATTAAGTCAAAAACCGACCAATCTCTGTCTATAAGTGTTATAGGTGATAAACCCTATAAGACTAATGGAATGCGCCGACAGGTTACTATAAGTAACAGGGATAATTATGGCTTGCCAGTAAGCCAATGCGAGTAAGCCGATGCCTCTATTGTCGGACGTAATTTCCACTTAGCTCTATTGTATTTGTCTACTTTCTGTTAATACATTTTTCTACATTTGTTACCCGTCATTTTGTTCTTATTTGACCCCTTAAACGCTCACAACAATAAGTATAGCTTATTTCTCTCTCCCTCTCTAACTCGGAAGCGAGAGAAACAGAAAGAGAAAATATTGTTCCATTCCTAACACTTAAATAAATGGGAAGTTATAAAAGCAAAAATATGAACAGCTTTGATTTAATTACTTAAAGTTGGAAGCGCCGGTATTGAACCCGAAACCTTGTGATTCCTTGGCGGATGCTCTACTGAGTGAGCTAAACAAAAAAACAACTTTTCTTTTTTTTTTACAGAAGACCTGTTCCAACGTGAGATAAAACGGCCCTTACATTGTAATCTATTATTATACTAAAGCTGAGATAATTAACATTTGCCACCTAAAGGCTTTTTTCTAGGTACATTAATTATATAAAAACATCCCAAAATATGATCTAATCATAAATCTAATTAATGCTTGAAAAAAATTCCATTTCATTTGGTTCTAATTAGTCTTAATTTACAATTAAGTCAAAAACTGACCAATCTCTGTCTATAAGTATAGCTTATTTCTCTCCCCCTCTCTAACTCGGAAGAAGAAAAAGAAAGAGAAAATATTGTTCCTTCCTAACACTTAAATTAATGGGTGACCCAACGGGTCACATATTTTCTAGTACTATATATTAACAAAGAAAGTTGTGATGTTAAAATGGCAAGATACATTACTTAAAGTTGCCAAGGTCGGTATTGAACCCGGAACCTTGTGATTCCTTGGCGGATGCTCTACCGTGAGCAAAACAAAAAAAACTTTTCTTTTTATTTTACCGAAAATCTATTCCAAAAATGGCATCAATTTTCCCAAGCATCAATTTTTACCATTTGATGTATTTAGTTCAAGATTTCTCCACAAAGATTCCGACCAAACTATGTACGATTAGCTCCTTTTTTTTTAATTTATTTATCTATTTATATTTTTTGCGTAATCTTCAGCAGCATTTAACACAAGAAGACGGGCTTATTTTGTCGATACTATGATAGATGGTAGGTCGAATCGATTCGAAACATGGATCTCCAAACGCGCTACTGAAATTACATTCTTGATGATAATTGAACGTTAGCACTTGACATACTTATACGATATTCCTCGTTCAAACTACTCGTTCGAAGTTCAAACGTTTGAAATGAAAAACCTTACCGATATCAGGCAACTCAAAGCAATCAATTCGTTATGAGCAGCTCCTCTAACGTTCTAAATCTGTTGAAAAAAGTTTATATATATATATATATATATATATATATATATATATATATATGTATATGTATATATACATATATATATATGTATATATATGTATATATATATATATATATATATATATATATGGGTGCTATATTTATAAGTATATATTGCTCATAATTATGGATAAAGCATTTATATGTAAGGTAGAGTAGCATGGACATGGAGTCAACGGCGCCTGGTTACTAACAGGTTCTCGCATATGCGATTTTCAGACCAGTCAGGGTCTGTGAAGTTGAGAATCGATTTCTACGAAACTTGCTTTGTTTTTTCCTAGAGATTTTCTCTACTTCAATTCGATGCGATTGAGGAGAATGGTATCATAAATCTTAGCAGCAATGGTAGTGAGTGTTATACTTCCGTAGTTCTTAGTGATTCCGAGGTCACTATTATGCTCAATATCACTGACAGAATATATATATATATATATATATATATATATATATATATATATATTTGTGTGTGTGTGTGTGTGTGTGTGTGTGAAGAGAAAATGGAAGTGAATCAGACAGTATGTAATATAGTGAAAAATTGAAAAAACACAAAGGACAAAGCAAAAGACTCTCACAGTCTTCTTATTCTCTGTGATAAATTCATTTTTCCTC
>CM042146.1:51581487-51716487 GCA_023376005.1 Doryteuthis pealeii
TTGCATATCAACCGTTTCTGGGTCATTTAATGCCGAATCAAGTCCTTTTGATATGTGGTTACTTACAGTACTTGCTGCTGCTTTAATCGTCACCTATCTAAGTATTGAACAGGTTCTTTTCTGCTTAACTTCGCTGATCTAGCGGGAACCGGTGCTTTTCACGTGACTTGTAAGTATTTACTTACATACATATATATAGCTCAGTCGTGAAATATACTGATTGAGATATAAACTGATATAATCGATAATCCGAGATAAATACTGATTTAGCTTAAGTGTAAGAGATAGGAATAATAATAGATACACTGTCATAGTTATTGATTGTTTAGTATTAATAGAACTGATGGAGAAAGTGTTTGTATTATTCGGACTATTGTCCTCATTTTCATTGTTATCTATACGTTTCGGCTGATGTGCCCTCCGGCCTTCTTAATGTATTTCTTGTCGGTCTCTGGAATCTTCTCGGGCTCGGGAAACCCTCTTGTCGTAATCGGGAACCTTCTCGTCGTAATCGGGAGCCATCACGGAACTTTGAACTTAACCCAATTAGACACATAGCCTAGTGGATAAAGTAGTTAGGTTGGGACAGTTCTAAGTGACATTTATCTCTAGACTGCAGGTTCAATCCTTGTCAGGGGCAGCAGTAACATAGAATAATAATTAACACAGCTTAACGCCTCTACCTCAGCTATGGTTAGCGGAATGAGAGCAGAATACCCCCGTGGACTGAATAAAGGGTTAGTTTCAAAGTTCCGTGATGGTTCCCAATTACGATAAGAATGTTGCCGAGTCAGAGAAGGTTCCTGAGTCCAAGAATGTTCCCGAGTCCGAGAAGAAATACCTGAAGAAGGCCGGAGGGCACATTGACCGAAACGTTGTACAGCTAACAATGAAGATGAGGACATTAGTCCGAATAATACAAATCATACTAACTATAAGGATATCATTAGATAAAAGAAGTACAGACTCCCTATATTTATTTTTGCAGGCCAATGGAGGTGACGGTTGGTTGAATTTTACGGCAAATCCACCCATGTGTTATTTTATGCCGTAGACGTCTTTTATTTATTTATTCTTATTGGATATTTATTTTAAAACTCATTTTTAACACATTTTAAAATGAATTATTTATCTATTTAACCCATCGATGGAACCCTAACAGATACTACCATTACGGGTCAGGGTAGACTTGGGAGTAATGTCAATGAAAGGGTATTCCACATTGCCCAGAGATCCAGAATAGGAATACATCAGATGTAAAGCAATACGATAGAGACAATAATATAGCTGCCATGGCTTGACCTGACTAGCCGATTGATCATTGGAGGCCTCTTCGATCGTCCGCTTAGCCCAGTAATAGCCAAAGTGCAATGTTGTATGTCATGAACCGCTCAGCCACTAAGATTCCGTCCTTAAGCATCACGTGTCTCACTAATGACCAACAGGTGGCTCTATTTGGTAGGGTGTCTTACCCCTCTGCAGAGGTGCAGTTGGTGTGTTATATAACCCCAGCCGACAAGGCTGGCCAATGGAGAGTGATATTTATGAGTTCCGTGATGCATTCTATTGGAGAGTGAAATCCTGGTTTTCAAATCAGACTCCTCGAGGCCATGGACACTTTAATATAATTACATGAATGTCTAGCACATTAGACATTTAAAGTCAATTCTACAGTTGTAGACCAACAATTTGAAAGTGGCTTATCAATTTACTGTAAATGTCAAAGATATAAAACTAATGATTTAAACATGAAGATGTAAAAAAAAAAAAAAAGGTAAAAGAGAACAGAGTGTCTATAGTCGATGTACATGATTTTTACACTCAGTAACCAAGGCTAAATGACTACATGATATACGTAAAGTCATGCTGAAAACGCTAGTTCCAGTCAGATCACCGAGGTTCAGCAGCAATGACATAGTTCAGCACTAAGATGGGTGACTGTAACGTGGCGGTAGCTATATATTCACGATACCAAAACGGATATATGTAACGTAGTAATATCGATATACGTCGTATAGCGGGTCTTGTCAACGTGTCTCCAAATTCACGACACTAAAAAGGTGTCCGGCGCGTGGCGGTCATCTTGTCGATAAAAAAGTACAATGCGAGAAATATATCGTCACAAGCTGCTTAACTTTTATTTCCAGGCTCGTATCGTGGGTTCTGTATGGAAGAGGAGGAAAGGCAGAGAGAAAGAGAGAGAGGACACTGTTAAATTACTGTGATCCCACACTAGGACCAGAGGTCCGGTCCATACCCTACGCGTCCCAAAGCAAAAAGAGACCGGTATTTTTCTTCGTCGTTCCACGTGACCACATGACTTCCGGTTCCGGTCAACACCCGAAACTTCCGGTTGACATTCAATTCTCCATTTGGGAGGTCACGCCCCGGTCAAACTCACAACAACCGTTTTGTGTTCATCACTTTTTTTAAAAACCTTTACTATCTCTTATTTCTTCTTCCTCTTTTTTCTAATAGTAGTTCTTGCAAAACTCAGGATATTCCCCATCTTGCTACAGTGACCATTCAGTAAGAGCAGGAACTATAATCAATCTGCAGCTTGTCCTCCAGAATTGAAAAAAATGACTCAGTAAATATCAATAATTAATTAATTCTTTTTGTTTATTTGACTATGCATAGGTATATTTTGACAGAAGGAGTTAGTTTCGTAACGATTATAGTCGTAAGAAGTGGACTCAGTTACTCGAGTTCGTATTGTTAATGTGGCTGTATGTATATCGCTTAACACTTATAGTATTGGGAGAGGTATGACTCCAACTGTTCTTTCTCTAGCTATGGGTAAACGCTAGGGAAAAGTGGACTCTATAAATTGGTATATCAACCGGTCTAGGAGAAGGATATCCTGAATTCAAGCCAGTTATAGACCTGGAGAGGGATGGGATGCGCCAGGGTTATTTCTACCAAAGAATAGCACTCCCACAGCCAAAGCAGATTACGAGAATAGTGATGTGGATGGTAATATATTAAAAGTAAGATATTTCGTTTTTAATTTAAAATCGAATATCAACTAAAATGTTATCATTAGGACAAGAAGACATAATTTCTTATATATATATATATATACTAGCAAATATATGCACCCTCCGGGTGCAAGTATTTAAGTTTTGATATAATAAAATATCATATTAAATTAGAAAGGCTAATGAAACTGACTAAGAATGCAGATAAAAATATCTGCAACAGAGGGGGTATAATCGAAAAATAGAACAACTTTGAAACTAACTATTCCATCATTTTCCATTACTCCCTGTTTCATTGGTAAATTTTCCTAATTTAACTATTTAGTTAAAATAGGAAGTAAAGGATAATATTACAGTTATTTCTTCTTGTAAATAAATTTCTTTTAAGATTTATCCACGAGATTTTTGTTTATATTTCTTAAGATAAAACCAAACAATTAGAAATCAATAATACCAAGCACATATTTATTAAAATAAAATTTTAAATATCAATATGCAAATTAGCCTTCTCGTTCAAACTGTAAACCGCTATTTTGTTGTATATATAAATACAATTGCATGTTATTAGTACGTAGATATGATCAACAGTATTAATAATGTAAAACAATTTTTATTAATAACTGAAGGTTTAAAAGAATGAAATCATGGAGAATTTGACGTAAATAATTAAGTGACTTGAGTAGTAATATAGTTTCGGTTACAGACAGAAAAACACACAATCTCCATTATAATAAGATATATATATATATATATAACAGGAATGACTTACTGGTAAAAATATTGGGTTGTTCTCAATATTTGGTTGGTACAGGTGTTACTCGGATAAGATAGAAAAATGAACTTGCAGTTGGCTGTGATTAATCAATATCTTGATTAATTCAGTGGATTTAACCGCGAAGATCCTTATGGTGAAACTCGAGTAGGTTATTTCTGTACACTCTATAATAATATATACATATATATATGTGTATGTGTGCGTGTGTAAGTAAAAAAAGATGGAAATAAATCCGACATATGTAGAGAATATAAATGGAAAAATATAGATATATTTCTATAGATTAAATTCATTCACGCTATCCGACGGGGATTTGTTTAGATATAAGGCATCTTAATCAAAAGATATTTTTAAAATAAATAATAATAATAATAATAGGAAACCATATATGAGCATTATGCTCTGAAGAAGACGACCTGTTCCCATATAGTTTTCTATTATTAGAGTAGGATGTGACACGAGATCAATTTCTTAAGCGGTGTTTAACAGTGTTATGTACTGAGGTTTTCACAGTAACAAATCGATATAATGTTGTATACCCTTTTCTTACTTCTTACTTCTAGTCGTCTTCTCTTCTGACCGGCTTTGGTTCTATCTTCTAACATCTTGCGTCTGGTCTAGCGTCTGGTGTTGACTTGGGGATACCGGTCTGGTCTTCTATGGTCTGGATTTTCTTGGGGACTTCGGGTCTGGTCTTCTATGGGGATTTCGGGTCTGGTTTCTGTTAGGGATTTCTCGTTATCAGAAGCCCTGTGTCATTGTTAGTTTTTAGGTAATAAACACAAGACTTCGATTTACGTTGATGTTACTTTATTTGTAAATCCCCAACCCAGACAATCTGCGCAGTTGAGGGACCGCGTGTATAACACGACTTACCACTTCGAGCTCGCTGCTACCTTCTAACTGACTGAAACTTACTATTACTTAAACCGGAAGACAGGCTTTTTTATGCCTTCCGTTTCTCACGATTTATCCCCGGAAGGCAAGGTGAGAGTAAGGTCAAGCGTTGTCACTCATTCTTCAAGGCCGTGGGCTGCACTAATCGCCATTATGTTTCTACACTACCTTAAAAAAGTATTAGGGATTCAATAATTATGTAACAACAGGTTTGAATTCAGCATTTTCCTTCTCCTACCCTGGTTGCCTAACGAAGATCCAAGTGCCCAGTCTGTCGTATTATTTATCCAGAGCTAGAGCGAATAGTTGAATGCATAACCTTCCGAAGTGCATAAGTGCTATGTGAAATGCAAACAGCCTTCGTCAAGGATTTGAACTCGGACTGCCGGTTCCATCTCCTCCGACGATAACCATCACACTACACGCCTCTAAATAAACCCTTTTTTTTTTTAGAAGAAAAATATAAGATCACATTTCATTACTGATAAACTGGCAACAACATGAATTAGACTTTAGTCACGCCAAAAGCAACGGTTACCGGCAGGTCGTCGAAATTAGGCAGCGATTAACCAGCTCCGTATTTAGATGGGTGACTACTTATAAATTACAGCAGGCACTCTAGGCAACCTGAGGCCTGCATAACAGACTAATCCGAACTTGATAAATAACAAGACCTGTGTGCCTGACTAAGAAAAACTTAGTAAATAACAACAGTAGGTACTGTAAGCAGCCTGAGGCTTGTGTACCAGATTAAGCAAAGACTAGTAGAATTAATAATATCTTCACTGATAGTTGCATCAAATGTACGAGGAGTAATCACAAAAGTAAGGATTTCAATGGTCTGTGTACGCAGGGAAACTGTTCGTGCAACTATTGGCAACACTGTTGTGTTTGTTGTGCATGCGCCTACTCCTGCCCTTGTGTGCGCCTGCCTGACACGCTATATATATATATATATATATATATATATATATATATATATATATTGTAAACACGGTTTGTTTGGAATGGCTTTTTGCCGACAATTTTTGGGAGAATAAGTGCTTAATTGGAGTCGTACCTAATTTTGAAAATTAATTAATTAATAATGAATTAGGCGGGAATACCTATTTAAATGTATGGCTAAACATGGTATTCCCGCCTAATTCATTATTAATAAATTAATTTTCAAAATTAGGTACGACTCCAATTAAGCACTTATTCTCCCATATATATATATATATAGTCATCCACAGACACGTGTTTCGACTTATCAAGTCTCTTCAGTGTGGCTGAGACATGTGTAAGCTACCTACAGCTGGATTTGAAATCCGATCGGTTCAGTGTCAGTCAGACACCTTAACCGCCAGGCTGTAATCACCTACAGAATGATAAGGGGATTTTAACTGTTTTTTAATACACACATCGCTTTGTATGTAAAGGCCGCCATAGAGTGCTCCGTCCCTTATATAGGAGAGCGTTGCGTTTACTCTTTAGTTGGCGGTCGTCAGCGAAATCCCCCCCAAAGTGCTCAACTGTCAGTAACCGATATATATATATATATATATATATATATATATATATATATATATATAAAGATAAATCTAATGAGTCAGACGAACCTACTATTAGTTTCGCTTAATGCTCTTCAGGGCTAAGAGTCAGATCTTAGCCCCGAAGAGCATTAAGCGAAACTAATAGTAGGTTCGTCTGACTCATTAGATTTATCTTTATTATTTGCTCTTCTTAGGTATTGAGCACCTTATACTTATTAGCTTATTTTCCTAGCGGCTGTATGAATATATATATATCTTATATACATATATATACATATAAATTGTTTTTTCTTTTGGCCAAATACTGTACCAATAGATTACTTTTGTTGGTACGACTATCTTGGTCTTTTCTTTTTTCCAAAATTTTTTTTCTCCCTGGTTAATGTTTGGTAGTATATTTTTACAATCAAACTATTTGCTGTTTTTTTTCTCACCGCGAGGATTTACCAACACGCTTGGTATATTATTATATATATATATATATATATATATATATATATATATATATATATCGGTTACTCACAGTTTCTCGCCTGTGCGAATTTCAGACCAAGCAATTGGTTTGAAAATTCATTGGTGAGAAACTGTCAGAAATCAAGTGCCGTTGACTTCATGTCCATGCTACCCTAACTTAAAGTCTTTATTGTATTCATTTACTGAATTTTATTTGCTTTTTATTTTGATGGCAATGCTACGTCGTTACAATAAAAAAAATGTTATTTTAACACAGCTGTGGAAGAATGATAATTGGTTGATTTTTTTTTTTTTTGTGACGTGTCATGTGCAGGAATAGCTTTACTATTTTCAAAGAAAATCTCAAATCAAATTTATTCTCACTAGCAAATATATGCACCCTCCGGGTGCAAGTATTTAAGTTTTAATGTAATAAAATATCGTATTAAATTAGAAAATCTAATAAGAATGCAGATAAAAAGATTTGAAAATAGAAAAATAGAAATGAAACTTACTCTTCCATCACTGCCGTCTTTCATTGCTGAATTTTACTTATTTAACTATTTAGTTAAATTAGGAAATAAAGAATAAAATTACACTTATTTTTTCTTGTTAATGGATTTCATTTAAGATTCATTGGAGAAATTTTTTGCTTATATTCATTAAAATAAAACCAAACAGTTAGAAATCAATAATACTAAGCACATATTTAATAAATTAACATTTTTAATATCAATATGCAAATTAGCCTTCCCGTTCACACTGCAAACAGCTATTTTTTGTATATATAAATACAATTGCATGTTATTAGTATGTTGATATGGTCAACAGTGGCTTCGGCCTCTGGACCATTGATATAATTAACGGCGTCGATCCCAGGGGGCCATCCCCCCAGGCAACACCTGCCCCCTCGATTTAAAGGGGCAGGGCTGGGTTTATTGCCCAGTGCCTGAGGCGCCCCCCTTGAGGGGGAATGCCGACGGGATCGACGCAATTTTTCACCTGCCACTCCATGAGCTTCGGCTTGTGGGTGGTCCCACGTTAATAGGGACTTTGTGCCTGACCCGTACAAGTGGGGTACGCGGTAAATATCATGTTGATATGGTCTACAGTGGCTTCGGCCTCTGGACCATTGATATAATTAACGGCGTCGATCCCAGGGGGCCATCCCCCCAGGCAACACCTGCCCCCTCGATTTAAAGGGGCAGGGCTGGGTTTATTGCCCAGTGCCTGAGGCGCCCCCCTTGAGGGGGAATGCCGACGGGATCGACGCAATTTTTTCACCTGCCACTCCATGAGCTTCGGCTTGTGGGTGGTCCCACGTTAATAGGGACTTTGTGCCTGACCCGTACAAGTGGGGTACGCGGTAAATACTATGTTGATATGGTCTACAGTGGCTTCGGCCTCTGGACCATTGATATAATTAACGGCGTCGATCCCAGGGGGCCATCCCCCAGGCAACACCTGCCCCCTCGATTTAAAGGGGCAGGGCTGGGTTTATTGCCCAGCGCCTGAGGCGCCCCCCTTGAGGGGGAATGCCGACGGGATCGACGCAATTTTTTCACCTGCCACTCCATGAGCTTCGGTTTGTGGGTGGTCCCACGTTAATAGGGACTTTGTGCCTGACCCGTACAAGTGGGGTACGCGGTAAATATCATGTTGATATGGTCTACAGTGGCTTCGGCCTCTGGACCATTGATATAATTAACGGCGTCGATCCCAGGGGGCCATCCCCCCAGGCAACACCTGCCCCCTTGATTTAAAGGGGCAGGGCTGGGTTTATTGCCCAGCGCCTGAGGCGCCCCCCTTGAGGGGGAATGCCGACGGGATCGACGCAATTTTTCACCTGCCCCCCCATGAGTCTCGGCTTGTGGGTGGTCCCACATAAATAGGGCCTTTGTGCCTGACCCGTACAAGTGGGGTACGTGGAAAATATCAGATATGGTCAACAGTGGCTTCGGCCTCTGGACCATTGATATAATTAATAGCGTCGATCCCAGGGGGCCATCCCCCCAGGCAACACCTGCCCCCTTGATTTAAAGGGGCAGGGCTGGGTTTATTGCCCAGTGCCTGAGGCGCCCCCCTTAAGGGGGAATGCCGACGGGATCGACGCAATTTTTCACCTACCACTCCATGAGCTTCGGTTTGTGGGTGGTCCCACGTTAATAGGGACTTTGTGCCTGACCCGTACAAGTGGGGTACGCGGTAAATACAGTATGTTGATATGGTCAACAGTGGCTTCGGCCTCTGGACCATTGATATAATTAACGGAGTCGATCCCAGGGGGCTATCCCCCCAGACAACACCTGCCCCCTTGATTTAAAGGGGCAGGGCTGGGTTTATTGCCCAGCGCCTGAGGCACCCCCCTTGAGGGGGAATGCCGATGGGATCGACGGAATATTTCACCTGCCACTCCATGAGTCTCGGCTTGTGGGTGGTCCCACATAAATAGGGCCTTGTGCCTGACCCGTACAAGTGGGGTACGTGGAAAATATCATGTAGATATGGACAACACTAATAATAAGGTGAAGCAATTTTATTAATAATTGAGGTTTAAATATAAATAAAATCATGGGGAAGGTGATGTAAATAACTATGTTAATTGTGACTCGATTAGTAATATAGTTTCGGTTACAGACAGAAAAACACACAATCTCCATTATAATAAGATTTGTCAGATGAACGTTCCTCTATATAAGTAAGTTAAGTTGATGGAGTGTCCCATTATCGATATCAGCAGGACAGAGAGGGAGTTTCTCTGAATGTTTGAGATGAGGCTTGAAGATTAGTATTATCTGCGTTATTCGGACTATTGTCCCCATCTTCATTGTTATTTGAACAACGTTTCGGTCGATATACCATCCGGCCTTCTTCAGGTATCTCAGGTTCAAAGTTCCGTGATGGCTCCCGAATACGACAAGAAAGTTCCCGAGTTCGAAAAGAAGGTTCCCGAGTCCGAGAAGGTTCCCGAGTCCGACAAGAAATAACTGAAGAAGGCCGGAGGGTATATCGGCCGAAACGTTGTTCAAATAACAATGAAGATGGGGACAATAGTCCGAATAACGCAGATAATACTAGAGAGGGAGTTTATCCCTTTTTCGCAAGTGCTAGACCTAGGACAGTGTTTTTTTTTCTGAGGTGAAGCGCCATACCTACTATCAGCTCCCCACTGGAAATATTATATACAATCATACCGTTGGTTGATTTGATGGAATTTACGGCATGTTAACCCTTTGCTTGTTTTATGCCGAAGACGTTTTTATTAATTCTTCTTGGGTATTCAATTTCCTTTTTTATTGATTTTAAACACATATTTAAAAACTCATTTCCTATCGATTTAACCCATAGATATGACTCTAACATGTACTACCACACCAAATCTAAATGTACCTGCGTGTAATGACAATGAAGGGGTACTCCATACTTGCAAGAGTTGAAGAATTGGAGCCTCATGACTAGATGCAGTTTGACGTCATACCCGGACACTCAGAGCTCAGTTTATTGTCGTACTCAGTACACAGAGCTCAGATAGTTACTTTATAAACTATACATGAAACACGGAAAATCTTGGAACTCTACTTCTATTTAAGCATACTACTATTGCTGAAACAATGCTACTGAATGTACATACTTTTATACACAACGTAACCAATGGTTAAACAGGCTTACAATAGATACACAAGTACGGGCATGTAGCCAATGGTATTCATACACAGGAGATGAGCCGAAGCACAGAACAATACACATACGCGTAGAAAGAAATACATGTAAATAAACCTCTGCAAATATGAAAATGTGTGCTCATTGTACTAATAATCCACCTTAATTACCTCCCCATGGAAATCTGAGATATATATAGGGATGGGCGATTTTGTCGTCTGCTAGGATTTTTAAAAGCGAATTAGAAATAATTAAATCTATTATTTAAGGTCAAACTTTGTCTAAATCGATAAGTAGTAACATAATAACCATAATTAAAAAAAGAAAAATATCATTACATATGCAGTTTATTTTCAATAGATTTAAAAGTATTTATTTTGGTCATTTTCGACGATATCAGCCAGTCAGCCTCGTTTTGGATGTTTTTAAGTGCTTGTTTACAATTTTACTGTAACATTCGCGTTTGCAAAAAATTTACCAAAAATCAGGTAATTATCCGATTTTAATGAAATTTTCAGAATTGATTTAATAATTAATGAATTTTATAATGCATTGGTTATTTTATTTCAAAACTTTAATTTAGTATTTTTGCTATGAAAAATTAATATATAAAATTCATTTAAAATATGAAAAGCCTGACGCTCAGTTTAAAATCTTATATTTTTAGATTCTAAAAATAAATATCTACTTAATGCAAAACTTATTTTAGGCGCCAAAAGTAATAATTTTTGAAGAAAAACTCGATTGAAAATGTACCCCCTCCCCCTTTTAAGCAGAAAAAAACATTGATGTATATTTTTTTTTTTTATAAAATAATAGCCAATTGAATAATTATCGAAATGAGTAAAAAAGAAATCTCCAAAAAATGAATTATTTATTATTTTTTTACATTTTATTTTTCGATTTTTGGTACTTATTTTCTAATAGAAAAGCCACCGTAAGAAAAAAAATTTTTTTTTCTGTTCATAACTTTGGTCTTTTATCTCATTATTTATGCTGTAATTAGTATCAAAAATGATCAACTTGCAAAACATTTTACGCCCCCAACATAAGGGGGGTCAAAATTAAGCGACCTGAAAAAAATGAGAAAGTTTTGAAATAAAATAAATAATGTATTATAAAGATCATTTATTGATACAAAAACACTGAAAATTTCATTAAAATCCGATAATTTCCTGATTTTTGGTAAATTATTTTCTGTAGGGGGGCTAAAGTCATTTTGTCAAAAACGCATTTTAGGCCCCGTTTGCCAGTCCCTAGATATATAAATGTAACACTCTGAAACGTCAGTCAGATCGTAGTTATAGTAAAGTGTAATAAAGCTTTCCTAAAGTCTAAGCACGGGTTCTGTTCTTACTACACTTATTATATGCAAACATAGACTTTAATATATACACATAGATACAAGTGCAATTGTCATGATGAAAATAACGTTTGTTATCGAAAACATAACCATTAGGCACAACGACATATCTGCACATGCCCATGTATGTTTCTATACATGTAAACATATTCAAGTGCACCAATATAATATGATGCAGCAATTTAAGCTCGCAAATAAAACATAAACAAATTTATATTATCCCCACTTGTAATTTATGTTCTGTAATTATATTTCATAAAATTTGAAACTGATCACTTTTGACCAGGGGCATTTCCCCCACACCCACCCCCAGTTTAATATATCAAAAATGTTGAATTTACTTAAATAGCACCATTGGCAATGAAGTCATTTCCCGAAAATCGTTTGTTCACAAAAAAAAAAAACAAAAAAAAAAAAATACTGGCCGTTATTTCTAAATAGAAATTTGTAAATCCAAGGTAGAAAAATACAGGAAGGAAACTACTTTTTAAATTATTATTGCAATTATTTTTTTTTTTTTTATAATTTATCAAAAATTATTGAACATAGCCTAAGTCTTTTTCGGGTGGATCTAGTATTTTTTTTTTTTTTGTTTCGGAGTCATTTGAGCTTACTTCCTGGGATTCAAATCCTCTGGCAGCACCTCGCTATTACACCAAAGTAGAGGGTAGAAGTAGTCTGGCGCCTACGTAACACTTGTCATGAGGAGGTGCGCTTAGCGTAATGGTTATCAGCGAAGGAAGTGAATTTGGCGATCTGAGTTCAAATCCTGAGCGAAGTTGTTTGCATTTTACGTTGCGTCAATTACCCTTAAAATCCATCTGTTTTACCTTCAACCTAGCTATGGGTAAATATTAGGACAGACAGTGATCTTCATCTTCATTTTCATAAGGCAACCTGTCTAGAAGGAAAACTTTGAATTCAAAGTAGCTGTACTCTTTTTAAAAAAAAATCCTTTCACCATACATTGGTATATTGTTCTCATTCGTGAAACTGACTGTTTCGCAGAAATTCCAAGGGGGTGTAGGACCTCACATCGTGGTATAATGGTTAGCAACTTAATCTTGCAGATACATTACTACTGAATAGCGAGTTTGATACTCGCTGGATACCTCATATTGCGACCTTGTGTCACATCCTACCCATGGCGAACGGGTTGGATTAATAAGTTATTGATTTCAAAAGATACAAGACCTAGGGCTGTAGAATATACCGTCTACACCTCTGCAGAGGGGTAAGACCCCCCCCCCCAATGTGTCCACCCGTTTGCCGTGGGTGGTGACCAGTGATGCTTAAGGACGGAATCCTGGTGGCTGAGCTGCCCATGACATGCAACACTCCACTTAGGTCCTTACTTGAGCTATACGATCGTTCGGAAAGGCCCCCTCCGATCAATCGGATAGTCACGTCAAGCTCTGCAATCTCTATGATTGTCCCAGCCCTATTGTCCTTATGACAAGCTCCAATTTTTTATCATATGTGCTAGAAGGTGATGGCTGAGGGTCTCATGTCCTGTGTATGATGTTAAACTCTATCTGATGGTGAAGTTACAATTCTGGAACTCTGGAGAATGTGGAGTGCCCCTTCATCACCATTATTCTCAGGTCCACTATGACCCATTGTGTTAGTACCTGTTAGGGTTTTATCTATGGGTTAAAGAGGGGTTATTTTAAAGCAAATTGAGAGTAATTGCAATAAAGGGGTACTCCAAAGAGTTCTGGAACTTCACCATTACGTACAGTTTAACGTCATACCCAGGATGCTAAGGCCCGCCATCACCGCCTTTTAACACATATTTGATGAAAAGTGTTGGGGCTTGCGATAAGCGCAATCGGGTTGGGACTATCATATAGGTACGAGGAATGGACGTGACCAGCCGACTGATCGGGGAGAGCCTCTTCGACCACCCGTCTAGCCTAAGTAAGGGCCAAAGTGGACTGTTGCATGCCATGGACTGCTCAGCCACTAATATGCAGTCCTTAAGCATCACGGGTTGCCATCCACGGAGAACAGGTGGCTCTATTGGGAGATTTTACGCCTCTGCAGAGGTGCAGTCGCAGAGTTATTTATAGCAAGGTCAGTTTAACAATAAATATATCGTCAATCACTTCAGTTGCAAAATCGAGATTTTAAAAGCCAACTGGTGGCCCTATTGGGGATTTTACCCTTCTGCAGAGGTACAGTCGGCGGAGTTATTTTAGGACAAGGTCAGTGTAAGAATAATATATCTTCAAATCACTTTCTACTCAGTTGCAATATCGAGACTTTAAAAGCCAACAGGTGTCCCCATTGGGGGGATTTTACCTTTGTGTAGAGGTGCAGTCGGTGTATTATTCTACCCCAGCCGACAGGGCGGTCTTATTGAAAACAACTGATTGATGTTGGCCCTTCGATAGGTGTGAAAACATTCAGTTCATGTTGGCGTATATAGATTAACGTTCAACTGAATACTTCTTTAACAAATACATTTGGTTATGTGCGCCTCGAAAGTGCAAACAAGAGAATATCGATTATCGTTATACGATCAAATCCAGTGTCAGATTTCAGGACAAAACGATAGAAACAAGTTAAAACAGGTTAATGAAAATAAAGTTATATCCCTAGCACAGGTCTTTAGCAGGCATAAGAAGATTTTGAATAGCTGAAAGACAATGTGTTACATAATGCAGAGGCATATCCTATCCTTTTACTAAGGAAGTGTAGTATACATTTTGAACATAACCGTAAACACTGCAAAATTTACAGAGAATTTAAATCTTACCAAGTCCTAACCTCATCTTCGTCTCAAACGGGGCTCACATTAGCTTAGAGAATCACATAATTGGACGAAGCTGGGAAAGTAGATTGAGATTTAGTTTAGACCAGACTGGGCTGACATAAATTCCGTCTTTCTGTGGAGTTGCGTTGTGTAATGGTTATCGTCGTAGAAAATAGACTCTCCGATCCAAGTTTAAACCCTCTATGAGGCTGTTTACATTTCACATAGGGCTAATACCCTTGGAAAGTGTATGTATCCAACTATTCTCCTTCCAGCTATAGGTAAATGGTGGGATAGGCTGGGTCTTTAACCTTGGTGGGACAACCGGTCTAGAAGAATAAAAAAAAACTCTGAATTCAGACCAGTTAAACTCCGCTTAAGAAACTGGCTTTTAATTACATCATACTCGTGCGGTGTGGTTGGTAAATAAATATATTCTCTCTGCTTCCCCCGGGTGCACGGTAAAGAAAGTAACCTCTAGGCATAAAGTACCCCTAGAAGAGTTGACGTGCAGTTAAAATCAATCAGTGCAATCCAGTCCAAATGCTTTTGTTTTGCTTTCTGAATATCGGCTTATTTCTTTGGGTTTTTTTTTTAATATTGTATTTTAAGTCTTGTTGTAATAGAGACTGTTATATTAAAGCTGGAAGGCGTCAGCTTAGTTGAAAGATAATTCGATTAAGCATTGATTATTTATAACTGGTTTCAATAAAAAAAAACGCCAAATCATATTTACTCTTATTCGTCAGATGAACGTTCCTTTATATATTACACTAGAATCCAAGATGGATATGGATCGAAATATTGCATAAAATCATAAGACATTGGTTGGTTGGTTGGTTGGGTTTTACGGCATGTCAATCCTTGGGTTATTTTATGCCGGGGAAGTTTTGTTTTATTCATTTCTGTTGAGTATTCAATTTCTCAATCAATTTTTAAAAAAATGTTTAATTCAATTTCTAATCTATATTCCATAGATGGGACACTAACAGTTACTATCACTCTGGGTCAGAGTGAACCTGGGAGTAATAGCAATGGAGGGGTACTCCAAACATCCCAGAGCTCCAGAATTGGAACTTCACAACTAGATGTAGTATAATGTCATATTCAGTACACTAAGATAGGACGCTGCCGTCTAGCACATATATGATAAAAAAATATGGGTTTGCTATAGAGGCAAAAGAATCGAGAATCATATAGATTGTAGGGCTTAAATGACCAGCCGATTGGTCAGAGGGAGCCTCTCCGACCACCTGTCTAGCCCAAGTAAGGGCCAAAATGGAGTGCTGTATAGAATGGACTGCTCAGCCACTAGTATTCCCTCCCCAATCACCTAACATTCCTTATCCTAGCCCCCTTTACCTTCCCAAGTTATATATATATATATATATATATATATATATATATATATATATATATATATAATATATTATTAGAACATGTGCTATGAATCGTTCCTAATTTTGAAAATTAATTAATTAATAATTAATTAATTAGGCGGGCATATATTCAAATGTAAGGTTAAACAAATCGAGAAAATCAATCCTGAATGTACATTTCAGGATTGATTTTATTTGTTTGTACATGACAGTGCCCGCCTAAATTCATTAATTTTTAACTAGGTTAATTTTCAAAATTAGGTATGACTTATTTAACACTATCAATAAGACATATAAATATATATTATTATTACTTACTAGCAATATATATATACGTTAAATTAATGTAAATATTCGGCGTGTGTGTAATGTACAGCGTTTTTGTTTTGTTTTTTTAATTAAAAAATGTTTCTAGTTTTCCTAAAAGAAGACACGATGACCTTCTGCACACATATAAAAAGGATTATTTATTAGTTTCTATTAAATGACATAGAGCATAAATCGTTGCTTAAACCAAGTACTCGATTATACCCAAATTTACAATCTAAAATGCTCCACATTTGAAGACAGGATCGTTAAGGGCCGGTTTATCTCAGTCGATAGAGTGTTCGGCTAGAATCACAAGGAGCTTGGTTCGATACCGGCCTCTGCCAACTCAACGTATGAGTAGCACAGGGATTTGTGCGGTAAAGTGAGGAGCTGGTGCTAGCTCCACCTCAGATGCTAAAATAATCTCTTGGTCTAGTGTAGTGAAAAGGGGATAGACTCCCTCGCTGTCTGGTTGATACCGATATTAGGCCGCCCCGACGACTTTACTTACTTCACTTTACTTAATTGTTTATTGATGCATTCAAAATAAATACAAAGAAGATCATTACTTATTCTAGAATATTTGTTTCCTCTCGCATGGCCACTTTTTCATACAACTGATCGGCAATAAGAATAACAAAACACTGCTAGCTTAGTGGATACTAAAATATAAAAAGAAATATTCAAGTTTTATGTAGTAAAAACGTGAAGTAATTAATCCTTCATATTTTTCTGCAAATATTTATCATTTTCGACGAGTCTGTCTGCCTATCACATCACCCTTTGAGAAGGCATGAATTCATCTCGCTCACATCTATGGGTAAATAGTCGAGCAGGCTATGTTTTTTTAGCAGCCTTGATACAGCTACCAGTCTAAGAGAAGAAAAACTCTGAATTCAAAACAGCTTTGTTCCGCATAAAAAGTAACTTCGTGTCACATCCTGCCCGTGATGGAGGGTTCGGGTAAATGTAATGATACGTCGACATTTTGAGTCGAGTGAACTTTTGCTGACACCAGGTCACGTGGAACTATCTTGAATAATGAGCTGTTTGATCATCTGACTAGAAAAGAGGACGAAACCCCACATAAAAGAAACAAAGATTTTTTAGCAGTAACCGGATAGTTAGCCAAAGTCCCTACTGAGACAATTTGCCTCTCTCTCTCTCTCTCTATATATATATATATATATATATATATATATATATATATATATATATATATTTATACATATGGAAGCGCGTTGTGTAATGGTTATTATTATCGTAGGGAATGGAGTCGTCGACCCGAGTTCAAATCTTGAACGAGGCCGATTGCGCTTCAAGTAGCGCTAATACTCTTGGGAAAGGTATTCATCCAACTACTCCGGCTATGGGTAAATATTAGTACAGACTGGGCTCTTTAATCTTGGCAAGGTAACCATTCCAGGAAAAGGAAATCTATGAATCAAAACCTGTTAAACACCGCTTAACAAATTGACCTTGTGTCACATCCTGCTCATTCGGAGGGGTTGGTAAATACATAAGTACATAGCTGTATAAGGGAAAACTCCAATTGTAGATCGTATTTTGTTTAGATAAAGTTCTTGAAGATGTTAGTTAAAGTTGAAAGTTTTTAGAAATTACATGTTGAGCATACATTCTCGGGTGCTGTTTGGCACGAGTTTGTTGAGCGCGAAGTACCCCTGTCACGTAGACGGGAATCACGATGTTAGCTCTCTCTCTCTCGAGGCTAGTAGTTGAAATTTTTCGTTTTTTTTTTACTTTGGCGCATCTGTATTTATAAGTTTGCATGTAACGACACTAAGCACCTCACGGTAAAAACACAGGAGTTAATCGTGTAAAGTAAGGAATGCAACTCCTACAGATCTAAGAATCAGCATCTACAAGCGAACTAGATGTTGGACTAAGCCACAACACTACAGGGGTTATTTTGATGCCGTGCTGTTTGTCATGAAATTCATCAAGTGAATGTTATTATTCATTAGGGCAGGTCGATTTTTGAACTTTTTTGATTCACCTAATGATAGTTGGGTATTGATAAGTACTGACACCAAAAAGTAGATTTTTAACTTGCACCAATTTTTGAGCGTTGTTTTTTAATCGTCTAATATGAAGCCTCCCAAAATTGCTCAAAAATGTTATTATTTCAATCCAGAAAAGATTATCAATTTATTCTATTCAAATAAGATTAATAAGACATATCAAAATTAGCAATTAAATTGAAATAAAAAAAAACCTCTCCGTCTCAACAGGTCAGATGAGCTCCATTTACCTCATTGATTGAGATACGTCAGTAAAAACATTGCAAGATATTGTAAAACAGTTATTTTTTTCAAACAAGCAAGATATTGTAAAACAGTTTTTTTTCAAACAAGCAAATATTGTAAAACAGTTATTTTTTTCAAACAAGCAAGATATTGTAAAACAGTTATTTTTTCAAACAAGCAAGATATTGTAAAACAGTTATTTTTTCAAACAAGCAAGATATTGTAAAACAGTTATTTTTTCAAACAAGCAAGATATTGTAAAAGAGTTATTTTTTTCAAACAAGCTACTGCATACACTCAAACAATGGATCAGCTCTGTAGTTGAATAAGATTTTTGAGCAATTTTATATCTAAAAATATTATAAACAAGTATTATAAAAGGCTTCAAATTAGACGATTTTTTAAAACTAAATGCTCAAAAATTGGTGCAAGCTGGAAATCTACTTTTTGGTTGTCAGTACTTATTTTATCAATACCAAATTTCTTCGGGTGAATCATTTTCATATTAAAAAAAATGTGAAAATCGATCTACCCTATTAATCATGGTTCTCTCCTCTCTATATATATATATATGTCTCTTTCATTTCAGAAACGATATCAGTAACGGATCAGAAAAACTCAACTCAGAAAAGGATCCCTTTCACAAATCCAGGATCAAAATGACAAAAACAACAACGAATGAAGATAAGACAAGGAAACAGGTCGGATATATTGAAAAAAATCTGAACATGAATCATGAAATTGATCCTGTTGGATAGCCTTTTAACTTCTTATTCTCACACTTGATTTTGCGACGATTTTTTATAACAATTTTTATAACTTGGAAATATAGCCCAGTCAGCTTAACCATTAGAATACACCAACTGATATCACCGACCCGCTCTTCAAGGCGGTAGTCCAGTGCGCTTCGGCCTCTGGACCGGTGAGTTGTGCTAAATTACTAGCGTCGATCCCAGGGGGCCGTCCCCCCAGGCAATACCTACCCCCTCGATTTAAAGGGGAAGGACTGGGTTTATTGCCCAGCGTCTGAGGCGCCCCCTTGAGGGGGAATGCGACGGGATCGACGCAATTTTTCTACCTACCACCCCATGAGTCTCGGCTTGTGGGTGGTGCCCACATAAAACGGCCTTGTGCCATATCGTGTACAAGTGAGGTACATGTAAAAACCAGAATACACCAACTGCACCTCTACAGAGAGGTAAGAACACCCCCACAATGGGGCCACTTGTTGACTGTAGATAGTGAGCCGGTGTGCTAATGGATTGGAACCCTGGTGACCGAGCAGTCCATAACATACAACACTCAACGTTGGCTCTTACTTAGGCTAGACGGCGTTCGGAGAGGAGGCTCCCTTCGACCAAACAACTCGTCACGTCAAGCCCAAGCATCTATATGATTGTCCCAACCCTACTGCCCTTTTGACAAGCCACAACCCATTTTATCATATACATGCAACAATGCGGCGACTGAATGTCTTATTGTCCTGGCTATGACGTTAAACTCTATCTGTTGGGAAGTTCCAGTTCTGGAGCTCGGGGAATGTGAAGTACCCCTTCATCACCATTACTCCCAGGTCCACTCAGACCAGGGCCGTTTGTACCTTTTAGGGTCCCACCTATGGGTTAAACAGAAAAAATGAGTTCAAATATGTTTTGGCATAAAATGGATTGACATGACGTAAAAAAAAACAAACAATTGTCAGTTTGGAAATAGATTTAAGTATAATCGAAATTAATTGCCAAATCCAACGAAGGTCAGCCATGAAATCTATTAATAATGGAGATTCGCTTCCGGTTTTTGTCTGTAACAAAAATTATGTCGCTGCTTACGTCACATTACCCCAAATCGTCATAAAATAGAATAAATACACTCAAAATTTGAACATGCAACATTAGACAGTCCTCATTGTTTTTAAAACAAGTTTTAATAAATACATGACTGGTATTATATATCTATATATATATGTTTTATTTTAATACATATTTAAAGTTTACATTTCAAATTGTTTTATTTTTTTAATCCTTCAATGAATTTGATGATTTTACTTACATAGGGTACAAACTCGCTGACATTGAATTTTTTACTCCCACCCCTCAGGCAATATGTTTCAAAAATCTATTTTTACATCGCCCGGAGGGTGTTTTTTATTTTGTACTAGTAAATATAATTGTTTGTACGGAAAGTAAGGCCCTACGTAAATTAAAATCTCTTTAAATTAAGTGCCAGCAAAATATGTATATCATTGTTTTGATGAAAACTGTTGTTTGAAAAATATTGATTAAACTTTAATAAAATTCAATATGTACCCATAACATGAAGTGACATTGTTCAACCGAAGTCCCAATTACGATTCCCTTGCAGGAACTAGTTTAATTGCCGCCATATTGGTTTTTGATATCTCTTTTTTATCCCTTGTTTTTTAATATCTCTTTTCGATCCCAAATCTATTCGCATCTTAATTTTTTATTAATATTTTCCAGATTAGTAGTAGAAAGCCTCCTTTTCAGACATTTCTAGAAAAATACCATATGCTATCGTAACTCAAATATGAACGACGCATGAATCTGAGATTACAGAGTACTTAGTAATTTGCTCGGATTTATTTACACACAATGTTTACTCTGAACTTCTGTCTGGGGCTTTTCTTTTGAAAAATTCTAATCAGTTTGGCATTTTGTTTAGCCAAAAGGTGTCTGCAGAAAGAAAAAAAAAGTATATTACTAGAATGTATCATTATATACCTTGCAGGTTTTTTCTCTCCTTGCAAATCTCTCTGAATTCTCTGTATGAGTTCATTAATGATATTCTTGTTTCGATATATTAAGGCTTGGAGCATTTTTACATCACTGTTTGAAAAAAAAAAACTCATTGTAAATATTCATAGTGAATATTTGTGTTTCTTTTCGACAGGGTTTTTTTTTTCCAAAATCTAAAAGAAGTTTCTAAGCCTGCAGGGGATAGTTAAAAACAACAAAAAAAGAGAGACTTTCGGCAAACAGATATATTAACCAGGACAAATTAAATACTATAATGTAATTGTTGATAGAATGGTGAAACCTAATAACGATTATCGCAGTTTGTTTTTAGTAGCCCGTCTGATTAGCAGCGAGGCAAATTCTGAAATGTTTAAAGCTGTTTATGTTATTTGAAGTAAGAGATCTTGAAGATTACTTTGACTTGGGGGGAAATTATCGTCGAAAAATTATTACGGCAACTGGTTCAATGTTAATATCAAGTATTAAAATATATATACACATGAAACGTGTATTTAAAATATTTATTATATTGTGAAATATGTTTTTGAAACATGTATTACATATTGAAACATGTATTTAAAACATGTATTAGATATTGAAACATCATTTAAAACGTATACTACATATTGAAACGTATTGGAAACGTGTTACATATGAAACATGTTTTTGAAACATGTTAAATATGAAACATGTATTTGAAACATGTATTTGAAACATGTATTACATATCGGAACACGTATTACATATGAAATGGTTTTTGGAACACACATTTTCGTCAGCAGAAAAATTATAGTGAATTTTAATTTTTGGATGAGACCTTATCATTCATCCCCTGTAATAATAGCCGTAAATTAAATTCTATGTTTATTATGTTATTGGCTGTGGTTATTACAGTGGTAATCGTGAATTTTAATTCTATGGTAATTATGATATTTCCTGAGTTCCAGTTTAAATAAAGACACACCAAACATTTTCAATAACAAGTTAACTTTCTTCTACACCAAAGTTATTAGCATTATATCTTTTATAATGGAAATTGTGTGTGTGTCTGTCTGTAACCGAAACTAAATCACTATTCAAGTCACAATCCGTTAGTTACTGACGTCACATTTACCATGAATTTATTTAAACCTCAATTATTGATAAAATTGTTATACCTTATTAATACTGTTGACCATATCTACGTACTAATAGCATGTAATTGTATTTATATATACAACAAAATAGCGGTTTACAGTGTGAACGAGAAGGCTAATTTGCATATTGATATTTAAAATTTGATTTTGGTAAATATATGCTTAGTATTATTGATTTCTAATTGTTTGGTTTTCTCTTAACGAATCTGAGCAAAAATCTCGGGGATAAATCTTAAAAGAAATCCATAAACAAGACGAAAGAACTGTAATTTTATTAAATACTTCATAATCTAACTAAATAGATAAATTAGGAAAAATGAAAGACGGGAGGGAAAGAAAATTATGGAAGAGTTAAATCTAAAGCTGTTCTATTTTTCGATTATACCCCCTCAGTTTATAATTTTCTAAATAGTTTATAATTTGATACAATATTTTATAACATCAAAACCTAAATACTTGCACCCGAAGGGTGCATATATTTGCTAGTTATTTATAATGGAATATTATACGATGAAAACGGATATTATTGATATTATTCGTAACCAAACTTTACAGCATTGAAATTAAACATATGAATATATTGCAGTCCAACAATAAATACACCGCCAATATATGTATTTATATGATTTATTTTCGGTTACAGATGTGTTGCAATATTATTTTTGGTTAGAAAGATCCAAAACTGTAAAATTTAGTAATATCTGAAATAATGCGTTTTGATTTTCCACTAAAAGTACTTAAATCATGCTATCTGAAGAAAACCGTAGGATGCAACGATCGAACTATTGTGTCAGTAACAGGCAATATTTCTTTCAAAGTGTGATATGTGACTGGAATAAATCGGAAGGAGAAAAAGGAGGGGGAGACAAAGAGAAGAAAAATCCAAACTGATATTCATATTTACCAACCCCTACGAACAGGCAGGATACGACACCAGGTCAATTTCTTTAGCGAAGGTTTAAATTCAGTTTCCCTCCTCCTAAACTGGTTGCCTAATCAAGATTTAACAGTCCATTTTGCTCTGCTATTTACATATAGCTGGAGAGAGAATAGTTGAATTCATACCATTCTCAAGTGTATTAGCGTTATGTGAAATGTAAACAGTCTCGTTCATGATTTGAACTCTGTCCGCCGTGCCCATTTTCTACAACGATTACCATTAGTTCACGCCCCCCCCCCCCTGATATACCCACGGATTAATGGGATGAACTTTGTTGACGCATCTGATTGGTTGTAGGGTATTTCTCCAGCTAGATAATTGTGAGATGTCACTTGTTCGGTGACGAGACGTGTCACCTCAGTGAGAAGATATGGCAGTACACCATGAAGGCTTAAGGCAAGTCATAGGGGCCTTCAGAACTTCTCCAGTTGACAGCCTATATGTAGAGGCTTATGAGGCACCCCTACAGCTAAGATGCGAAAAACTAGCCTTGCAATACTACACAAAACTCAAATCCTGCCCATCCAACCCAGTTTATGACTGCACCTTCAACCAAGGATACAAAGAATGTTTTGAAAAAAAAGAAAATCAATAAAACCTTTTGGTCTCCGGATGGAACCTATCCTCAAAGAATCTAGAATTCCTCTCACAAATATCCATAAAACCATCATACCAAAAACACCACCTTGGATCATTAAAAAACCCAAAGTGATCCTTGAGCTAAGTGAACTTCCTAAAACAAACCCATCCTAGCACTTACCAAGACAAATTCCACAATGTTCTAGAACGCTACCCCAACCACCTCCACATCTTTACAGATGGTTCTAAGGACAATGACAAAACGGCATGTGCAGCTATTTTAAATAAAAAATTGTAAGAAAAGCCCTTCCAAACGAAAGTTCCATTTTTTCAGCTGAAACCGTGCAATAGATATAGCACTTGACATCATCTCTGAAAATAAACACACAAATATATCATCTTTTCAGACTCGCTCTCAGTCCTACTATCATTAAGAAATAAAAAACTGGAAGACCCTCTCATCATTAAGCTCCTGAATAGATTAGACTCAATGTCTAACTCTAAGGAGATTATTATATGCTGGATACCAAGTCATATAGGAGTGAGGGGGAATGAAGAGCTGACTCTGCAGCTAAATCGGCTCTAGATTTAATCCCTGACAAGTTCCAGATACCATTACTGACTTGAAACCTAAAATTAATAGATTCCTTCATACAAAATGGCAGCAACACTGAATAACTGTATCCACAACAAACTTTCCTAATCAAACCAACTTTGGGAGGCTGCAGACCAACTTTAAGGAAGTCTAGAAAGGAACAAGTCATTATGTCCCGATTATGCATTGGTCATACAAAACTAACACACTCTTATATACTCAAACAAGAACAACAACCACAATGTGAAACATGTCAAACACCCTGACAGTCAAACACTTAATGATGGAATGCAGATTTTTTGCTCACATCAGAAAACATTATTTTAAAGCAAACAATATGAAGGACCTATTTGAAAATGTTAACATAGAGGATATTTTCTCGTTTTTGAGGGAAATAAAATGATACCATAGAATATAGACATGAAACAATCAATGTCATAGAGTATGATTCCAATAATGCTAACACATTGTTAAAACCAATTACTAAATGTATATATATGAATACACAATATGTATAACAACCAACCGCTAGGCATGATATAACCTGGACGGTTGATATGCCGTTAAAATTAATAAACCAACCAACCAACCGAAATCTTCAAAGACCCAGAGGCATATGAAGTAGCAAGAGGTTTTGTGTTTTGATGTTTAAAGGTAGCTGGATATTCTTGGGGCGTGTTCTTATGGTTTTGCTTTTAACCCTTTCTCATTTGGTGGTCGTGCTGAAAAGGAAGGAACGAAAGGAACGAAAGGAAAGAGACAAAGACAGAAGGCGGTTTTATGATTTAGGCTTTATTGACCGGTCATAGCCGCCTGTGGCAAGGGTATATCTCTCTGGCTAATAGTAGAGACGAGATACAGTTAAGGCCTCAACTTGAATGGCCTAGAGATTATCTTGGGGGTCGGAAGTGTGTTCTTTTTCTCGCACATGCGCGTAGGGTTCTTCCGGTGAAGACTCATGGGAGTTGTTTTTTTTTATTTTAATCCCCACAGGTATCACTGAAGGATAGTTCCAAATAAATTTATTTGAAATTTTTGGGATAAAACATCTTGTCCCAAAAGCTCCATTAACATTTTTTTCTATGAATTATAATTATTTCTATTTTTTTACCATTTCAGGTAATCAAGATGTTAGTGCTGGTCATCGTCCTCTTCATTATCTGCTGGTTACCAATCTTAACGAATAACATACTCGTCGCCTACGGCCACCTGCCCTCTTTGAACCTCGGTTATTTGAAACCAATGCGAGAATTATTCTACCTTATGGCATATTCAAACAGCTGTGTCAACCCGGTTGTCTATGGATTCATGTCCAAGAATTTCCGCGAAGCATTCATACACGCGCTCTGTTCTTGTATTAGAGGCAAAGAATATATACGTCGTCTGCGTTTCGAGCGCCATAGCTCAAGTGTAACAAGATCGACGCAGATGGGCTACATGAAAGAAATGGAATTGGAGGATATCGAAATCTGTTCGAAATATGGTTCTACATACGGTGCCGATAATGTCTGAACAGCAATAACTCATTTACTGTAAAAAAAAAAAAAAGAACAAGAAATAATTAAGAGATTTCGGCCACTTTTTGAATCGAAATATTAAAAGACGACAGAAACGAAATTCAATAAAATAGAAAGAAAAAAAAAGGTAGAATAAAAGTGTTAAATTTCCTCCCAACATTCTTTTGCTGCCTGTTCGTTGATACTTGTTATATATGAGTTGTCCCTCTTGATGCCATACATGACGTAACGTCACAACCACTCCACCATGACCCTCATTAACCTTCTATTGTATTTCTTTCCTTGTTCATGAATTATTTTCTG
Organism: Doryteuthis pealeii; assembly: GCA_023376005.1. Taxonomy (NCBI): domain Eukaryota; kingdom Metazoa; phylum Mollusca; class Cephalopoda; order Myopsida; family Loliginidae; genus Doryteuthis; species Doryteuthis pealeii. The sequence continues at coordinate 51,607,691 of CM042146.1, forward strand.
TAACTGTATAAAAAAAGTGACGTGCATTCTGTGAATACATCATATATTATATATAAGTGTAGATAGTTGACAATCGAATGGTGTATAAATTCAACTATCGTAAATGACAAAAGTGTTGAAAAAAATAAATGCACTTAAAATTGAAGGCTGTAGATCATTAAACATAGTAAACAGATAAATATTGATATTTGCGATATTTCAGAGTGGCCTCACTTCTTCTTCAGGCGAAGTAAATAAAATCAGAATGAAAATGGTTGCTTCTGACATAAAGCAAATCCGTTCAGAGATTTTATGTTATTGTTTGTTATCTATCTTTGTTATTGTTATTTACGGCCTTTAATATTTAGTACATTTATTATTTTTCAACACTTTCTTTCATTTGCATTTGTTTAATTTATAGGCCATTCGATTCCCATCTATCTATATAAGAAGCATACGTGGAACCGACTCTTCGATATATAAGTGTATATATATATATTGGTAGATATATTCATATATATGTAATATATAAATACCATCAAAATATTGCCGCAGTGTTTATTAAAATGAATGAATTGGATCACACGATAAAGAATATTAATAAATATTGAATGAACTGAAAAATAGAGTGAAACAATTAAATATTGATTTTGTTATTATTCTTATTAAAAAGATTGTCTTTGTACGAGTTATTTTATTCATTGATTCATTCCTTTCTTCTTTTCTTTTTCTTTTTCGCCTGTGACGGAATTTTATGCACAAAGTTTGGAAAGCGCAATTTTATTAGAATTATGGAATCTCAACGGATCAGTCAACGACCTCAAACTATTTTCATTTCTCTTATCGTGAAAATCTCGAATCTCGGTATTAAAGTTTTTCCATGAATTAAAAATCATAAAGTTAAGTTTATTAAAAATTAAAAAATAATAAAAATAAACAAAATCACGTAATTCAACATGCATAAATGAAAAAATGCTGCCCAAATACACACACACACACACGCACACACACACACACACACACACACACATATATATATATATATATATATATATATATATATATATGTGTGTGTGTGTGTGTGTGTGTGTGTGTATTTGGGCAGCATTTTTTCATTTATGCATGTTGAATTAAACAAAAGACACATCTCCTGTTTAACAATTTTTGTTGGCCAGAAAACTTGAAAAAATCACAAATAAAATTGTTAAACAGGAGATGTGTCTTTTGTTTAATTCAACATGTATAAATGAAAAGATGCTGCCCATACACACACACACACACACACACACACACATATATATATATATATATTATATATATGTGTGTGTGTGTGTGTGTGTGTGTGTTTGGGCAGCATTTTTTCATTTATGCATGTTGAATTAAACAAAAGATACATCTCCTGTTTAACAATTTTATTTGTGATTTTTTCAAGTTTTCTGGCCAACTTTTTAATATAAGCTTGGAAAACGTGGATTAGGTTTGACCAGAAAAATGTTAACTTAAGCTAGTTTGAATATTTCCTGAAACCAACAGTCTTTATTTTCTAATGGCATTAATTCAATCGTTCCTTTTTCAAAAAACAATAAAAACTCAAAATATTTGATAGCTATAACAAATCCACTGAGCAGTAAACCATTTGATTATTTCATGCTATTCATGAATAAAAGATTTGCTCAAATGATATCGAAAACCTCATAAATCACGGTTTTTTATAAAGAAAAAATTCAAGTAATTAACAATAATCAATATTGTCCTTCCGTTTGTTCTCTTAAATCTCCGAGGAAAACAATATTTCGCGTCTTCTGCCTCCTTAAAAACTAAATGTGACTCCACTTAGAAATGAAGGGAGATAACTCGAATCCTTTTTTCAAATTGACATTCTGAATGAAAAGGATTGATCCTAAGAACAACCGTTCAACTTTATAACCATATGAAGATATGGTCCTTGTACGAAGCTGAGTCAAAAAGTTATACTATTTTCTTTATTTCATGTGAAGTCTTCTTTTTATAAAACTAATTCCTACATTGAGACCCTAACGAGACTCAGAGCACGAAACCGACGAGTAAGACCCAACTTGCCAATCGACAATATCCTCCTTCTGCATGGCATTGCTCGACTACACACAAGCATCAGGTCAAGGGAGACAATCACCTCATTCGAATAGATAACTTTATCGCATCCTCCATACTCATCAGATTAAGCGCCTTCAGACTATCATACCCTCGGCCCCATGATAGAGGGTTTGAAGACAAACATTATTCCAGTGACGAAGAAATGAAATCTGTAGTGAAGAAGTGGCTCAAAGAACAGTCAACAGTATTTTACGGGGCAGGGATATATACTCTCATTTGAAGGTGGAACATTGCTAGTAAGAGAAACGGTGACAATGTGTAGAAGGGAATAGACTACCATTACTTTTTGACTCACCTTCGTATAAATGGAATGTGAATTTTTAATTGTGTTCTTTACTTGCCCATATAAAATTGACTTTATTCATTAACTTTCAGTTAATTCTCAACAAGATCAAATCTTAGTTATGATAAAACGTTTGTTACGTTTTCATGATTTGATAATTATTTCAAATCAGTAAGATAATTCTATTGAATCTTTAACTTTCTTTTTCTCATTTGTACAACGTCTTAAAGATGAAACAATGTAGAGAAAGATCATGGGGCAGGGATACATGCTTTCATTTGAAGGTAGTTCATTGCTATTGAGAGAAATGGTAATTATACCTGTCCTTAACAAAATGGCATTACTTTGTGAATCCCCTATGTGGAGAAGTAGGGATGTGATCCACAGAGGACCAACTTCATTTTGATGTATGATATATGTTCCTGTGTTAGTAATTATACCTGTCCTAAACTAAAGGGCATTACTTTTTGACAACCCTATGTAGAGAAGTAGGATGTGATCCACAGAGGACCAGCTCTATTTTGATGTATGCTACATGTTCCTATGTTAGTAATTATAACTGCCCTAAACAAAATGGCATTACTTTTTGACTCACCATCGTATTATTTAGTTTAGAGTTTGTCTCATCTCATCTGTCCAATATGTGTTTACTTTTATTCGTATCATACATTTCAAATACAATCATAGACTTAATTTAGATATAAAATTACAATATTTTCTTAATGAAAGATAAACATTTTTTTCAGATACAAGACATCTTCAGACAATATACGAGACATAGAATAGAACCACTCTCATAATAAAAGAAGGAAATGAAACAACTATTTGTGTTCCAATTACGCATTGGTCACACAAGACTAACGCACCCCTATATACTCAAACAAAAACAGCAACCACTGTGTAAAACATGTCAAACACCTTTAACTGTTAAACACTTATTCCTAGAATGCAGGGTTTTTCTCACATCAGTGTTAAGTATCTGGCAGCCATCCTTAGTTCCAGATGTAGTGAATAAGTAAGCAAGCCAATAAGAATCCGGTGTTATAGTATTCTTTGTAAGTCCGACGTCCAAGAGAATCCAAGTGTCAATGACATAAGTTCAGAATGGAGCCTCTATTAATACAGCAGAAGCAGCAGCAGCAGTGCCAGTGAGAATCCTTCTCAGGTCACGTGCTTATAGGTGAGTCTATAAATAGAGGTGACCATTTGCCTCATGCCTTATATACCAAAATATTCCAACAATCAGAAACCGTTATTCTAATGGAAACCATATGAAAGATCTATTTGAAAAAGACAACAGAGTAGACATTCTGTCTTTTTAGAAGGAAATAAAATTATACCGTAGAATATAGACATGAACCTAGTCAATACCATAAAACATGACCCCCAATGATGCTAACGCATTGTTAAAACCAGTTACCACAAAAGTATAAATATAGATACACAACATATATTACTTGCTAACCGCTAGGCATGACATAATCCCAGACGGGTTTATATGCTGTTAAAAGCAAGCAAGCAACCAACCAACAGAAATGAAATTGTTACATCTTGGATACAGTTGACAGCCCGGATATCACCAAACATTCACAAAGGCAACATCAACATCAACACCTTATATCAGACTTACTTCATGATCAAGAAATGTGACAGTTTCATATGTATTTCAATTTCTTTCGGTTGAGAGGAAGGGGTAAGATTATCCCGAAATATAGTTGTATAAACATTTTTCTCATGTTTCATTCTCTACTACCTACCACTGTAAGTACATTTGATTTTTCAACATTTTGTGTTTATATTAGTTAAAGGTCATATGATATATATATATATATATTATATATATATATATTATATATATATATATATGAGAAGTAAATAAAACAAACGATGCGTTTTGATATGGCTTTTTAGCCGACAATTTTGGGGAGAATATGTGCTTAATTGAAGTCGTACCTAATTTTGAAAATTAATTAATTAATGATTAAGGCGGTCTTCCAATCTATAGCTCTGCTGATGAGGCCTACTAGGCCGAAATGTACATACAGAGATTTATTTTCTCGATTTGTTTAGCCTTACATTTGAATAGGTATGCCCGCCTAATTAATTAATCATTAATTGATTAATTTTCAAAATTAGGTACCACTTCAATTGAGCACTTATTCTCACTATCTATCTATATATATATATATATATATATATATATATATCGTTCTCTACCATTTGTATATTGAGATACGAAGAACAACACGAAAACGTGAACGTCTACACTTAGAGATCATGAAAAAAACATTCCGTAATCTTTAATAACCTGCTTAAATAATAACTTGCTGACAAATTACACACTATATATATATATATATATATATATATATATATATATTATATATATAATATAATATATATATATATATATATATATATATAAAGACTAGACAAGTGTCACCTCAGCTAAATAATGGGCCATTCCGTTTTTAGCGTGAAGAAAGAAGGGGAAGAAAAAGGACATGCGACACATCAGAAAACATGTAAAAAGTAAAAAAGAAAGAATCCGATTTGATGATCCTCAGGATGAAAACTAATTTATATCATGACAGGGGTGTTGATAAACCCGATAGATTTATTTTGTTTTCGAGCGTTCTAAATCTTTAACAATTTTCAGACCAATAGTCAGCGATTAATCAGTTTGCTAAGTGTTGATGGTTTGATTTTGTGGCATATCAACCTTTTCCAGGCCATTTAATGCCCTATCAAGTCATTTTGATAAACAAAGGACTCGGATTGCTTCCAACACCTGTTGTTGCTTAAGACACACACGGCACGCGCGCGCGCAAACACACACACACATATATATATATATATATATATATATATATATATATATATGTGTGTGTGTGTGTGTGAGAATGGAAAATGAATCCGACAATATGAGGAAAAAATGAGTGAAAAAAAGAAATGTAGATGGATAAAAATGAATTTTATCGATATCACTTTTAATCGATATCACTTACACATGTGTTTCGGTCTTTTTATCAAAATGTATACGGATTTACGTTATTATTATTATTGAAATAATCAGATGGAGTTGAAATGATGATGATAATAATAATAGGAAAAATGTATAAAATGTTCCGTACACAGAGAGATTTTGACGACCTTCATCAGAGTGATTTTTTTTATTTTTTGAGTTGGAGACAAGAATAGAATTTCAAATGTTCGAAAAAAAGAATATGTTTTAAATCGTTAGGAACGCAGAGGCCGTTTCCTCATATATATATATATAATATATATATAAATTATATTATATATATATATAAGTTAAAAGAAAGGAAATGAATCCGACGGTATGAGTATAGATAAAAGCATATGAAAACATCACAAAAAATCATAAAATCCCCTTCACATGACATTTTCCGTTATATACTTTCCAACAAATTTATATTTTTGGGATAATGTGAAAATCATTATCCAAAAAATATAAATAAAAACCTTACAACCGTTCATACTTTTTTTACTTTATATATAAGAAAAACAAAAAATAGAAAAATAAAATTTACAAAATTAATTATAAAAATAAAAATTCTTTTTCTGAAAATCTGTTGAAGGCCTACCGTCAACAGGCTAATACTCATCCCGTTTTGAATAAGAGAATTCGTCTAGTGTCAATCTTGTAATATGTCTTCTTTTTTAAAAAAAAAAACTGTTACAATAAGATATACATAATCCGGTGACCGAGAAAAATGCGGCGGAAGTGCTCACATTCGAAACTATTGTATAACTTTATTTTTCTTTTTTCTTTTCTTTCTTTTTTTCAACATCAAGGTTTTTGTTTTGAACTCATATGACTTTTATCTCCGCTCTTGACAACACGGAGTATAAACAAGTTCTGAAGATGATTTTTATAAAATCGAAATATTGTTCAATATCAGCTATGAATATGTTATAAAATGTTTTCACTTTAACAGCATTTTGTGGTGTTTTCATATCCTTTTATCTATACTCATATATATATATATATATATATATATATATATATATAAACATTAAAGAATAAAAATACTGGGGTTTTTTGAAGCATGAATGACTGACCGTCGTTGTTCCAAAAAGATTAATGTTAAATATATAAAAGACTAGCCAGTCGTGTTAGAATTGGTATTGTAAGTGATATTGATCTCGAAAGATTTATAATAATTGTTATATTAAGGTTAAGATGGATGTAATTTTTTTTAAATATTTAAAGTATTTTTATTAATGTTAATATATTTAGGAAATTATTTACTAGGAAAATTACTAAGGGATGTAATATTTTAATTAAAAGTATATATATATATATATATATATATATATATATATATATATATATATAGGTTTTTTATAGTATGCTTGAAGCATTGTGCATATGTGTAATATAAAGATTTTTGAAGGCAATAGACAATGCAATATGTGTTGAAAATTATATTTATTTAACTTTTTTTTCTTTTTTTTAATTCTAAATATTTTCGGAAATAAAATTCCATCATCAGAGTTATTAAAAGTACTAGGTGTTTTTTTTTTATAATGTTAAGTCGGTTCGGCTGCTCCTGCGCTCGTGGAGATTGTTCGAACTTTTAACTTGGTACTTTTAATAACTCTGATAATGGAAATTTTATTTCCGAAAAATTTAGAATTAAAAAAAAATGTTAATAAAATATATTTTCAACACATATTGCATTGTCTATTGCCTTCAAAAATCTTTATATTATATATATATATATATATATATATATATATATATATATATATATACTTTTAGCAAGTGATGGATTTTTTTGATCGCGTGATATTTGGTTGAGTGTTTGTTGTTACGACATATCATCCATTTTCGGGTCATTTAATGCTGAATAAAGTCATTTTGATAAACAAAGAACTCAGATTGTTTGTAATACCAGCTTTTGCTTAAGTGTTCACCCAGTTAAGTATTGAACCGGCTAATCGTGATTGTCGATTTTTAAAAAAAACAAAGATATTTTATTTTATGTTTAGTGCTTATCTAAAAAAAATCATTGGCGGAGAGAAGAACACTTTTCAATTATTCAGCTCACACATACCTTATCATTTCTTTTTTGTGAAAAGAAAAATTAGGAAAAGCCTGTATTTTGCTCAGTGAGTCAGGGATTTAACCCTGAACTTTATAACAGGTCGTAGAGAAAGATCAACATAAAAATAGAAAAAGAGAAATTTATTTTTAAATGTGTTCTTTACCAGTTGGAAGGACGGCGTGCTGAACTGAGGTGAATAACTAACAGATTTAAAGTTCGTCACGAATTGAAACAAAAAATTAGATGTATCTACAGAGGATATAACAAACAAACAAAAAAGTCTTCCGACTAAGAGTTGGAAAAACAGAAATAACTTCTAAAAGATGGTAAGAAAATAATTTTGATTGGAAAACATGGCACAACGTTCAGTTTATACAGTTCTAAGAGACAGTTATCTCTGGGATGTTAGTTCAATCCTGGCCAACGGCGACAGTAACATTGAAGAATTAACACAGCTGAACACTTGTATCTGGTCATGGTTAACGGAATGAGAACAGTCTAATCCCGTGGATTGAATAAAGAGTTCGGTTTGAAGTTCGATGAAGGCTCCCGAGTTCGAAGAGGAGATTCCCGAGTTTAAGAAGATTCCTAAGTTCGACAAGAAATACCTGAAGAAGGCCAGAGGGAACATGGGTCGAAACGTTGTGTAGATAACAATAAATATGAGGATAATATTCCGAATATTCCAAATAATACAAAAGAATTCCAATGCAGCAATTTTTTTTTCTAAATATCATATGAATTACTTAGATATTTTGGACTGCTGTCCCCATTTTTACTGACCTTTTCCAGATTTTCTTTGTAATCCATTTAGAGCAGATTGCATTTACTCTGTTACTTTGTCGTCAATTGTTTTATTTTCGAAGTTTCATCCGGACATACAAATTCACATAATTGCCATTTATATATGTATTGATAGATAGTGTTGTAATGGACAGCAAGTTACTTTCGCAGACTCATTATTACTGAATACCGAGTTCGATGCTTAATTCTTATGACTTTGTGGCAATCAGTTTGAATAAATACTTACCCTTATATTTATTAACGCTTTTTAGGGGTTTGTGGTGATACAAAAGTTAATACAGAGAACCGGAAGTTCACCCGGTGAAGTTCAAAACAATAATGATGAAAACTGGAAGCGTTCGAACCCAAAACAATATATGTTTTCGACGGAGCCCTGTTTGATCCACCCGACGAATATAAATAAAACCTTTTCGGCTAAGTAGACAGATTCCACAACACACTCCTTGAATGCTTGCATCCCACTACTAAGAGTTCATTACCCAACAGACTGCGCAATTTTATTTACTTCAGTTGTTGAATATTTGTCTTCTTTTTTGTACCTAAATTTATGGCAGTTTTTAATTCACAAATATAAGGCCCTACCAGTTCACCATAGGTTGTTTCATTTATTTCAAGTTTATGAAAGGAATGGGAAAAAACCTCCTGGGAAGTCCTGTGGAGTAGTCTCTAATGAGCTGGAATGTGTTAAAGACTGCCTGTTTCCACGGCCTCAGCCGTAGGATTGATAGAATAAACAGGTCTAGTTCATTATATCTAATATCGCTTGTCGGAAAATCGACTTTGTGGAACATCATTACACAGAAATAATGGGGTTATTTCCAATAAGTCTACTATAAACAAAGGGGAACCACTCTTGACTGATAAATTATTTATTTATTTATTGATCTACTAGGAAAAAGAAGACGGGGTTAGGGTTAGGGTTAGGGTTAGGGTTTAGGGATAGGGTTATGGTTAAGGTTTAGGGTTACTTTAATGGAAATAATTTATCAGTCAAGAGTGGTTCCCCTTTGTTTATGTTAGACTTATAGGAAATAACCAAATAATGGCTTCATAGAAGAGTCATTTCCCCGAAAAATCAAAAAGAGATAACTTGAATCAAGTTGATTGTTTGTAAATAAGTAAATACTATTTACAACACTATGTAACTTGAAATTATACATTTTTTAAAAATATGATTCATATATAAAAGTTATATAAAAGTATTATAAAAATATATATAAACAACGGAATTCTAACACTTGAACTCGTGTTGTGTATTATGTTCTTTACTCTCCAGCGAACAAATAGCCTCACCACCATAGTAGTCTGACATTGATTCCGCTACAGACTTTCATTTATTGACAACGTAACATTATTTCATTTTTGGGAAGTCCCTGTGGTGTAGTAATGAGCTGAACTGCGACATCGTCGTAAACGAGTTCGAACTACTCTCTATTCACTTTTAGACTAATACACTTGGGAAAGGTATAAACCATCTAATTTCCATGAGTTAAATAGTACCATTACTGTTCTTCTACAAGGAAAAGCTTTTGCTTTAATTAACCCACAAAAGTTGATATGCCATTAAACAAAGAAATCAAACCAACGTAATAAAAATAATACTAATAACAGTTTTTAATTTTAAATAATTGGGACTTTGAGATTAAGACGCATCACCTTATCGCAGCCAGAAGACCAGACCTAGTATTATTAACAAACAAAAAATCTTGTCAATTTTGCAGTTTCAGCAGATCACAGGGTGAAGATGAAAGGAAACGAAAAGGTAGACAAATACCTAGACATCGCTAGATAATTGAAAAAACTGTGGAATATGAGGGTCAAAGTGATATCAATTATAGTTAGGGTTCTAGGAACGACCCCCAAAGTTTAGAAAAAAGATTAAGAGAACTGGAAATCAGAGGAAGAATTGAGACCATCCAGACAACAGCATTGTTAAAATCAGCTGGAATATTCAGGAGAGTTCTGGAGACCCGAGGAGGCATGTTGTCACTCAAATCCAGCGAAAGACCATCAGCTAACGCTGGTGTGAAAAATTACTACTACTACTGCTGCTACTATATAATATAATAATAATAATAATAATAATAATAATAATAATAATAAACGCATAAAATTCTCTGGGACTTCGAGAAACGCATAACATTCTCTGGGACTTCGAGATAAAGACGGATCACCCTATCCCAGCCAGGAGACCAGACCTAGTATTGATTAACAAAAAGAAAAAAGAAAAAAGAAAAGAGAACGTTCAACTGGTGGGCTTTGCGGTCCCAGCAGATCACTGGGGAAGCTGAAGGAAAATGAAAAGATGGATAAACTTGAGACCATCCAGACTACTGCAGCTGCAATCAGCTAGAATACTCAGAAGAGTCCTGGAGACCTGGGGAGATTTGTTGTCACACAGACTCCAGACTCCAGACTCCAGAGACTCCAGTGAAATACCATCATCTAACGCTGAAGTGAAAAACTCAAAAGGAGTGAAAATAATAACAATAATAAACTGGTAAAATTTCCTCTGACTTATCTGTAGAATGTATTTCATCAAAAGGACATTTTCAGACTAAGAGCCACATCTGACGAATCTTTGATTCACACGCTGATAAAATTGAATTGCATAACCCGATTGAACTATGACATGAATTTCACTCAAAAAGCCGGCGCTGATGCATTAAGTGCATAACCTTTAACAGAACTTTTCTCCTTTTTTTTTCCTCAACGCTGAAGAGTAATCCTATTTAATGTGTGCTCGAATATTTACATGTGTATTAACTTCCACGAGGCTAGGACACACTTTCTCGTTAAAATAACCTTTTAACTAAACACTAACTTCTCTAATAAGAAAGGTACTTTCGTATATGTACGACGGAAGAATAAGTTTCCATTCTATAGTTCTCCATTGACTGTGATTTTTCTGTGCAGTTTAACGTGTCGATATATTAGACCGATGAAATGGAGTTTGCTTTGGGGCGGGTTCTTCATTTTCTTTACAATTAAGAAAGCTATTCAGTCGGAGATCTCAACTGATATAAGACTTTACTTAAACGCTATCACTTAAGTGTTACTCGATATGCGTGATTACGTATTATCTTTTTACTCGTTGCAAGTTTTTTTTTTCGCAAGAGTTTTAACTTGTGATGTTTTCGCATGTATCTAAGTGACAACAAGTCTTCTCGGGTCTCCAGGATTCTTATGAATATTCTAGCCGATATTGACAGTGCTGTGATCTGAATGGTCTTGATTCGTCCCCTGATTTCCAGTTCCTCCAATATTTTCCAAACGAGTGGGGGACCTTCCAAGTGCACTAACTACAATTGGTATTACTGTCAGCCTCATATTCCACAGATTGTTTTAGTTCGCTGGCGAGACCAAGTATTTATTTTCCTCTCCTCTCTGTTTTCTGGTTTTTATCGTTTTTCTATTTGTCCATTTGATGCAGTAGTTATTACTTGCTGTTGTAATTACTCTTTCTTTCTTTCTTTCTTTCTTCTTTCTTTCTTGCCGTAGCCGGTGGATCACTGGGGGTTGAGTGACAGCAAGTCTCCTCAGGCTTCCAGGACTCATCTGAGTATTTAGCCGCTTAACAATACTGTAGTTTGGATGGTCTCGGTTCTTCCTCTGATTTCCAATTCACCCAAATTATTTCCCGGGCCTTTGGGGACCCCTCCAAGAGCACAAATTACAATTGGCATTACATTTACCTTCATGTTTCACAGTTATCTCAGTTCTCTGGCAAGATCCTAGTATTTGTCTATCTTTCCGCTTTCTTTCTCTTTTATTCGGTGGTCGACCAGGACGGCGAGATGACAGGTTCTCTTCTTGTTAATCAATACTAGGTCTGGTCTCTTGGACGGGATTAGGTGATCCGTCTGTATCCAGAAAATGTTATGCGTTTTATTCCCCAGGACAGATTCAGACTTGAGCATGTACCATTTAGTTTTATGGTGAACATTGAATTTCTTGCACAGTGGGTCCCCTTGCTCACCTTTGCGCTAGTTTGCTGCATTCGCTTTATTATTTTACTCCTTTTGAATTTTAACATCAGCATTAGCTGATGGTCTTTCACTGGAGTCTGAGTGACAGCAAGTCTCCTCAGGTCTCCAGGACTCTTCTGAATATTCTGGCAGATTGCAGCAGTGTAGTGTTCTGAATGGTTTCAATCCTTCCTCTGATATCCAAACTTTCCAAGCCCTTTTCTAATCCTTTTGGGACTGTTCCAAGTGCACCAACTACAATTGGTATCACTTTCACTTTCATATTCCATAACTTTTTCAGTTCTCTGGCAAGGTCCAGATATTTGTCCATTTTTTCCATTTTCCTTTAACTTCACCCTGATCTGCTGGCACTGCAAAATCCACCAGTTGACAAGTTCTTTCTTTTTTATCAACACTAGGTCTGGCCTTCTTGCTGGGATAAGGTGATCCGTTTTTATTTCAAAGTCCCAGAGAATTTTGTGCGTTTCGTTCTCAAGAACAGATTCTGGTTTATGCATATACCATTTTGTTGTGTGGTCAAAATTTAATTTTGTGCATAATTCCCAGTGGATCACCTTCCCAACCCAGTCGTGTCTAGTTTTGTATTCTCGTTGTGCTAGTTTGCTACATTTGCAGAGTATATGGTTAACAGTCTCATCTCTATTACCGCAAAGTCTACATTTACTATTTTGTTGGGTCTTATCAATTTTCGCTTTGATGTAGTTTGTCCTTATGGCATTATTTTGTGCAGCAATTATAAGTGATTCTGTTTTCCTTTCTTAACCATGTCCAAGTCTTTTCATGTGCAACCTCTTCTATTTGTCGTTTGAAGCGTCCATATAATTGTTTTTCTTACCATTTTTGTTTTCTAGTTTTTGTCGTTTTTCTGTTTGTCCATCTGCCGTTTCTACTATTGTTGGCCGCCATAAGTAGTTTGTCTTTGCTCTTTCTTGTGTAATCTTCAAGTTGTTGGATTGTGGTTTCTACACATTCCTCTGTGTTGGCAAGACCTCTCCCCCCTTCTTTTCTTGACACATATAATCTATCTCTATCATCTCTAGGGTGGAGAGCCTTGTGCATGGTCATCAATTTTCTCGTGCTTTGGTCTATCTGTCTGAGTTCTTCTTTTGTTCATTTTAAGAATGGTCCTGAGTATCTTATAATGGGGACAGCCCAGGTATTAATTCCTTTGATCAGATTTCTGCTGTTAAGTTTCGTTTCTAGAAGTTTTCTAGTTCTTCTGCGATATTCTTTTTTAACTTTTCCTTTCATTTCTGCTTGCATGATATTGTCCGCTTTTAAAATTCCTAAGTATTTGTAGCTTTCATTTTCAACAAGAGATTTTATAGTTTCCTGATTTGGTAGTTGTATTCCATTCATTAGTTTTCTTTCACCCCTTTTTATTACAAACATAGCACATTTTTCGATTCCAAATTCCATCCCTATATCCTAACTATATATTTTAATAGTTTGTACTAGGCTCTCCAATTCTTTTTCATTTTTTGCAAAAATTTTAATGTCATCCATGTACATAAGGTGGTTTATCTTTTCTTGTGAATTACTAAATTTGTATCCCCCGGTACATTTTTTCAGTATATGGTTTAGCAGCATCATTGCAATAATAAAGAGTAGTGGTGATAATGAGTCTCCTTGAAAGATACCTCTTTGGATTTTTACTTCTGCCAAGGATTGTTTTCCAGCTTTTAATTGAACTCGTCAGTTTTCCATGGCTTTTTTAATGAAGTTTATAATGTTGTTGGAAATTTTGTACATTTGTAGGCATTCTAAAATCTAGGTATGTGGGACCATGTCATAGGCTTTTCTGTAATCGATCCAGGCCATTGCAATATTTTTCCGTTTATTTTTTACTTCTTTAAGAATGTATTGGTATATATAGAGTAAGTGGTGGATTCCTCTTTTTCCCTTGCGACATCCTTTCTGTTCTTCTGGGAGAAGTTTCCGCCAATTGAGTGAAAAGTATACTTCTTCTCTTATAACAGCAGTTAGAATTTTCCACATCATGGGTAGACAAGTTATTGGTCTATAATTGCTGGGGACATTTCCTTTTTGTGGGTCTTTCTGGATTAGTGTAGTTATCCCTTTTGTCATCCATTCGGGTACTTCCGTTTCTTGTAGGCATCTGTTCAGTTGCTGGGCCATTCTTTTGTCTATAGACGTAAATTTTTTTGAACCAGAATCCGTGTATGCCATCATGGCCTGGTGTTTTCCAATTTGCTACTTTTTTGAGTACTGATTTAAGCGTAATTACATGAACACTGGCAACAGGTCCTTCCTCAATTCCCATCAGTTCATTTTTAATATCACTTATCCACTTTGACCGCTTATTATGTTCTTTTCTCATCCATATATCACTCCAGAACTTTTCTGTTTCTGTTGCATTTGGGTGTTAACTAATGTTTGTTTTTGCTCCATTAATTTGTTCATAAAATCTCTTTTCATTGTTTTGGAAGGTCCTATTTTGTTTTTACTGTTTAGTTCTCTCTCGATATCTTTTGAGTCTTCCTTCTATAGTCGATATCTTTTGTTTTACTTCTTCCAACTTAATTTGCTGTTGTCTTTTAACCTTTTTAGCTACATGTGTATTATTATTATTATTATGTGAGTTTTTCACACCAGCGTTAACTGATGATCTGAAAACAAGTTTTCTCAGGTTTCCAGGACTCTCCAGAGTATCCTGGCGGATTGCAACAATGCAGTTGGCTGGATGGTCTCAATTCTTCCTCTGTTTTTTCGGGTTTCCAGGACTTGCTGCAACCTTGAGTGCACAGGTAATGTACACTGATGACCTCCTTGGTCAGGTAGAATTAGTTACATAAAAGTAATAACATTCGCGGCCGGCTAGCTGAACAGGTAACTGAAAATGGAAAGAATGGGGTCAATCCTCGATGACAATGGAACATTTATCCAATCAAAAGGAAACAAAAACGTTGATCCAACAACAACAACAAATACTTTAGGAACAAAAAGGCAATCGCCAGGTTTTTCCGTTCTCCCAGAAAGTTACAAATCCGTAACCAATTTGATATCATTTTTCAGACAGAATTTCGACGAAAGAAAAGTTTCTTTACGGTAATTGGCTGGGGACTGCCCAGCTTAGGGCGAGCGGTAGCTGACCAGTGAGGGGCGATAACCTCTCACGCCGTCAGAAGTTATACCTGCCGTAAGCCAATCGGATGAGCTTATAACCGGTAAATTGCCACTTCCCGTGTTGTATAGTCACCTAGCAATGACGCTGGATTGTCCTCTTCATTTGAACTATCAGACTACGTAGCCTGAGCGGGTTGATATGGAGGATGAGGTGTTGCCCAAGTAGCAGGTTTACCCTCTCCACACTGTGGTCCAAAGGTTGTTAGAGGGTACCCAGGAATATAATAGCCACCAACAGTGCCCGAATGTGGTAGCCAGACGGGACAATCTGATGATGAAAGCTTTAGATTGACAGCTGTATGATGAAGCTTGGTAAAATGATTTTCGTCAGTGTTATAACAGGTTTGTTGTATATTTGATTTGATTTGATTTTGTTTTTGTTTTACGGCATATCAACCTCAATGGGTCATTTAATGCCGACTACGTTTTTGAAATGAATTGGTGATAATGCTTAATTTTCTAAAGATTTTTTTTTTTTTACATATTTTTTGTGAATGAAACTTTTAGATGATTCTTTTTTTAACATATATTTTTGAGTTTTCATTTTTTTTGGAAGATTTTTAGATTTTGTTGTAGATGTGTGCCTCTTTTATGTATCCGAGTAGTTTTTCTGGGTTTATTTGGTAGAATATCTGTTTTAGATTTGTTGTTTGGTAGTATTTTTTTCGTATTTGTTTTAGGTTGCTACATTCTGTTAAAATGTGTTTGATTGTGTAGGGTTTTTGGCATGGTATGCAATATGGAGCTGCTGCTTTTTTGAGGAGGTATGAATGTATAAGCACTTACTTCTGTTCAACATCTTATCATACTTATCTTATTCTGTCTCTTTGCCCAGCTCGTCTACTCTACTATGTGGCCTCTGTTATGCTGGTTGAGTCCTCTATCGTCTATCATGTTAATTGGGCTGGTTCTCTCTATTTTTCTTGTCTGCTCTCATGGGATATCTTGGAATGTTCTTCATCTCTGTCTCCATCGTTGTTCTTAGTAACGAACACAAAGATTTGGATATTTTTCATAGACGTCTTTATTCAACCCAAGTTAACCATCGTGCGTAAGAGAAATAGCCGTCTTAAAGAAACACGGCTGCCTCCTTCAAAAACCAGCAAGAACTCCCTCAATTCTAAGTCCATATTCCACTCCCACGAACCGACCTGACGAACAAGAGAACAATCAGAAGGTCAGCGAAAGGCATGTATATTTACTTTTACCGTTTTTCCATGATTCAGAATTACCGTTATCTTTAATTTCTACACCACCGTAATGTAACAACATGTAGCGAGATGGAAGGTCCTGAGTTTTGCGAGGACTACTATTAGAAAAGAGAGAAAGAAGAAATAAGAGAGAGTAAAGGTTTTTAAAAAAGTGATGAGCACAAAACGGTTGTCGTGAGTTTGACCGGGGCGTGACTCCCCGAATGGAGAATTGAAAGCCAACCGGAAGTTTTGGGTGTTGACCGGAACCGGAAGTCACGTGGTGACGTGGAACGACGAAGTAAAATACCGCTCTTTTTTGCTTTCTGAGGCCTAGGGGGACATACGGGCCTCTGGTCCCTAGTGTGGGATACAGTAATTTAACAGTATTCTCTCTCTTTCTTTCTCTCTGCCTTCCCTCCTCTCCGACACAACCCACGAGACGAGCCTAGACTGGAAATAAAAGCTAAGCAGCTTGTGACGATATATTTCTCGCGTTGTACTTTTTTATCGACAAGATGACCGCCACGTGCCGAACACCTTTTTAGTGTCGTGAATTTGGAGGCACGTTGACCAAACCCGCTATACAACATATATCGCTATAAGAACGTTACGTATATCCATTTTGGTACCGTGAATATACCGGCACGCTACAAACGCAATCGTCTATAAGACCCCCCACCCCGCAAATTTGGGCTACGGAATTCTTGAAAAAGAAAAAACGTATATTTTACATTATACTCACTGACATTTTAAAATTCGTAGCAGCTAAATTTAATATTGGTTCAACTTTTAATCCGGTTTGTATAGACATATATTGGTTCGTGAAGTAAATATTTATACAGTTTACTAATATCCTAAAGAAACATTTACGCAATATTTAGAGCAAATATGTTTACACGGATATGTTTACACAACAAATGCAACAAGCTTGTAAAAAAAACAAGAAAAAAAAACAAGCTCCCACAAGAAGAAACAAAATAATAAACACACATTCCAGTGGCTATTTCTATATAACGGCATAAAGCAGAATTGCTGGTTACACATTCGTTAGTTAGAATCATAGGTATATATATATATATATATATATATATATATATATATATATATATATACCAACCCCTCCGCACGAGCAGGATGTGACACAAGGTCATTTTCTTAAGCGGAGTTCAACAGGTTTGAAATCAGAGTTTTCCTTCTCCTAGACCGGTTGCCTAACCAAGGTTAAAGAGCCCAGTCTGCCCTGCTATTTATCCATAGCTGGAGGGAAAGGAAGATTCATACCTTTCCCAAGTGTATTAGCGCTAAGTGAAATGCAATTACCACATCCAGGATTTTAACTCGGGCGACGAGTCCATTTCCCATGACTTTAACTATTACACTACGCGCTTCCAGTATAGGTATAACTTACTTTCAGTCATACCATCCTGAATATAGGGATACACGTAGCCAGATAAAAAGAAAAGTTTATTTTTAGTTTTTATGTATAATAAGCACCCCTAACGCTTAGGCTTAAAATTATAGTGCTGTGACGATAGACATTCACCGAATGAAAGTACCAGTTTTGCAGGGCATGTCGGACAATATTTGCGAGGGACCCGGGTGCATACCATTTGATATACGTAGACCTTTACTTTCCATACAAACTATCGGAAATTCGATAGTGAATTATCTCCCCCTGCCGCTAGGGGGCGAATCGCCAACATCGCATGTTGGCGCCAGAATCAAAACCTTCACTTATCACGGAGCAGTCACTGAGGGAAGTCGCAAATAGGTGATCCCTAGACTTCACTTATCACGGAGCAGTTATCCCGGAGAGACGCGAAAATAAGCGCCTCCAGCCATCTCGACCATAACCAGCAAACTTTCCAGGCATTGTATCAGCAAACGTTCTAAGGCTGATACAATAGCATACTAATAGAAGGCTGAAGAACGAGAAACGACCTGACGAAGAGTCTTAACAACATCCAACCAGAGACCAGAATACCCCTGTTATTACCATTTCTCAACTAACAGTATTTAACCTCACAGATAAGTCTCGTAGCAAATACCATTGAAATTTGCAACAACATTTCTGTACCTTTTGATAATAATAAGTGTCTGCATTTTATATTGTATTTGTTTCTTTCTTTCGTCCGAAATAGTCAACTACGGAGAATAAGGGATCCAATGAATCCCCGTAACTATTCTTAAAACAATTATTTGTATTTCATGGAATTCTATTTCATGGATTTGGTAATTGATATCAATTATTCCCAAATTCGTTTCCATATCATTAGAATTGTTATCGTACACAAAATTTGTCGCAAAAAAAAGTTATGTAAAAAATCACCGAAACCAATCGCAGTAATTAACCTCGGGAATACAAAATTTCAGGAACCAGGTTTTAGGCTCGTAAATAAATATTTCATGAAAAAAAAAAACCCGTCTTCCCACCGAGTCGCATTAATACAATACTTACGTGGTGATTTTTATGGGACATCCTGCAAGGATCAATCTCGCTATTTAGAAATTCAGCCCAGTTCGCTGAACACACCGACTGCACCTCTGCAGAGCGGTAAAGTCCCCCCAAATAGTGCCACCTGTTGGCCGTAGGCGACGACCCGTGATGCTTAAAGACGGAATCCTGGTAGAAGAGCAGTCCGTGACATGCAAATCCCCACTTTAACCCTTATTTAGGTTAGATGGGTGGTTGGAGAGGCTCTCTCGATCAGTCAGCTGGTCAAGTCGTAGCACCTATATGATTGTCCCAACTTTATTGCCCTTATGGCAAGCGCAACCCCTTTTTATCATATATGTGCTAGAAAGCGGTGACTGAGGGTATTCATGTCTGGGGTATGTCGTTAAAGTCTAACTGATGGTGGAGTTCCAGTTCTGGAGCTCTGGGGAATGTGGAGTACCCCTTTGCTCCCAGGTCCACTTTGACCCGGAGTGGTAGTACGTGTTAGGGTCCCATCTATGTTTTAAATAGAAAATTTATATACAAAACAAATTGTGTTTAGAAATTTTTTCTTCCAAAATATCGCTACGGATCTTTCAAAACTTTTCCGGCATTAAATGACCCACTGTGGTTGATACGCCTTAAAATAAAACAAACAAACAATTCAGTAATATAGATACTGGCAAAAAACATCGGCGGCTACGCGTTTTAAAAGCGAATTAGAAATAATTAAATCTATTATTTAAGGTCAAACTTTGTCTAAATCGATAAGTAGTAACATAATGACCATCATTAAAAAAAGAAAAATATTATTACATATGCAGTTTATTTTTAATTGATTTAAAACGATTTGTTTTTATCAATTTCGACATGGTTCGCCATTCTGTCTATTTTCAATGGTTTTACGCGCTTGTTTACAATTTTAATGTAACATTCGCGATTGCAAAAAAAATTACCAAAAATCAGGTAATTATCCGATTTTAATGAAATTTTCAGTATTGATTTATCAATTAATGAATTTTATAATGCATCAGTTATTTTATTTCAAAACTTTAATTTAGCATTTTTGCTAAGAAAAATGAATATATTAAATTCATTTAAAATGTGAAAGGCCTTATTTTAAGTTTAAAATGTTATATTTTTAGATTCTAAAAATAAATATCTACTTATTTCGAAAAAAGTATATGTTTTGAAGAAAAACTCTATTGAAAAGCAGAAAAAATGTTTTGAAGAAAAACTCTATTGGAAAGCAGAAAAAATATCGATGTACATTTTTTTTCTTTTATAAGATAATAGTCAATTAAATAATTATCGAAATGAGTAAAAAAGAAATCTCCAAAAAATTAATTATTTATTATTTTTTTACATTTTATTTTTCGATTTTCGGTACTTATTTTCTCATAGAAAAGCCACCGTAAAACTTTTTTTTTGTTTCTATTCATAACTTCGGTTTTTTATCTCATTATTTATACTGTAATTAGTACCGAAAATGACCAACTCGCAAAAATGTTACGCCCCCAACATAAGGTTAAGTGACCTGAAAAAAATTAGAAAGTTTTGAAATAAAATAAATAATGCATTATAAAGATCATTCATTGATAAATAAACACTGAAAATTTCATTAAAATCCGATAATTCCCTGATTTTTAGTAAATTATTTTCGGGGTGGGGGGCTAAAGTCATTTTTTTCAAAAACGCAGTTTAGCCTCATTTTGCCAGTACCTACATAGATCTGCGAAACTAGCTACTAACCATTACACCACGACGGAACACCTTTAAAATATTTCCCTGGCCTACCACCAGGCCGTATTAACACAGTGACTGTTATACCTAAATATCTTTATATGGGGGATCAGTGAGGATCGAACTCGCTATTTGGTAATAATAGATATCCGACACTAGTTTACAAACTACGAAAATCTTTGTAAACGTTTTGCATGATTAGTCTCCCTTTGCATGTCTGCGCTGTCAGTAATTGCTAAAGTTGTCTCCCTTTGAACATTAAACTCTTGGAGCTGAGTCATGATGACATTTTAATCTTTTAATACAAAGTCCATCATTATAATCGGATTTAGAACAAATAAAAGTGAAAATAAGATTCATAATTTGATTTATATTCAATCTTTTCCATGACATTCTTTTTTCTAATCGGATGAGTTTATATTTTGTTCGCATATGAAACATATTCTTAAGCTGCATTACCTATAATTTTTTTGATGCGTTTTTATTACTTTAGTAAATGATTATTGATGAGATCTTTATGTAAGGGAGAAAACTCTGGGGGAAAAAGCAGCTGTTAATAGCAAAATAACGAATGAATAGAAAAAAATGAAAGGAACGTTAAGAAACTACAAACCCAAAAGTAATCACAAGCAAAAGACGTCAATAATCACTGCTTATTTAAAAGATCATTTCTATGCATATGAAATTATTACAATACGGATAAATAAATGCATTGAATAAAATTATACTAAAAATAGGGTCACATTGTATTATTATTTACTCCTTTTGGGTTTTCACATCAGCATTAGCTGATGGTCTTTCACTAGAGTCTGAGTGACAGCAAGTCTGCTCAGGTCTCCAGGACTCTTCTGAGTATTCTGACAGATTGCAGCATTGCAGTGTTCTGAATGGTTTCACTCCTTCCTCTGATTTCCAAACTTTCCAGACCCTTTTCCAATCCTTTTGGGACTGTTCCAAGTGCACCAACTACAATTGGTATTACTTTCACTTTCATATTCCATAATGTTTTCAGTTCTCTGGCAAGGTCCAGATATTTGTCAATTTTTTCATTTTCCTTTAGCTTTACCCTGTGATCCCCTGGAACTGCAAAATCCACCAGTTGACAAGTTCTTTCTTTTTTGTTTATCAACACTAGGTCTGGTCTTCTTGCTGGGATAAGGTGATCGTTTTTATTATTATTATTATTATTATTATTATTATTATTATTATTATTATTATTGTTGTTGTTGTTGTTGTTGTTGATTTTTCACACCAGCGTTAGATGATGTTTTTTCACTGCAGTTAGAGTGACAAGTCTCCTCAGGTTTCCAGGACTCTCCTGAGTATTCCAGCTGATTTTAACAATGCTGTTGTCTGGATGGTCTCAATTCTTCCTCTGATTTCCAGTTCTTCAAGTCGTTTTTCTAAGCCTTTTGAGGACTGTTCCAAGTGCCCAACTACTATTGGTATTACTTTCACCTTCATATTCCACAGTTTTTTCAATTCTCTAGCGAGGTCTAGATATGTGTCTATTTTTTCGTGTGTATTTGTTTTGTTTTTTTTTTTGTTTTTTGGGGTTTTTTTTTTTGGTTTTTTGGAGTTTTTTCATATTCACCCTATTATCTGCGTGAAGTGCAAAATCTACCAGTTGACAAGTTCTCGTTTTTATTTTATTTATGTTTTTTTTAATTTTTTATTAATCAATACTAGGTCTGGTCTCCTGGCTGGGATAATTTTATCCGTCTTTATCTCAAAGTCCTGGGGAATTTTATGCGTCCCAAGAACATTATTATTATTATTATTATTATTATTATTATTATTATTATTATTTGCTCCTTTTGAGTTTTCACATCAGCATTAGCTGATGGTCTTTCTCTGGAGTCTGAGTGACAACATGCCTCCTCAAATCTCCAGAACTCTCCTGAATATTCCAGCTGATTTTAATAATGCTGTTGTCTGGATGGTCTCAATTCTTCCTCTGGTCTCAAGAACAGATTATTATTATTATTATTATTATTATTATTATTATTATTATTATTATTATTATTATTACCTCACCCCACTATGGGTAGGATGCGACACAAGGACGATTTTTAAGAAGAGTACTGCCGCGTCGAATTCAAAGTAAACATTCTCCCATGCTAGTTGCCTTACCATGGCTACAGAACCGAGTTTGTCATACTATTTGCGGGATGGTTGTTTTTTCTTTTGTTTTTTATAATGGTATATCAGTATTCGTTGGTTATTTAATGCCAAAGCCATCATTGTAGAAGAAATAGTAGTAGTACTATTTAAACAATAGCTGGGGGATTAGGGGGTTCATAACTTTCCCAAGGGTATTAGTCTTAAAGCGAACATAATAGTATAAGTTCGAAGTCGCTTACTAGGATGTTTCAGTCCCGCACGTTAGCCACAACGCCCCATGGTCTCCAGCGATAAACGTTACGTTACAAGCGCATACTTAAAAGGCAACCTTGTAGAATAACAGTAGCGGTAATATTTAATTAGGGCGATGAGGGCATACATACAATTCCAACGGCATTAGTGCGAAGTGAAATAGAAACAGCCTCGTGAAGGATTTGAACTCCGGTCGATGATTCCATTTTCTCCGAGGATAACCATTACCGGTAATTTGAACATTAGCTACATAAATGAGAGTAATCACCCCTTGTTTGTTTGTTTTTTTTGTTTTTTGTTTTTTTATTTTTTCTCTTTTTTCACTTTGAGAAAGCTGTTATGTTTTGGTCGGCCATTTTCATTTCACCGTAAATATCATAGAATGTGTTCTCAATAACAATTAAGTTCATTTCAAATGATTTTATTTCACGAAAATATCATAAAATGTGTTCTTAATAACAATTAAGTTCATTTCAAATTATGCGCAAGCACAATTAAGAACATTTTCGTGCTAAAACATGCAGTTGTATTGATTCGAACAAATTTGTATTTTCAGTGTAGATTTACGCTTCTTCAAAGTGAAACAACGCAGGGGAGATTACTCTCATTTATGTAGCTAATGTTCAGATTACCCATTACTCTATTTCAAATTTTTTTAAAGTTACAACCAATTTTATTTTTTAAAACTGCAACCAAATCCTTTTTGCAATAGAAAACAATTAAATTTGGTACGGTCGAAAATAATTACAGAATTTCTTACAAAACAGATTGCATTGAATTTATATATATACATATGCATGTTGTAATGGTTAGGGTCGTTGAAAAATGGATTCGTCGACCCGAGTTCAAATCCTGGACGAGGCTGATCAATGTAGGTTGAATAAATACAGATTTTATTGTGGAATGGAACGGAGAGTACCATATTTCTTTTCGACGTTGATAAAAGCTTCCTTTATCACCAAACTGTGCATTATCTTAACTCGAGGAAAATCATCATCATCATGATCAAATCGTGCCAACAACACGGATCTCCAAGACTCTTCCTCGCCAATTGTCCCTATCGGTCATTGCGCCTGAAAGATCCTCTGCAGTGTCCATACAGAACTGATCAATGATGTTTTTTTTTTTTTTTTTGCCAACCGATCCACACAGCGGAAAAACGTTACTAATAAGCTCATCCTTGATTCTCCAACAATGTCCGACATACCTTGTTCGTCTAACCCAGATTGTTTGTGGGATCGGGGGTAAGCGGACGTACAGCAGTTCTTTTGTGGGATACTGCTTCCAGAATCTGTTTAAGACAGTACTCAAAATCCTTGTACAATTCCCATCTAGCTTTTTTTTTTCAAGTGTTTCGCTAGAGTCAATGTGGTGCAACCACACAGTAGCATTGACACGGCTTTAGTTTCAAAGAATACTCGCCTTATCTTATCACGAGAGATCAGGTTTCCATCTGATCGATTATCTATATATAGTAGTCCATTACTTTCGTATATGTATTTCCAATTCTTTCAGACTTCCAAATCCTTGTGGCCATGCCAAGGACACTAATTACAATCGGTTCGACCTTTACCTTCATGTTCCATTGTTCGTTTGTTTTTTAGTTCTCTAGCTAGGTCCACGTATCTGTGTATCTTTCCGTTGTCTTTTATTTTCACTCTGTTGTCCGTGTTAATTGATAATGGGGATTGCTTATGTTGCATACCCTTCTTCACTTCACTTACTTCTTGTCGTATTTTCTATTCTGATCGTCTTTGGTATATCTTCTAACATCTTGACTTGGTCTGGCATCTTCTAAGATCTTGCGTCTGGAGTTGACTTGGGGACTTCAGTCTGGTTTTCTGTTAGGGATTTTTCGTTATCAGAAGCCCTGTGTCATTGTTAGTTTTTAGATAATAAACACAAGACTTCGATTTACTTTTGATCTTATTTTATTGTTAAATCCCCACCAGACATCTGCGCAGATCGACTTACATCCTATCGGGCTCGGCTCGGCTAACTGGCTGAGACTTACTTACTATCCTTAAACCGGAAAACAGGGTCTTCTATGCCTTCCGGTTCTCACGATTTATCCCCGGAAGGCAAGGTGAGAGTGAGGTCAAGCGCCGTCACTCACTCTCAAGGCCATCAGCTGCACTAATCGCCATTATGTTTCTATACTACCTTATATAAGTATTAGGGATCTAATAATTATGTAACACTTATCTGCCTCTACCTGAGGTTTTTATGGGTCTCATTCAAGAATTTAGGTTTGTGTATATATCATTTAGCAGCATAGAGAAAATTTAATTTCTTTCATCGTTCCCAGAGGGTTAAATTTCCCGCCCAGTCGTGCCTAGTTTTGTGCCCTTGATGTACCAGTTTTCTGCATTCGCTTAATATATGACTAGAAGTGACTACCCAGTGTCGCCTGGATAGAAGGGGGATTTTTAAGTTAGTCTTGCAGATCCATTATTACGTCTCACAAGTTAGATTTCCAAGTAGAGTACAGCGAAACGTAAACAAGCAACCTCATCCAGAATTTGAACTCGGGTTGCTGACTCCATTTCCTTCTATGATTCTACAGTTTACTTAAACGCGCCTCCTAATTTGGTGTAAGCTAATCTTCCTAGAACATATTGTAAAGAAGAAATTGAGTTTTAATGGCTTGTGAGATAAGAACACTTACATTATGAAATTAAGACTGATAGCTGTAAAGCATATTCTGGGGTTTCATTTATCATTCAATAAATTAGTTCATTTCAGAAATAATGGTTTGCTTTCTTTGTTTGATGGCATATCAATCTACGTGGGTTATGTAATGCCAATGCCATACTTGTTGAAGAATAATATTGGTATTATTTAACCCACAACGGGTTGTTTATACCTTTCCCAAAGATTTTAATCCGTAAGTGAACGTAATAGCGTGACTTGAGTTTGAACTCACTTACCATGATGTCACAGCCCAGCACGTTAGCCACTATACCCCCAGAAATAATGGTACGAAAACAATCTAAGAGGTCATTTTGAGAAAATTACTTAACAGAATATTATTTGTCGATTTTTTATTTTATTTTTCTACATTCATTCATATGCACAGTTATATGATATCAAGTATTCCTATCTAATACAAATAATTTGCACAGTTGTAAGGATGCGAGTATTCCTATGTAATTTATATTCAATTATATCGTTTAAAGTAACCATTCTTATTTGATGATAGTATTTTTTCTTTCTTTTTTCTTTTTTTGTATAGCTAGACAATAGACACATGAAGAAGGCTGGAGTGTATAACGGCCGAATATATCACGATAAAGATGATGACAACAGTCCGAAAAATCAAAACATTACAGAATTCGGTTTGTATAAATACATTGTATTAATATTTAAAAAGTTACAGAATTTTATTAAAGAGTGAAAAAGCGTATACATTGTAAAATATTGAATTTCTAAAAAAGAAAAACTAGGAACCCTTATATCTTAATTTTTAATTTTCATTTTTAATTTTTTTTTTTTTCTTTCGGTCAATCTCTTCAGAGAAATTCACTTGACAAATGTTGAAAAACGTACATATTGGATAATAACCGAACGAATCAAGGGAGGATGGGGAATAAAAAAAAGTTTAAAACTCACATCTTCACCCCCTCCTAACATTACGAACCATGTGAGGGGGTTCTAGTACTTCTTCCACCACCCGAAACGTTCAAGTTGAAAGGATGTTTTGTTTCTGTTAAGTTTATGACCTCCATCCTTGGCCAGTTGAAAAGGACTTAATGTAAGTAAGTAAGTCCTGAGCTATAGAATCCTTTGGTAAGTGAATAAGTCCTGAATTATGGAATCCTACGTAGTGTCAAAAGGTCCAGTGATATAATCCTATGTTCCGTCGTCCATGAAGGTTCAAGCATTGTGAGTAGCTAAGATCAGAACAGCCGATATAAATAACAATATCAGCAGCAGAGTACTGCCAGTGATTGGCCAAGAATGTGGTCACATGATTATCGCCGAGTCTATAAATAGGAGTGGGCATTTAACACACGCCTTATATGAAAAAATCTCAACAGTTTCAAATAATAATAGTTGATGGAAAGTCTTTTTTGGGTGCTCAAAGTATGCTGGTATTTGAAAATATATAGGGCCTCCAGCACACTAAGTTGAAGTTCGTTGCTGGAAGTACCGAGGATGGAAAACATTGGTTGTATTAATATTGTATGGTTTCTATCCAAATATTGTATTTTTAAAGGTATATCTGATACGATAGTAAAAAAGGGAGATGCCCAAACGTTGTATATTGATAATCACCGTCGTTTTTTGACGATTAATGTAGAGCTAGATTTTGAATTCAAAGCCGTTGAAACCTGTAAGGTTAGATGATTGACATGAAATAACCTTTGGGTAACCTTCTTTCCGATTATACAGACTGTGGAAAAGAAGGCTCAGTGCTTAGTTTAGTTAGTTAAGCGGGAGACTTACTAATGTAAAGAAGGGTTCTGCTTCACTCACGCATGCGGTTGGAGTATCCTAGCTAGAGAAAAGTCTGGTTCTGAATTAAAATGTGATCACACAAAATATATGCCTTGGTTGTCTCTGTGAACTAAATGGCAGCCTATGTGAACCAACATCTTAAAGACAGACAAGACTAGTCAACAGAAGTTAGAAGATGAAATGAAGATAGCAACAGATAAAAGATTACAGTACACCAGAAATAAAAGTTAGGAGAAATTCCCCAGCTACATAAGAAAAAGACTACAGAAGAAATAAGGTACCAGCCCTCTACCCAAGTAAGAAAGATTTATGGGAGTATATCCAAATTCTTCCAGGATGTAATGCCGGGGCGTTGGATGGGAGCTGCACAAGGATGCTGTGTGTGATCTTGAACAAACCGTAGAAGCAGCATCCCTTAAGAAAGCAACTATACGGCCACCTGTCCCCGTTCACACAAACCATCCGAGTAAGACGAACAAGACATGCCGGATACTGCTGGAGAAGTAAGGATAGGCTCATAAGCGACGTCCTTCAGTGGAAACCAGCACATACATACCCAGATTGGAAACGCGTGGTGTAATGGTTAAAATCATGGGAAATGGACTCGTCGCTCCGAGTTCAAATCCTGGACGTGGTAATTGCATTTCACTTAGCGCTAATACCCTTGGGAAAGGTATGAATCCTACTCTCCGTCCAGCTATGGGCAAATAATAGCACAGACTGGGCTCTTTAACCTTGGTTAGGCAACCGGTCTAGGAGAAGGAAAACTCTGAATTCAAACCTGTTAAACTCCGCTTAAGAAATTGACCTTGTGTCGCATCCTGCTCGTGCGGAGGGGTTGGTAAATATATATATACCCAGATTGGTATACAACACAGGATGGCATAAAGAAGAATGCGTGATATTTTTTCCAAACGTGCATGTGCTAAAAGGAAGTATTGATATTTAATGCGAAATTAATTCATTCACTGAATCTAGAAATTCAATTTTTACTTATCACCATTTTTCACTGTACGCCTGCGTTTCTGTGAAAGAGTGCGCGCCAAGTCGATTAATTACAATTGATATGTTGTATCGATTTAACTATTAAAAAAAACAAAACAGATTTTCTTTCCAAGTAAACACAATAGATTCCCACCCACCCTCCTTTATTTACAGAAGTAGTCAAGCCGAATTTTGAAATATCCGGTTAACTTATTCAAAAACCAAGGACGACTTCTACAAAACCTACTCGCTAATTTCTAGTGAGTTTTATTCTTACTGAATGCCACGAATCAATGTGTAGGCGCCCGTTGTGTAATGGTTATCGCTGAAGGAAATAGACGAGATCAAATTCTGGACGAGACTGGATGCATTTCACATAGGCGCTAATACATTTGGGAAAGGTATGGATCCAACTATTCTCCTTCCATCTGTGGGTAAAGAGTAAGGAAGACTGGGCTCTTTAATCTTGGCACGTCTAGAAGAAGGAAAACTCTGAATTAAAATTTGTTAAACTCCACTTAACAAATGACCTTGTGTTACATCCTGCTCGGGTGAAGGGGTTGGGTAAATACATACAAATGAAATAATATTTCCATCTTAAAATGGAGATTACTTAAGGTTGACTAGCGTAAAACATACTTGCTGATGTTAAGTGAGGTTTATCCTTACAGAGTGCCTCGTACCTCAAGTCATATGCCAAGCTACCCTAAGCTTTACAGAGGAAGAAATATTTCCATCTTAAAATGTGGATTAATTTCTAAAAGTTGTGTAGCATAAAATATGTAGGACTGCAGTCTATGTAAGTAAAAAGAAAGGATTGATTTATTCTAACGGAATGCCAACCCGTCTAGGGTTATTTCATGCTTAGATGTTAGAGAATCACCTTCAGTGTATTTTAGAGGAATCTCCGTGGCGTAGTGTATAACGTACTGGTACTTCCACTCCGTCGTTAAGCGAGTTCAAACTCAAGTCATGCCATTACGTTCACTTTCGGGCTAATACTTTTGGGAAAGGTATGATCCCCTCATTCCCCATATAAAAGGTAAAGAGTATTGTTACTGTTTTTCTACAGAGATGAATTTGATATCAAATAACCCACGAAGGTTTATATGCCGTTGAACAAAGAAAACAGACCAATCATTTTATGTTCACATTTAATCTTTATTTAAGTTTGTTTTTTGATTTTTTTAAACACGATCCTATCGAATACAAATAATTTTAAACAGATCTATTC
The DNA here is from genome assembly GCA_023376005.1 of Doryteuthis pealeii. Lineage (NCBI taxonomy): Eukaryota > Metazoa > Mollusca > Cephalopoda > Myopsida > Loliginidae > Doryteuthis > Doryteuthis pealeii. Next base: position 51,637,529 of record CM042146.1, read on the forward strand.
GATCGATAGATGGAACCTTTATAGGTACACCGACTCTGAGTCAGAGTAGACTTGTGAGTAATGGCAATGAAGGGATACTCCATTATCCCCAGATCTCCAGGACTGGGGCCTCATTCTCAGATGAAGTTTAGGGTCATACTCGGGACACCCATTTGGGTAGGGGGTGATCTTACAGATTCTATGCCTCGTCGACACAGCGCTAAACAAATCATCTATTTTACACAACTATTTTAATATACACTTTTTCTATGTCAATTCACTTTATTTAGCTGTGAATATTGATCACAAAGATCGAATATTACATATTGAATATTTCAAATCAATATTCAGCTAATTACGTGTTAAGCTACGTACTTACTGATCCGCCCTCGTTTAGAATTTAATCTTATAAATGCATTAACATTGTTACTCAACTTTTCCGGCAAAAAAATATCGATTTGTTCTTTCATTTAAAATATTCAAAAAAAAAATCTCATAGAAATCTTTCAAAAATGCAATTATGCCACCCCCATCTTTTCAAAAATGCAATAGTGCCACCCCCATAACAATAATAAGTGAATAGATTAAATTAAACTTAACTAGTGATAAAAGATTTCTAACTTGTATATGTCTGATTTTCTGTGTGTGTGCTGAAAATAGATACAGGCGGGTGTCGAAGACAAAAAAACAGAAAAAAAAAACAAAACAACAAAAAAAAGAAAAAAGAAAAGAAACAGAAGAAGAAAAAGACAAAAATATGCAACAAAGAATACATGAAAAATATGCACAATTCCAATGTAAATAGATTTACACTACAAAGATGATTCGGAATTGTGTAGTGTCTGTCTGTCTGTCTGTAGAAGTGTGGAATTACGGAACGATCTATTTTCTCAAACGAAAAGGTTCGCTTCTCACTCAGAAAAAAATTGGATAAGAACTCCGAGTCGTGGCACGAGACGTGAACTCTTTCATCTTAGCTATGATCAAGTTGTCTTTCCAAACAAATAGGAAGAGATAGGCGTGTTCTTGAAGGTATGTCGATGTATCCAACGAAGTATTTTATTGTTCCTGACGTTGGAGTTCAGAAGGAAGTACTTATATATATACATACGTAAGGACCGCTCACGTGGTGTGATGGTTAGCAAGCTAGATTTGCAGACCATTGTTAGTGTGTTCGATTCTCACTGAGCGCGCGCTAATTCTGGTCTAGCGCCACATCTAAGCTACCCTAAGTAAAAAAAATACATAAGGATCGGTTTAGCTGAGGCGGTAGAGTATCCTCCTCGGAACCACAAGGTTCCTGTTCGCTACTGGCGTTTGCCAACTCAGAGCTTGAGTAGCGCAGATTGGATCTGTGTGATAAAGAGGGAAGATAATGTTAGGCGTGTCGCTCCACCTCAGATGCGGGTGAAAATGAAGATAGGACTCCTTCGCTTTCAGGTTAATACCGAAAATAGACCACTCGGTTTACTTTACTTTTATATATACAGTATATTTTGGCAGCAAGTTATTATTTAAGCAGTTTTTGCTTGATGATCTTTAAGTATAGACGTTCCAGTTTTCTTGCTGCTTTTCGTATATCTGGGTTCAGATGGTAAGGAATCTGTCCTATATATTTTACCCAAGTGCTTTCAACCATGTCACTGGTCTGATTTGAAATCGATAAGACAAAAAAAAACAACATCTTTTTGTTTTTATTTTTTATACGCATTGTATTGCCTTCAAATTATTAATATATTATATATATATATATATATATATATATATATATTATATAGAGAGAGAGAGAGAGAGAGGGGGAGAGAGGGGGCAGAGGAGGGGGACTGGGGGTCCAGAAGAAAGCAACGGCAACAAAGCACCGGCACATCAACATCTTCAGGGACAACCTTCAATTGCGACATCTGTGGTCCTGAATGTTTTTCGAACATTGGACTTCACAGTCACAGGAGCGCTATAACTTCAGGGACACAAAAACTATATTATAGTCTTCCGAGAGGCGCGTGGGCTAATTGGTTAGAGTCGTAGGAAGTGGAATCGTCGGCCCGAGTTCAATTCCTGGACGAAGCTGTTTGCATTTCACATGGCGCTAATACCCTTGGGAAAGGTATGAATCCAATTCTACCTTCAGATATGGGCAAATAGCGGGGCGCACTGGACTCTTTAACCATGGCTATGTAACTAGTCTAGGAGAAGGAAAACTCTGAATTCAAACCTGTTAAACTCCGCTTAACAAATTACCTTGTGTTGAGATTTTTTGTATATAAGGTGTGTGTTAAAAGCTCACTCCTACTTATAGACTCGGTCGGAACCATATGATCTAACTCTTGGCCAATTACTGGCAGTACTCTGAGGTTGATACAATACTTAAACCGACCCTACTGAACATAATTACTGCGACCTTCGTGGACGACGGACATAGGATTAAAACACTGGACCTTTACCAATACAAAGGATAGGACATACGCTTACCAAAGGATTCCATAACACAGGACTTTCTTTAAGCCCTTTTCAACTGGCCAAGGATGGCATTTAAAAACTTTACACCTTGTGTCGTATCCTGCTCGTGCAGAGGGGTTGGTAAATGTATATTATGGTCTTCCGAAAGTGAAATGACAATAGCAATATCGGCGGACCTGAACTTTCAGACCCCCCCCCCCATCTAAAATTTTTGTTTTTAATTTTTTCTTCTTCTTTCAATGGATTATTATCGATTGCCACCAATCTATCAGACTGTGAAAAAAAAATTCAAAAAAGTTATTTATTTTCCGAGTTTTCAGGGGTGCTCAGTTCCATTTTTTTTCCATCTGATAGATTGGTGTGTAAACGATAATAATCCATTGAAGAAAAAGAAAAGAAATTACAAAGACAAAATTTTTTCAGCGGTTCCAATATGGGGGATCGGTTTACGATAAACTTATTCGGGGAACTAGCACCCCTGAAAACTCGAAAATAAATAACTTTTAAACATTTTTTTTTTTTTTTACAATCGGATAGATTGGTGTGCAATCGATAATAATCTGCTGAAAAAAAAATTTAAACGAAAATTTTAGATGGGGGAGGTTCTGAAAGTTCAGGTCCGCCGCAATATCTATTATGTTCCATTTAGAAGTTGACTATGTAGGTAAGATGAATGCATCATTGGTCACACCGTGCACAAAAGAAAGAATGTATTTCTGACGGAAAGCCGATTATCAAGATTAGCGTTTAATTATTTCTGTTCGTACATGCATGTCCATTTAGTAATAACAATAGCTGGAAGATTTATTCTAATATCACCATGACTACATAATAACAAGAAATGTTTAAAATACAAACAACATTTACCAACAAAAGAAATACGGAGTCAACTTTTATAAGGCAAACAAATTTTTTGCCTTGAAAAATACTTCTTTTCTTTTTTTTCATATATATATATATTCTATTTTGTATTTAAAATTGTAAAGTTTTTAAATGCCATCCTTGGCCAGTTGAAAAGGGCTTAAAGAAAGTCCTGTGTTATGGAATCCTGTAGTAAGCGTATAAGTCCTATCCTTTGTATTGGTAAAGGTCCAGTGATTTAATCCTATGTCCGTCGTCAATGAATGTTACAGTAATTATGACCAGTAAGGTCGGTTAAGTATAGTATCAACCTTAGAGTACTGCCAGTGATTGGCCAAGGGATAGATCACATAATTCTGGCCTAGTCTATAAGTAGGAGCGGGGATCTGGCACACACCTTATATCATAAAATTCTCAACAAAAATAATGATAGATAGAGTTCATGTATGCATAGATGAATTCCTGGCCGAAACGCGTGTCAGTAAAATAAAATAGAATGAATCCTGTTTATCAATTGAACATTTTCTTTCCTATATTCTTCATTTCAACATACCGTCGGATTCGCTTCCATTTTCAACTTACACACACATATATATACATACATACATATATATATATATATATATATATATATATATATATATATTATTATATTATTATTATCATTATTATTATTATTATTATTATTGTATACAAAGGAATAATATTATAATAATAAATTTTCTCTGCTCACGTATTGAGCACTTTATATTGGTTATATTGCTGTCTTATCATTGTGAAACTTGTATCAACTAACCATTGTGGCCAATTTCCCCAGTAAATCACCATTTTCATGTTTAAAATCATATATATATATATATTCTTTAGACATGTGTTATTAAATATATATATATATATATATTATATATATATATATATATATATATATTTACATAGTGTGTATTTATCAGTTAAAATCCCCTCCCAGTTAGTAGGTGACGATGACCGAGTGATTAAGAGCCTGACTGATGATGAATTGATCAGGTTTCCATCCCGGCTGCAAATGTCTAGCCACACTGAAGAGACGTGATACGTCGAAGCAAGGTGTATGTGGATGACTTTATATATATATATATATATATATATATATATATATATATATATATATATATATGTATGTATATTCAAACGAATTTGGTTAAAAAATAATGGAATCCTTATTGTTTTGAAATTTATAAAAAAGTTTTCTAAGATTTTTCTCATGTTATCATTTTCCCTTTCTTTCTTTATAATAAAAACATAATGGTCTATTATTTAGCTGGGGTGACGACACTCATAAGAAATAAGTAATCGGTGGATAAGCAACATCAGATAATCAAAATTTACATTTTTGCATTTCATCTTTTTAAGATATTTTTAAAAGAGAATACATATTTACATGTTCGCACCAGTAGGATATGACACAAGTCAATTTATTAAGCGGAGTTTAACAGGCTTGAATTTGGAGTTTTCCATCTCCAAGTCTGGTTGCTTAACTAAGGTTAAAGAGCCCAGTCCGCCCTATTATTTACCGATACCTGGAGGGAGAGTTGGATTCATACCTTTCCCTAGCGTTATGTGAAATGTAAACACCCTCGTCTAGCATTTGAACTCGTATCGAAGAGTCCGTTTCCTACAACTCTAACCATTACACCACGCACCTCTATAAAAAAAAAAAGAAAATATTTTACATACATGTAAACTACAGAGAAAGAAACAATCCTAACTTCGATCTAGATAAGGCCGGTATAAAGATTTAAAAAAAAAGTACGAATCAAATTTAAATGCAAATGTTTACAATCTGCATCTCAAGATTCCAAACAATAAAACAATGGCTCGCTTTCTTAAATACATCTCCGTTTTTAGCCAAATTGATATTAAGACAAAACAGAATATTAATAAATAGATAGAAATTAAATAGATTATATCAAAGTAGACTGAGAGACTACAACATCTTTCTTCTTCAATAATAATATATTCATTTATAGCATTATTCATGAATCACAAACTATATCATTTTTTAATAATAATCTGTTGTTATATTTTATGATAATAATAGTAATCACGAATATATTTTCAAATTAAAAAAAAACAAAAACAGAAAAATGTTTTTAAAAAAAAGATACATGAAATTTATTTATTTTAAGATATTCGATTCTTTTAAAACATTTAAAAATTTGATTTCAATCTCTTCAAATTTAAATCTGAAAACCTTTCGAATAGCAGAGGCGGTCACTACTATGATTAGTGATCATCCTACATCCGTTAATACATGATTATTGTTGTTGTTGTTTTTTTGTTTTGTTTTTTTTGTATAAAAATGTAAGTAAAGTCATCGGGGTGGTCTAAAGTCGGTATCAGCCAAACAGCGAGGGAGTCTATCCCCTGTTCACTAGCACAAAGAGATTGTTTTTGGCGTCTGAAGTGGAGCGCCACTCCTACCATCAGCTCCTCACTTTACCGCACAGATCCCTATGCTACTCATACGCTGAGTTGGCGAGGGTCGGTATTGAACCTAGAATATTGTGGTTTCTAGTCAGACCTTCTACCAACTGCTTTATTTATTTATTTATTTATTTATTCATTTACGAAATAATTTTTCAAAGTCTGAATTTAAAAACTCACAAGCAACCGGCGTTCAGTGCCTGTTTCCATAATGTACTGTCAAAAAAAAAAAAAAAAAAAAAAAAAAAGACAACAATAATTTTTGGTGAGGCTGAATAATCAAAATATATTTTATAAATATGATTTTTACTAACAAGCGAGTAATTTGGGATGGCTGGGCCTCCGCATCTTTTCTGAAAATACAACACCTCTCGGCGCTGTTTTTATTTCGCAGCCTGGCCCTCAGCATATAGCCAGAAATGTATATAGGGTGCGGGGTAAGTGTAACAGAACTGGTCTTACTGCCATCCAAAAAGTTCTAATTAGCCAGGTACATACATTGACCGATCCATACAAATAATATACTAACGTTCTTCGCCTTTCGCAACCTGCTTCACCAAAAATACCTCGGTCTCTCCATGGCTTTAACCCACTTAAAACATTAACCCTACTAAAACCCCGCCCTGTCGGTGGGGCGTTAGAATGCACCGACTTCACCTCAGCAGAGGGGTAAGACTCCTCCAATGGAGCCACCTGTTGGCCGTGGGTGGCGACCCGTGATGCTTAAGGATAGAACCCAGGTTGCTGAGCAGTCTATGACTTGCAATATTCCACTTTAGGCTTTTCTTGGGCTAGACGGGTGGTCGGAGAGGCCCCCTCCGATCATCGGCTGGTCACGTCAAGCCCTAGCACGTATATGATTTTCCCAACCCTATTGCCCTTATGGCAAGCCCCAACCCCTTTTTATATGGTGCTAGAAGGCGGTGACTGAGGGTCTACATGTCCTGGGAATGACGTTAAATTCTATCTGATGGTGAGGTTCCAGTTTTGGAGGTTTGGGGAATGTGGAGCACCCCTTCATCACCATTCCTCCCTGGTCTACTCTGACACGGAGTGGTAGTACCTGTTAGGGACCTATCTATGGGTTAAATAGAAAAATGTATTTATAAAGAAAATGTATTATCCATTAAGGATTGATTTATTTCAAAACTTTATCTGCATTAAATGACCCATCGAGGTTGATATGCCGTAAAACAAAACAAAACCAAACCTGCTAAAACCTTATTTTATTCAATAAGCCTTGCATAGTCTGTCTCACGGGCCTCATGTTGTTTTATAGTAGCTGCTTTGCCTAAGTAGTTACCCACCACCAAATACTGAACAGATTCATTGTTGCTTAACTTCACAGATCTAGTGAGAACCGTTGCTTTCAGTGTGACTTGACTTTAATTTAAAAAAAAGAAAAAAAAGAATAAAGTAGATTTAGCAAAAGATTAAAAGTATAGGGTACCCAATGAGAATCGAACTCACAATTCAGTCGGAATGGACTTGCAAGTCGAGTTGGCAATACATTATATCATATCCGAATAGATATTAATTTCGTCAAATAAAATTTTAATCATTTTTATCTAACATGCTGGCGGATATCGTTATCTAAACCACACACACACACACACACACACACACATATATATATATATATATAATATATATATACATATATATATATATGTATGTATGTATGTATATATATGTATGTATGTATATGTGTGTATATACATGTATATATATGTATGTATATATATATATGTTTGTATATGCTTATATATATGTGTGTGTGTGTGCGTATATATATATATATATATATATATATATATGTATGTATGTATGTATGTATGTATATGTGTGTATATACATGTATATATATTTGTATATATATGTATGTATATCTATATGTTTGTACATGCTTTTATATATATATATATATATATATATATGTGTGTGTGTGTGTGCGTGCGTATATATATATATATATATATATATATATATATATATATATATCGTATGCGGTTTTCATTGGTAAATATTTTTACGATGAAATATGTCTACATTCTAAATCCTTAAGGGTCAATAACTCTCTTTAATTGGCTGATTGATAAGACGTGTTTATCATCTGTAGCGAAAAACAAATGTTTGTGTATATTTAAGTTTTCTTTTTCTCAGAAGATAGATTATTTAGCTGACATAATTCTCAAATGCATAAGACTGAATGCAAAATAGATATTATTACTCTTGCGTACCCCATATTTATAAAAGTTAAGGTGGTATTATCTGCGTTGTTCAAATAATGTGAATAACAATACAGTAAACGTAGAATCGACAGAGAGGCTTATTTTCAGTATAAGCCAGACAGTTGGGGAGTCTATTCCCTTTTCACTGGCGCTAGAACATGGATATTGTTTTTATTTTGTGTACAAAATAATAAAAAAACACCTTCCGGGCGATGTAAAAATAGATTTTTGAAACATTGCCTGAGGGGTGGGAATAAAAAATTCAATGTCAGCGAGTTTGTACCCAAAGTAAGTAAAATCATCAAATTCATTAAAGTATTAAAAAATAAAACAATTTGAAATGTAAACTTTAAATATGTATTAAAATAAAACACACTATATATAGATATATAATACCAGTCATGTATTTATTAAAACTTGTTTTAAAAAACAATGAGGACTGTCTAATGTTACATGTTCAAATTCGGAGTGTATTTGTTCTGTTATGACGATTTTGGGTAATGTGACATAAACAGTAATTTTTGTTACAGATAAAAACTGCAAGCGAATCTCCATTATTAATATAATAGATGAGCTAACGCATCGCACTTACCATCAGCTTCCTACTTTACCACATAGATCCAAATCGTGCAACTCATGCGCTGAGTTGGTGAGAGCCGATATCGAAAACGGAACCATTGTTGTTTCTAGGCGAAACTGAAATTTTGGATTGCTTCTTCCTAAAAAAAAAAATTCTTAAGAACGACATTTTAACATGTTTTCCACATTCATGGTTTTAATATAGTTATTTACTAAGCTTAGCTTAGATGTGGCACAAGGCCAGAAGTATAGGGCACCCAATGAGAATCAAACTCACTAACAATGGTCTGCAAATTTAGCTTGCTAACCATTATACCACGAGAGGTGTTCTCATGTTTTACATGTAGACTGTCGAAGGTCACGCTGAAAAAAAATGAACGTCTCTTATTGTTCATACCTACAAGCTAGTCACGCAGATCCATTACTATTGAATAGTGAATTCACCTCCCGATGGATGCAATCCTGTGTCACATCCTACTCGTGACGAATGGTTGGCTAAATATCTGAGCATTCCATCGCGGTGTAATGGTTAGCAAACTAGTCTCGAAGATACATTACTACTAAATATCGAATTCGACCTCTGATGGATACCTCATATTTGCGGCCTTGTGTCACATCCTATTCGTGGCGAACGGATCGGGTAAATACTGGGCCCCGTTGTTGTGTAATTGTTAGCTAGATAGACTCGTAGATTCATTACTACTAAATAGCGAGTTCGAAATTCGGTGTTTGAACGCAAAAGGCATTAAACCCATTGAAATTTATCGGCAATTAACCAAAGTGTATGGCGAGTCGGGCATGGATGTCAAAACGTCTGCAAGTGATGTCGGGAGTTTGTAACGGCGACGAGATTCAACACTTCCTCAACGGCATGGTGGTTAGCTGGTATGACATGGGCATACAAAAACTGCCACTGTGCCTACAAAAATGTATCGACCGAAATGGCAATTATGTAGATTATGTTTAAACTTTAAAATGATGTAAACAACATTCACAATCTATACATATATAAAGGGAAGTTGTGTGTGTATATGTATGTCCGGAGGAAACTTCGAAAATAAAACAATTAACGATAAAGTATATATATATATACATTAAATATCACCAGGGCTTGCTTTTGGGGTAAGAATGATAGATATTTGATTTATATTTGTGAAGATAATAAAAAAAAATTAAATGATAACAGCATGGATTTTTTTTTCATTTAATATTTTAGATAGTAGACATTAAGATTTGTTTTCAGAGTAGCTGGATCAATGCAAGGTCTATTTTTTTACATAGGGATATAAATAGGGCATCCACGAGGATTCAACTCACGATTCAGTAATGATGGATCTGTGGGACTAACTTAAAAAAAAACTCTCCCCAGGCGACGTCGGGTAGTCGCTGCTATTAGATAATAATGGCTTCTGTGATTTCTAAATATTTTGGAGACCTTATCTTTGGGATCACCCTCGTACGATTCCTCAGCTCGTTTGAAATCATACGAATAAATGCACAGCATTCACTCAGCTGCAGACCGTATAAGATTTTTTTTAATATCATTTTTTGTGAGGAACCATATTGAAGTTGGTATTAAGGACTCCTTGGTGAAAATATTTATTAAATAATGGCAGAATCAGGTGAAAATTCAAATCGAAGAAAGAAATGAAAAGTGTCTTTAAGACGTTTGTCCATCTTATCAATACGAAAAATAGCAAAGAACTCAAAGGTGCAATGGATCTGCTACCGGAGGAAACGTGCAATGAATTTGTACATAATTTCAAGATTGACAAAAATCTGATGTTCCAAGGCTTGCTTCTCGAAAGCTACGGAGATTGCCGAATACTTAATGGACACGTGTAAGGCCCATGTAAACGAGGTTACCCAAATCGGAGACGAAACTTTAACAGCCCTGTTCATAGCTATAAAAACTAACAACATTGAATTGATCAATATATTAATAAACTACTTTGTTGTTACTTCTCGTTGCCGCCATCTTGTCTCGTCCGACGTACCGTTTTTCGTCGAGATTCCACGTTGTTTTAAGTTCTTACAGCGATGAACGAAAAGACCTCATTTTTAATATGCACATAATTGTATTTATTGACGATAACGTTTTTTTTTTATTCATTACTCGACTGCGAATCTGAGGAGCCAGTCGGTTTAAAAGACAGGTGCAAACCAATGATTATCAAATTAACTGAGGTAAAAAATATAATCTACTTTTAAACTTCTACGATTTTACTTTACATCGTTCATTAAACGCCAAAATTTCCAATCACCTCGGGGTAAACAATTGGTTGTAGCATCGTTTGGGAGCTCGATTAGAAACGACTGTCAACTCAAGACTGAGCATGGTAGCGAGTTGCGTACAGAGGCAAGCACAGAAGCATGCACAACAAACACTGCCAATATTACATATGTGTATTACAACAGGAGATATATAGAGACTGTTTAGAGGACTGGTATGAAATTAGCGACTTGAAGCTAAGACCTGGGCTACGATTACGCCCGAAGGATTATTGATACTACTACAACTGAGAATACCAAAGCACACCTCACAACAATTACCTTCTTAGAAAATGTGGTTTAATAAATGCCGGATCCATACAAAGACCAGATAAATGTGTAAAGATGTAGGAATTTAACTGTACTCTATCAATGAGTATTTGATTTATAGTCAAAATCATTAATACATAGAATAAATTTTATTTATTAACGAGGTCTCTATGAAAATCTGAGTTAGATTTGCCTCAAAATAACCCATGTTATTAGTGCGTTTAAAATCTTGCAATATGTCTTATATACCACTAAGAAATAAAAACTTACATAATATATGGTGTGCTTAATCTTTTTGCATACAAAACCAGATAAAAGTGTAAACATGTAGGAATTTAACTGTTTATCACAGGCATACACATGTTGCTACCCCTAATAAATGAAAGTACAGAACATTTACTTTACATCTAGACTGCAAGAGCTCATACAAAATTCTATATGTCAATTTACAATATATATATATATATATATATATATATATATATATATATATATATTGTGTGTGTGTGTGTGTGTGTGTGTGTGTGTGTGTGTGTGTAAAAATGGAATTGGAATTGAATCCGACAATATGAGGAAGAATGAATAAAGAAAAGAAAGTACAGAATGGATAATAAAAGATGAATTTAATCAATATCACTTACACATGTGTTTCGGTCAGTTTATCTTTGTGTACACGATTCAAACTATTATTATCATTAAATAAACAAATTAAATAAAATAATAATAATAGAAAAATGTACAAATATTCTGTACACAGAGGAAATTCGACCTTCATCAGAGTGAAATTTTATTTTGAATGATGAAGGTCGAATTTTCTCTGTGTACGGAATATTTTTACATTTTTCTATTATTATTATTTCATTTCATTTGTTTATTTAATGATAATGATAGTTTGAATATTGAATGCTTAGTATTATTGATTTTTAATTATTTGGTTTTATCTTAATGAATATTATAAAAAGGCTCGGGAATAAATCTTAAAAGAAATCCATTAACAATATTATTAACTGTAATTCTCTTTACTTTATTACTAAATCTATTCTTTACTCTTTATCCCAATTTAACTAAATAGTTAAATTATGAAAATTTAGCAATGAAAGACGGGAGTGAAGAAAAAGCAAGTTTTAGTTGTTCCCTCTCTGTTTCAAATCTTTTTATCGGCATCTTATTTAGTTTCATTAGCCTTTTTAAGTTAACATATTTTATTACATTAAAATTTAAATACTTGCACCCGGAGGGTGCATATATTTGCTAGTATATATATATATATATATATATATATATATATATATATATATATATTTTTTTTGTATCTGTATCCGTTTTTTGGAAGTACAAATATCAGGTTTGGGCATTAGTGTGAAACATTAATGTGCTATATCATAATAATGTAGTTATCGTAATATATTCATCTGTGAATAAATATACAATCCCGAAAAATTCACCACTACTACTAAATAAAAGAAACTAAAAAAAACAACCGAGAGAGAGAGACAGAATAACAGACAGACAGACAGACAGAGCCACAGAGAGTGAGAGAGAGACAGAGAGAGACAGAGACAGAGACAGAGAGAGAGAGGGGGGACCTCGAAATGGCCGGTTGCGTTGAATAACGAAGAAGCTACTACGTGATGTCCATAGTCAATTTCCTCCTAGTTTCTATGGCCTCGGCGACTGAATACATCAAATAAAACGACGGAAGGTTCTTACTAAAAATGGAGTTATTGTGTTTATTACTCCCCAGTCAACAAATAGCCTCGCCGCCATGGTAGACTGACACTGATCACGCTACAGACGTTCATTTGCTGATAACGCAACATGCATTAGGGAGTCCCAGTGATGTAGTGGCTAATGTATAAGACTGTGACATCGTACAAAGCGTGTTCGAACTCGAGTCGCCCTATTACGGTCACTTTGGGACTAATAACTTTGGGAAAGGTATGAACCCTGTCATTCTTCCAGCTATGGGTTAAATAGTACCTCGACGGTTCTTCTACAAGGATGGTTTTGGCGTTAAATAACCCATGAAGTTTGAAATGCAATTAAACAAAGAAACCAAAACAAATATTCCTTTGGTGCCGTGATCACGCAACAACAACAACGACACCACCAACAACACACATATATACTCACTTTTGAGGAAGCGCGTGGTGTAATGGTTAAAGTCATGGGAAATGGACTCGTCGACCCGAGTTCAAATCCTGGACGTGGCAATTATTTCACTTAGCGCTAATACCCTTGGGAAAGGTATGAATCCTACTCTCCCTCCAGCTATGGGTAAATAGTAGGGCTGACTGGGCTCTTTAACCTTGGTTAGGCAACCGGTCTAGGAGAAGGAAAACTCTGAATTCAAACCTGTTAAACTCCGCTTAAGAAATTGACCTTGTGTCGCATTCTGCTCGTGCGGAGGGGTTGGTAAATATATATATACTCATTTTTGTGAAGAAAAGGAAGTGAATCCGACGGTATGTAGTATATTAAGAAAGGTTGAAAAAACACAGGTTTAACTGAGTTAAGTGGTGAGTTTATTGGCCGACGCTGCAGTGTTTCGATCTATTAATTAGATCATCTTCATGGCATTTGTTGGTATATGGAAGGTAATAAGAATTTTTTTTATCACAGAATAACGAGAAAAGCGAGTGATAGTCCTTGTTTATCAGTCTGTTTATGATTTGAAGTTTGAAAAAAGAACGCTGAAAAATAGACAGTTTAGAATATGACGTCACATATTCTCTTTTACGGTGTGAGTATGGGACTGTGTAAGTGTATGTATCGAAAAGAAAGCATTGTGCATTTTTTAGGTGTTGGTTACGCGTGTGTGTATAAATCTTTTGCGATAAACAACAGCGAAACAAACCTCACTTTTATGGGGATGGAAGCATACAATTATTTATGGGTTGGTTGGTTGGTTGGTTGGTTGTTGGCTGGTTGGATATTTTACGGCATGTCAACCCTTGAGTTATTTTATACCGAAGACGTTTTTGTTTTATTCATTCTTGCGGAGTATTTTTTTTTAATTCACTTTTTAACGCATGTTTAAACTAACGTTTTGATCAATTTAAGCCATAGATGGGACTCTAACAGTTACTACTACTCCGAGTCAAATTGGACGTGGGAGTAATAGGGATGAAGTGTTACTCCGCACTAGCCAAAGATCCAGAACTGGATGCAGTTTAGCGTAATACCCAGGAGACTAAGACCCTCAGCCACCTCCTTCTAGCACATTAATGTTAAAAAGGGTTGGGGGTTTGCCATAAGAGCAATAAGTCGGGACAATCATATAAGTGCTAGGGCTTGACGTGACCAGCTGATTGCTCGGAGTGTGCCTTTCCGACCGTCTATCTAGCCCAAGTAAGGACCAAAGTGGAGTGTTGCATGTCCTGGACTGCTCAGCCACTAAGATTCCGTACTTAAGCATCAAGAGTTGCCACCTACAACCAACCGGTGGCTCCATGGGGGGGCATTTTATCTCTCTGCAGAGGTGCAGTCGGAGTGTTCTACTGTCTCAGCTGACAGGAGCATTGATTTATTGGTATTATTTTTAATGTATATTAATTATGGGAAAGAGTGTGTTTATCTTTCATCTGTAGAAGAGGGTTTCATGTAGGGATAAAAAAAAAAACAACATATGCAATGCACAGCTATTGGACTTAGGGAAATATTTCTCATACACAAAATTGAGTTTCTTATTTTGACTGTCATCGAAAAAATTATTCTAATCATCAAGAAGTCATGTTGCTGCAAGACATAACAAATTATACACAATTTAAATTCACAAACTTCAAAAGAAAAAAAAACATTGCCTCGATAGAATTTATTATTCAATTTAATTAACTTTATAGACTGTACTTCGAGGTAAAAATGTAAAATAATTGCATAACATTATTGCTTAGTTTGGCCAAAAAATTCGGACAAGAAACAAAAAATGTTTAGATATCTTAAAAGTCATCTGTTTTAATTTTTTTTAGATAAGACTTAATAAGTTGTATCCTTTAGATTTTTCGGGGTGTTGTCCTCATCTTTATTGTTTCGGTTAATGTGCCCACCGGTCTTCTTCAAGTGTTTCTTGTAGAATGTAGGAACCTTGTTTTCCAACTCAGTAGCCTTCATGTGCTAATCGGGACATTCATGGAACTTCGAACCGAACCCTTTATTTAATCCATTAGTGTAGATTATTCTCATTCGGTTAACTATGACCGGGTACAACTATTCAGCATTTTATATTATTTCCGTCTGTATTCAAGAGTAAGCATGCAACCTCCAGATGATTGTCATTTAGGACTGTATTAACATAGCCCTTATATCCGTTGCCTCATGTATCCAACCGGACAATTTAGAGCCTATAAACCTAATTCTCTTTTTACCTAGAATTTTACATTTATTCTTAGTATATATGATTTTTTTTACCTTCCTCATATTGCAATTTTTAAAATCATAATCTAGTCTCGCCTTCTCGGTATACAATTTCAATGTAAAAATACAACTATTAAAATGAATCAATCTCTATATGTAGATAAGATTTTATTAAAATTTAACCGTATTTTACACCATGTGAAATAGATATAAATAGGATAACCAGTAATGAAGCTAAAGTAATAAGTAATAAATTATACAGAGAAATTACTGGTAGCCTAATATAGACAATGACGGCAACCAGGCTGAAGGAAATCAAACCAGTTATTGGTTGGTTGGTCGGTTGGTTGGTTGGTTGGCTGGACAGATTTTACGGCATTGTGTGATTTTATGCCAGACGTTTCTTTTATCCATTCTTCATGGGTACACAATGTTTTTACCTCATTTTTTAAACACATTTTTGCAAGATAATTATTTCTATTTAACCCAGAGAAGGAATTCTAACAGGTACTACAGAGTCAGAGTGGACCTGGTAGTAGTGCTGAAGAAGGGGTACTTCACATTCCCCGAAGTTCCAGAATCGGAACTTCACCATCAGATAGAGTTTAACGTCACACCCAGGACAATAATACCCAAATCAACGTTTTCTTACAGATATATGATAAAAAGAGTTGGGGCTTGCCATAAGGGCAATAGGGTTGGGAAAATTATATATATATTTACCAAACCCCTCCGCACGAGCAGGATGTGACACAAGGTCAATTTCTTAGGCGGAGCTTAACAGGTTTAGATTAAAGTTTTCCTTATCCTAGACTGGTTACCTAGCCATGGTTAAAGAGCCCAGTCTACCCTACTATTTATCCATAGCTGGAGGGAGAGTAGGATTCATACCTTTCCCAAGGGTATTAGCGCAAAGTGAAATGCAATTACCACATCCAGGATTTGAACTCGGGGCGACGAGTCCATTTCCCATGACTTTAACCATTACACCACGCGCTTCCTTGGGACAATTATATAGGCGCTATGGCTTGACATGACCAGCCGATTATAACTGGCAGCGATTCAAGCCTTGACTTCTTTTGCTGTGTAGATGGTTACTTCAGCTAGTCTATACTATTTTAATACGCTCTGCTGATAGAAAAGATAAATAAACACAAACAATTCAGAAACACAAACAATTGCATTGGCAAATGAATTCAAATTAATGCATTTACTTTCAAACTAAGCAATTACAAGTTTTGCTATCAAGTGTAAACACGTAGAAATGAATTCATATAATAAGAATTAATTTATTTCACGAAAAGAACAATCTAAAAATCATTTAGGAAAAATAAAAGCAAATTAAGCAATAAATGAAATTAAATCTACTTCCACGAAATTTCAAACTAATATTCAAACTATTTTCCAAAATGCGTGATTTATAGATGTTCATGTCTGTTTCAACGTGAAATTGATTTCTTTTTTTTCTGTTGTTATTGTTTGCTTTTTGATCAAACTGATAACGTTTGTTTAGATATAAACAGGAATTTTAGGACAACCAATTTAAGATGTAAAGAGCATAGAGTTCAAGTTTTCACATGTTAATTAATTGGCATGTCAACTTGTCTAGGGTTATTTTATGATTAGATACACAACATTTGGTAATCTGAACATTAGCTACATAAATGAGAGTAACCACCCCTTGTTTATTTAATTTTTAGGAAGTTCTATGTTTTGATCGGCCATTTTCATTTCACCGTAAATCTACACTGAAAATACGAATTTGTTCGAATCAATACAACTGCATGTTTTAACACGAAAATATCATAAAATGTGTTCTTAATTGTGCTTGCGTATTATTTGGAATGGATTTAATTGTTATTAAGAACACATGTTATGATATTTTCGTGTTAAAACATGCAGTTGTATTGATTTTCGGTGAAATGAAAAAGACCGACCAACGCTTCCCCAAATTGAAATAAACAAGGGGAGGTTACTCTCATTTATGTAGCTAATGTTCAGATTACCCAACATTTTTGGGACAAGCTATTTAATATGTAAAGTGCAATTATTGAAACGGTAAGCCAAGAAGAAAAAAATTGAATATTCGCTTAAACTGTATTATTTTGATTTTTCGGGCTGATGACCTCATCTTTATGATGAAATACACACACACAACGTTTCGGTGGATGTGTACCCTCTGGCTTTCCTCAGTATTCTTAATCCTAGATGACAGATAGTTTACAATAAAAAGAGTCACTAATTGATTTATTAATTTGCGAAAATGGACAGCAGTACGACGTGAAATTTCACCTCTTTCATGTAGTATCTTCTTAACCAGATATCACTGACAGACTTGGTTTAAGGGTTATCGTCATACAAAGTGGCCTCGGCGAGCCAAGTTCAAACCCTGGGCGAAGCTGCTTCCATTTCACTTTCGCGCAAATACCCTTGGGAAAGCCACGAGTTCTTTTCTTCTATCAATGGATAAGGAGACGGACTAATCCCTTTAGCCTTCATAAGGCAACAAGTCTAGAAAGATATAACACTATTAAAGTGTTATGGGTTGATTGGCGATCTGTTAATTAATTACTATTTAA
Source organism: Doryteuthis pealeii (assembly GCA_023376005.1). NCBI lineage: Eukaryota > Metazoa > Mollusca > Cephalopoda > Myopsida > Loliginidae > Doryteuthis > Doryteuthis pealeii. The sequence goes on from CM042146.1 coordinate 51,655,572, forward strand.
TTAAAACTATCATAATTATTAATTATGGTAGTTTGACTCTCTACACTTCTGATCCCTTGTCACCGTCCATACTGCACTCTGGCGTCCTGCCACTCGGTAACAAACCAAGTTAATAAGTTATCTAAAACAATAAGCTGTAGATCGCCAGTCAACTAACAAAGAAATCACCTCGCTCTTCTGACATTATACGAGAATGTTAATCATTGTATATAAAAAACAATAAATGTATATATTTTGTGTATAATTATCAGAAGGCGTTCCTGTTTGTTTTGTTTGACCCCGTTGACAGCTTTTGGTTATCATATTTCAGCCGAGTTGGAAAAGGAACAAAACCAGCTCTCCTTCAGGACCCTATAATACTATAATCTGTGGAACGGCCAGCATTAGAAGAAATCTCTCATTATAGTATTATATTCGGTATCATCCAACACAACGACTGTAATACTGAGCCGGAGCATCGTTCGCATAACATACATTGAGACCGTGCCCCAGCGCATGTTATTATAAAGAGAAACTTTTATTTTCAAACCTTGAGGCAAGCACACTATCTCATAAAACCCTTGTTGCTACTGTAGGTATCCTAAACATGAACTCACCGGTATCAGAGTACACAGGAGCTAGAGATTAACCCCCTTTGACCGACTGACGAAATCGGCTGGTTAGAGCTACGTCACAGGACAGTTAACAACCAGCCCGTCTTGATAGCCACGATCATGACTGCTAAAAATATTAATAAGAGTAGTCTTTGTATAATATATAGTTATTTACTAAGCTTAGCTTGGATGTGGCACAAGGCTGGAAGTATGGGACAACCGTGAGAATCGAACTCACTAACAATGGTCTGCTAAGCTAACATGCCAAGCCATTAGGCTACATATTTCTGTTTAAAAAAAGGTGTTCGTTTAATCTTGTAACAAACAAGGAACTTAAACTTATCTTACTAAGCTTAGCTTAGATGTGGCACACGGCTAAAAGTATGGGGCGCCCAGTGAGAATCATACTCACTATCAATTGTCTGCTAAACTAGCTTGCTAACCATTACACAGCGTAAGGTGTCCCTTTGTATAATATAAATGTATGCTGTTAATTACGTCACATGAATAAATATGGTAACTGATATTTGTGCACTCCAAGTTATATCTTCTATAGTACCTCATAAATTTTGTTAGGTGCTCGCGTGTAGGTACCGAGCTGTCTAATAATGACTTATTCCACCAACTGGTGAAACGTAATGTGGGATGACTGCATCCCTTGTTCCTCAATGACGCAGGACAGGTGTACATTTCCATTAGAGGGACGGGTGAATGTGTTGAGATTCTCGACATTGTTGAAATCACAGTTAATTCAAATCTGTAGTATTGCTGATAAGGTCTATGTATAGAAGTGGCGATTCTTTTTATGTACCAAGATATAATCCAACACCGCCTATCTAGGTAAAATATGAAATCTTCCTTCAAAAAGTAAGTATATATTAAAGAACAGATTTAGTTGTTTTTTTAGTTATTTATCTGTTATTATTATTATTATTATTATTATTATTATTATTATTATTATAATTATTGAGTTTTTTAACATCAGCGTTAGCTTATGGTATTTCATTGGAGTCTGAGTGCCAACAAGTCTCCCCAGATATCCAGGACTTTTCTGAGTATTCTGGCCGATTTCAGCAGTGCAGTAGTTTGGATGGTCTCAATTCTTCCTCTGATTTCTAGATCCCCCAGTCTTTTTTCCAGGTTTATTGGTACCGTTCCAAGTGCACCAACTACAATTGGTATCACTTTCAATCTCATATTCCACAGCTTTTTCAATTCTCTGGCAAGGTCCAGGTATTTATCCATTTTTTCATTTTTCTTTAGCTTCACCCTGTGATCTGCTGGGACCACAAAGTCTACCAGTTGACACGTTCTCTTTTTTTTTTTTTTTTTGTTAATCAATACTAGTCAGATCTCCTGGCTGGGATAGGGTGATTCGTATTCATCTCAAAGTTCCAGAGAATTTTATGCATTTCATTCTCAAGAACAGATTCTGGTTTATGCATATACCATTTTGCTGTATGGTCAAAGTTTAATTTTTTGCATAATTCCCAATGGATCACCTTCCCAACCCAGTCGTGCCTAGCTTTGTATTCCCGTTGTGCTAGTTTGCTACATTCACTTAATATATGGTTTACAGTCTCCACTCTGTCACCACACAGTCTACATTTACTGTTTTGTTGCGTCTTATCAATTTTTGCTTTGATATAATTTGTTCTTATGGCATTATTTTGTATAGCAATTATTAGTGATTCAGTTTCTCTCTTGAGGTTTCCTCTTCTTAAGCATGTCCAAGTCTTTTTATGAGCAACCTCTCCGATTATCATTATTATTATTATTATTATTATTATTATTATTATTATTATTATTATTATTATTATTTACTAGTACAAACACCTTCAGAGCGGTGTAAATTTTATTTTTGAAAGATATTACCTGAATGGGATGGAATTAAAAATTCAACGTCACAGGGTTTTTTTTATCATAGATAAGTAAAATCATTAAATTTGTTAAAGGAGTAAAAAATTAAATCAATTAGAAATGAAACTTAGTTCTGTCCCCTCAAATATAATGTTGCACTCATCTATTAATTATCAATTAAATAATTATTTTGAATATTTTACACGTAAATTTTACACAAAATCGTAAGTATTTATGAATTTGTAAACTTTAGTTAACTTCTTGTTATTTAAAAAAAAAGGCGAGAACAAAAAATAATTTTAAAAAATGATTGCAAATTTAGCAAATATTTTTTCCATTTAAAGTAATAAGATTTTAAAATTAATTTCATACTTTATATAGTTTATTTACTTATGTTTATTCATTATGATGGAAAGGATTCAAACGTTGAATTATAAGGAACAGCTTCTATTTATCTTATTAATAGTAAAAGTAAAGTAAAAAAAAGTAAAGTCGTCGGGGCGGCCTAATATCGGTATCAGCCAACAGTGAGGGAGTCTATCGCCTTTTCACTTGCGCTAGACCAAGGAGATTATTTTAGCATCTGAGGTTGAGCGCCAAACCTACCATCAGCTCCTCACTTTACCGCACAGATCCCTGTGCTACTCATACGCTGAGTTGGCGATATTCTTTATTCTATGCATTGACGATTTAAGTAATTGTTACGTAAGCAGTGACGTAGTTTTGGTTACAGAAAAATACAGACCAAATCTCCATTATTGATATTTTACTAATTGTGACGTAAGCAGTGACTTAGTTTTGGTTACAGACAAATAGAAACCAAATCTTCATTATTAATATTTTACTAATTGTGACGTAAGCAGTGACGTAGTTTTGGTTACAGACAAATAGAAACCAAATCTTCATTATTAATATTTTACTAATTGTGACGTAAGCAGTGACGTAGTTTTGGTTACAGACAAATAGAAACCAAATCTCCATCATTATTATTTTAGTATTTGTGACGTAAGCAGTGACGTAGTTTTGGTTACAGACAAATAGAAACCAAATCTCCATCATTATATTTTGATATTTGTGACGTAAGCAGTGACGTAGTTTTGGTTAAAGACAAATAGAAACCAAATCTCCATTATTATTATTTTAGTATTTGTGCCGTAAGCAGTGACGTAGCTTTGGTTGCAGACAAATAGAAACCAAATCTCCATTATTAATAGATATATAGACAAAGCTTTTGCCTATTAATTCTATATCACTGTATTTTTCAAACTACTATGCTCATCGTTGTTATTTTAGCACAAAGTTTTCGTAGGTGCCCTTTTTAGATGTAACACTATAAAGGGCAGTAATATAAACATGGCAAAATTAATATATTCTCTACATTGTGTTTCGTTTACTTTGATCGATCAGCCTTGGTTGATTGATTTTCAGTCAATCGTTCTTATTCTTTGATCAGTCTTTTGATGGCTAGGTAACTCCACATTGCATTCACTTTGATTCGAAACAGTACCGCTTGGTTAGGAAACAAACAACCAAATAAACTTTTCCCTTTGAGTCTAATCTCTTTAATGACACGAAACACCAAAGTATGTTTCCAGTCAAGAGAGAGAAATGGTTCTTAATGTTTCTCATATATGTTTATAAGTAGATTTTACAACCTATGTAGTACTATCTCTTCTACAGAGAGCAGTGTTTGGGGAGTAAACCCCGAAAACAAATCCGGAGCCGATTCCCTAAGATAGAGTAATGCTGAACGTCAACGTTACACAGAAACTTCTGCGATATTGCCGTTGCCAAACTGCATTGGTTTCTTGCCTTTCCTCTGGACCACAGCGGCAGCGTGGAGAGGGAGGTCTGCTGCTTGGGCAACAACACATTTTCGATATCAACCCGCCCAAACTTCGTATTTCAAAAAAAAATCCATTTGGACACTACTCCATCGTCTTTCGCAGACAGTGGGAAGCCAACACAACACTTCAACTCTGCAATGAGAGTATACACATAAAAAGGGAATGGTTTGCCATAGACAGTTTATTGATAATTTGGAAATCTGATCTCACTTATAAAATAAAGCGAAAATTCTTCCAAGCTGTAGCCGTGACAGAGTTACTATACGGCTGCACTTGAACTCTAAAGGAACGAACAGAGAAGAGACTAGATGGGAACTGTAAAAAGATTCTATACGCTGTCTTGGACGAATCCCGGAAGCAGCACCCCACTAAAAAAACGACTGTACGGCCACTTGGCTCCTATCACACAAACAATTCGAGTTAGACGAATCAGACATGTTTGACACGACTGCAGGAGCAAGGACGAGCTCATAAGTGATGTTATATTATGAGCACTTGCACAAGGACACACCAGTATGGACAGTAAAAACTTACATCGATCAGATATGAGCGTATACTGGATGTTGCGGAGAGGACCTTCCAGGAGAGATGGCTAATATGAATGGGAGGCGAGGAGGGGTCTCATATACACACGAGTCCGGGTCGACCAACAAAAACTTACATCGACCAGTTCTGCACGGACACTGGATACTGTGCAGAGGACCTACCAAGAGTGATGGTCAATAAGGGCGGGTGTCAAAGAAAAGTCACATGGACACACCAATGTGGGTCAGTGAGCAAAAACTTATCTCGATCGATCAGCTCTGCACGGACACTGGATGCTGTACAGAGGATATGCCAGCAGCGCCAACTGATAGGGATGGCTGACGAGGAAGAGTCATGGAGATCCATGCTGTCGGCGCGATCTGGTAATGATGATTCGATTTTAAACATAGGCGATGCTAAGTCTTGAACCAGCATGAGGTGGTTTGGTGAAAGTACTTGACCAATTATCTTTCAGGTCAATAACATAATTAGTTACTTCATGATCCGTCCACGCTGCTTTCTCTTTATTCTTTTGATGTTTCTGCTTTTCTTTTATCAGGTAACTAGAAGTGGCTACCCAACGTCGCCTGGGTAGAAGGGGAGAAACCCTGGTGTATTGATTTGTTTACTTTTGAGATTTACAAATCCTGGACACTTTAAGTCGAATTTCAACACTATTTCTATGCATATTTTATTTTTTAAATATCTTCGAATACAAATCTTCATAATTTTTCCACAAAAAACAAGAACTGGTGATATTTAATGTGTATATATATACATTTTTCATTAGTTATTTATTTTCGTAGTTTCCCCCATACACATACAAAACATACAAACCTACACAAAAACAATTGCTGGAATTTTTCGTGTTCTGTGAAAAATAAAAATTTAAAAGAAGCATTATAGTTCATGATAAAACTCAAAAGAGTTTGATGTAGAATTATATAAAAGTGTATAATGAGTATCAAAATTGTTCATGATATATTCCAGCTATTAAAAAAGTAATTTACAAGTCCACAGCATAATTGAAGAAAGATGTAAAGTTTAAAATAATTTGTGGTGTTGATAAATCCGTAGTGTAGTAGATAAAGCCTTCAGAGGTGTAAAAATCCAGATATTTTGTTTTTTCAGTTGACAATATGAAAATAAGGGAAATAAACGGTTATTCATCCCGTCTTTCTCATATGTTGCTCTTGATGATGACCGATCTATTAAAACGGTCGAAACAGATTTCTGTCTGCAATTATAAACATCATTTGTTTTTCAAAAATGTTAAATTCATACAACATACATACATACATACAACTTCCCTTTATATATGTATAGACGACCTCTTGTTTCACTGTCTTCTACTGTTATGCTAGTGTCAAACAATAACAAGAGAAAAAAACCCTGGCAAGACCAACCCTTTTTATCATATATGTGCTAGAGGGCAGTGGTTAAGGGGCTCCATGTTCTGGGAATGACGTTAAAATGATGTTATAATGAGGTTTCAGTTCTAGAGGTCTGGGGAATGTGAAGCACCCCTTCATCGCCATTGCTCCCAGGTCCACTCTATCCCGGAGTAGCAGTACCGGTTAGGGCCCAATCTATGGGTTAAATAGAAATGATTTATTTACAAAAATTGTATTTAAAAAAATTTCTACCAAACTATCGCTTATAACAAACTTGAACTTTACCCTATAAACTCATCCCTTAAAGTAATTTCCAATCCACTTAGCATCAAACAACTGCAAACAACCTATTGTTAAAATCAAGACAAAATCCTTAAAATTGGGATAACAATAAATTTAACCATCTCCCACAACCCTACCGTTTGGCGTGAAATAATCCTGGATGGATTGACATGCCGTTAAAATCAATCAATCAATTAATCAATCAAGAGAAGTGGTAATATGCTGGACTGCGATATCGTATTAAGCGAGTTCGAACTCTGGCCTCGCTTTTACGTTTACTTTCGAACTAATGCCATTGGGAAATTTATTAACCCCATAACCACCAGCTACTTTTCTTCTACTGGGATGAGTTTGTCATTTAATGAAGGATGATAGCCATTAAAGAAAGTAAGCAAATAATAAAAATCAACTAGCTTACAGTAATAAAAAAAAGCATTTGTATTCACACCAGATCACTGTTTATTTCCTAGTTGAGTAACATGATTGACCCAGAAAAAACAGAACCCAAATTATTTATTTATTTTCCCGTTAAACTAACCCTAAACCCTAACCCTAACACTAACCCTTGTTGGACTTAAACGTTTTGTAAAAACTAAAATTAACAGTTTTATCACAAAATGTGTGGGTTCTATTTTTTCTGGGTCACCCTGTTACTCAACTAGGGGGGTTATGGTTAGAGTTTAAGGTTATGGCTAGGGTTTAGGGTTAGGATTAGGATTGGGGTTTAGGGTTAGTTTAATGGAAAAATAATTAATTTGGTTTCTGTTTGGTCACCCTGTAATATTATGTTACTCAACTAGGGGGTTATGGTTAGAGTTTAGGGTTATGGTTAGAGTTTAGGGTTATGGCTAGGGTTTAGGGTTAGGGTTAGGGTTGGGGTTTAGGGTTAGTTTAATGGGAAAATAAATAATTTGGGTTCTGTTTGGTCACCCTGTAATATCATGATACTCAACTAGGAAATAACCAGATCACTGAAGTTAAGCAACAATGAGTTTTCTCAGCACATAGATGGATGACAAGCAGCAGGTATTGCAAGTAACTGAATACCAGACTAAGCAACGCTGAGTAAATAACAGCTATAACAAACAACTCGGAAATACAGTCTTACTTTGACTTACGACTCTTCCGAGTTACGAGCTTGTCTTACGAGTCTTCCGAGTTACGAGCTGGTACTCAGTCGATTTTTTGCTTTGTGTTGAAATCTAAACAGTGAGGTACGAGTGACATTCAGATATGGTTATCTTAACGAGTTCACTAAAAACATCTAAGTTTCCAGATGTATTAAAATATTTATAAAAAATGAAAAATACAACATCGGACCGGGTTAGCTCAGTCGGTAGAGCGTTCGGCTAGAAACCAGAAGGTTCCTAGTTCGATACCGCTCCTCGTCAACTCAGCGTGTGAGTAGCACAGGGATCTGTGCGGTAAAGTATGGAGCTGATGGTAAGTGTGGCACTCAAACTCAAATGCAACAAGAATCTCCTTGGTCTAGCGCTAGTGAAAGGGGGATAGACTCCCTCACTGATTGGCTGACACTGATATTAGGCCGCCCCAACGACTTTACTTTTACAGCACATAATTCCTTACACTCTAAATAAACGTAACAAAAATAGTGTTTTTTTTGGGGGGGGGATATGGGGTCAGGAACGAATTAATGACATTTCAGTTTATTCTAATAGAGAAAATTGATTTGATATACGAGGAAATTGAGTTAAGATCCGAACGAATTAATCTCGTAAGTCAAGGTACTCCTGAAATTTTCTTTCTTTCTGGGTAAATAGTAGGACAGAATAGACTCTTTAGCCTCGCTATGAGTAACAGTCTAGGAGAAGGAAAGCTATGAATTAAAACCAGCTGTACTCCATTTAAAAAAATTGATCTTGTGTGGTATCCTGCCCATGACGGTGGGTTTGGGTAAAGACATACATCCGACAAGAAAGCTGGCTTGACTGACCATCAACTGTCTACTATGTCTGGCGCATGAACTGCTTATGTTGGAAATGCTAACAAAGGATATAAATCATTGTCACCATCCTTCGGCCTTTGTCTGCGAGGAAGTACTATTATATATATACATATATATTTAGATAAATATATATATTTAGATAAATATATATATATATATATATATATATATATATATATATATATATATATATACTACCATAAATATATACATATATAAAATATTAAATATATATATATATATATATATATATATATATATATATATATATATATATATTACTAACATGAATATATATATCTAAATAGATATATAAAATATTGAATATACAGATATATATATGTATGTGTATCATACTACCATAAATATATGTATTTAGATAAATATATAAAAAATATATATATATAGTATATATATTATACTACTATAAATATATATATAGATAAATATATAAATATATATATAATATTATATATATATATATATATATATATATATATATATATATATATATATATATATATATATATATAGATAGATAGATAGATAGATAGGAATATAGATAAGATAGATAGATAGATAGATAGATAGATAAAATATCAATTATATATATATAAATGTATATTCTGCTACCATAAATATATATATTTAGGTAAATATATAAAAAAATATATATGTATATATATTATACTGCTATGAATATATATATTTAGATAAATATATGAAATATTAAATAAATAAATATATATATATATATATATAGATATATAGATATAGATATAGATATATATATATATTATATATATATATATATATATACATATATATACTATATATATATATATATATATATATATATATATATATATATATATATATATATATATATATATATATATATATATATATATATATATAGATAGATAGATAGATAGATAGATAGATAGATAAATTTTAAATATATATATAAATGTATATTCTGCTACCATAGATATACATATTTAGATAAATATATAAAATATCATATATATATATAATATATATATATATATATATATATATATATATATATATATACTACTATAAGTATATATTTAGATACATTTTTAGAACCAACATATTTTAACTGTACCTGAATTTTCGGCATTTTCTTAGCTAAGGTTTAATTTTTTTTCTCCCTCAATATTTCACTAAATTTCTATTGAATAAAATATCAGACAAGAACTCATTAATTCCATGTATTTTACTGGACGATCACTAATCATTTTTTTATACGAATCAGGTTTTAGCTCTTACTTTTTCTGGTCGAAGTCACTAATTTCTGAAGAGAAGTTAATTATTCAACTAGCCTAACCTTAAGCGGTTACTACTGGCTATTTTGGGAAATCATATACCTTCATAAAATTGTTGCAGTTTTTTTGTATATAATCCACCACTTAAACTTATAGACTCAGCGAGGTCACGTGGCTTAAACCCCAGTCAATCAACAACCCGAATACGTGGTTAGTTAACTATTCAACCGCTGATATTGATAGTCATTCATTTGCATGTTATTCGACATTGATGAACGAGTCTACAACCAAAGGATCATGCCCAATACTAAGAGACATCAAGGAACAACCAAAAGGATCATACCCAACACTGAGAGACATCAAGGAGCAACCAAATGTTTTTTCACTAAGGATCACGCTTAACACAATGGATCACCACTGGAGAGTGCTCTTGCTTTGAAGCCTAAGGATGGTCACAAACATCGTAACAAATATAACATTATATCTGTAGTGAATAAATATTATATTATCTTTAGTTTGAGCGTAAAATATGGATCACAGCTTAAAAATTTTGAATTTTGAGTATCCTCTATTCTAACCAATCAAAAAAAAAAAAAAAAACAATCAGAAAGAAATGAATTATTGCTCTCCACTCAACAAGAAATCCATCAAAATTCTTGTCTGAAGTTGATTTTAAAATTTAAATATTCAGAAATCATATTTCTACTAAAAATAAATATTCAATTTCATTCCCTTAATCAAGTTTTTCATGCATTCTTATTGATCACTTCCTAAGCTTCATCATTAAGACGATTGTTCCTGTTCACCTATAATCACAATCAAATGCTTTTCAACACACCATCAATTTATCGGTTCTCTCTCCACATATACATAATGAGAGTAGATATATTGGCACGCAAAAATAAAATTTTATTACACTTTGTTCTATTCGCTTCAATCTTTATGATTACGTGCATCATTACTGCTGTAATTCGAGTATCACAGTTAACAGAGAAATAATAGGAAAAGCACAACGAGTATTAAGGATGGGGGAAAAGGTTTACTAAGCAAAGATACGAGGTCAGCAGAGTAATTAACGATTGCTAGGTTGAATTAACAAGTTGCTTGTGATTTCGTTGTTTCTCTTTTCCGAGGCTTTGTCAGACATTATTTATAGGAAACCAGACGATTTCATTCTCATAATTTAGGAACTATATGACTTTTACAAATAGAATGTTTAACCTTTAAGCATTGCAAAAAAACTTTAATATTACTAGCCCAAATAAAACACCCTCCAGGCGGTTTAAAAATTATGTTTTAAAGATATTGCTTGAGGAGAGGGGAGTTAAAAATTCAATGTTAGAGGGTTTGTATCATAAGTAAAATCATAAAATTTATTATATGAGTAAAATATAAAACCATTTGAAATTGAAAATTAGTTCTAATAACTTTGAATATATATAATAATAAAACAACCTAGTTCAATACCGCCCCTCGCCAACTCAGCGTATGAGTAGCACAGGGATATGTGCGGTAAAGTAAGGAGCTGATGGTAGGTGTGGCGCTCCACCTCAGACGCAAAAACTATCTCCTTGGTCTGGCACTAGTGAAAAGGGGATAGACTCCCTCGCTGTCTGGCTGATACCGACATTAGGCCGCCCCGACGACTTTACTTATATATAAATATACAATACCGGGAACGTATTCATTAAAATTCGTTTTAAAAACAATGAGTATCGTCTAAGGTTGCATGCTCAAATTTTGAGTGTATTTATTCTATGTATTGTGGATTTTGGGTAATGTGATGTAAGCAGTGACGTAGTTTCGGTTACAGACAAATTGAGACCGAATTTCCATTATTAATAGATGGCTATAAGTCACATTTTCTTTGAATTTTGAAACTGAATATTTTAGGAAGTGCCAATGCCATATGGAAACAGTAATCGGTGAGTCGAATTCAAATTTCAACCGAGTCTGGTTCCGTTCACTTCACTAATACCTTTATGTCTTCTCCATCTATCTATCTATCTATATATATATATATATATATATATATATATATGTGTGTGTGTGTGTGTGTGTGTGTGTGTGTTATATATATATATATATATATGTGTGTGTGTGTGTGTGTGTGTGTGTTTGGGCAGCATTCTTTCATTTATACATGTAGAATTAAACAAAAGACACATCCCCTGTTTAACAATTTTATTTTTTATCTTTTCTAATTTTCTGGCCAACTTTTTAATGTTTGGGTGGAATTGGTGGATAAGTGCACCAAAGTTCATGTCCCGAGTACTTTCGTCACTTCGAAGTGCCATCATCAGTGGTGATGTATTCCAGTTTTTTTTTTAAATATTAATGTGGAGGCTGGAAGGAGAAGAATTAGTGAGAAAGGTGTTATAGGCATTTTAGAATGTGTGTACTGTATTGGAAATTAATTTCCAATACAGTACACACATTCTAAAATGCCTATATATATCTTATTATAATGGAGATTGTGTGCTTTTTTGTCTGTAGCCGAAACTATATCACTATTCAAGTTACAATTCCCTTAGTTATTGAAATCACATTCTCAATGATTTTATTTTTATTTTAACCTCTATTATTGATAAAATTGTATTGCATTATTAATACTGTTAACCATATCTACCTTCTAACAACATACAATTATTATATATATAACAAAATAGCGGTTTACAGTGTGAAGGGGAAGGCTAATTTGCGTATTGATATAAAAAAATCGAATTTAATAAATATGTGCTTAGTATTATTGATTTCTAACTGTTTGGTTTTATTTTAATGAATATAAGCAAAAATCTCTTCAATGAATCTTAAAGAAAATCCATTAACAAGAAAAAATAAATGTCATTTTATTCTTTACTTCCTCTTTTAACTAAATACTTAAATTAGAAAAAATAACAATGAAAGACGAGAGTGATGGAAGAGTAAGTTTCAGTTGTTCTATTTTTCGATTATACTCCCTCTGTTTCAAATCTTTTATTATACTCTCTCTGTTTCAATTTTTTTTTCTGTATTCTTATTTAGTTTCATTAGCCTTTCTAATTTAATACAATATTTTATTACATTAAAAATTAAATACTTGCACCCGGAGGGTGCATATATTTGCTAGTATATATATATATATATAGAGAGAGAGAGATAGATATATAGATATATAGATATATATATATATAGAGAGAGAGATAGATAGATAGATAGATAGATATGGGGTGGAATATTCTGATGTCTGCTTTGCACATTTGTCTATATATGTTTACCAGCCCATCCACAAGAAAAGGATCTAAGATATGGCATTTTTTAAAGCGTGATTTAACTGGTTTGAATTTAGTTTTGCTTCTCGAAGACTGGTAGCCTAACTACGGTCAAACTGGCCAGATGCTCTACTATTTACCCAAGTGTATTAACGCTATGTGAAATGCAAACAGCCTCGTCAAGTATGTGAACTTGGGTTGCTGAGTCCATTTCCTACTACTATAACCATTACTGCACGCGGAGTTATAGAGTACTACTGGCGCTAAAATGCATCTAGTCGTAAGGATCCAATTTTGGAGCTCTGCAGTGTATCCTTTTATTGCCATTGTACCGGAGCGGAGGTAGTACCTGTTAGGGTCCCATCTATAGGTCAAATAGATTTGTTTCTCAGTTAATGCAAATTATTTCTAAGTTACTACTTCTAATATATATATATATATATATATATATATATATTATATATATATATATATATATATATATATAAAAGTCCAGAGAAGAAATCTCCCTTACGACATAGTAGTTTTTTTAAACAACCTGTCGCAGTTTGAGAGCTCAATGTGTGCTCTTAATGTTAGAGTCACAGAGCAAATTTATAAGTAAAGAAATAACAAAAGACTTAGAGATTTTGCATTATAACCTATTTCGGGAGCTTAGACAAAGTGTCTAATTCCCCCAGCTCATCAGATGTGCATCTGATGAGCTGGGAGAATTAGACACTTATATGTCTCTCTCTCTCTCTCTCTCTCTCTCTCTATATATATATATATATATATATATATATATATATACCAACCCCTCCGCACGAACAAATTGCGACAGAAAGTCAATTTCTTAATCGGGGTTTAGCAGGTTCAAATTCATTTCCTTCTCCTAGACTGGTTACCTATCAAAGGTTAAAGAGCCCAGTCTGACCTACTGTTTACTTATAGCTAGAGGAAGAATCTGTTGATTCATACATTTTCTAAGGGTATTAGTGTTGGAATATTTGATATATATAAGGTGTCCTGCAATACACCACCTGAATTTATAGACTGGGCGAGGTCACGTGGTTTATTCCTCCGTCAATCAACAGTCATAATGCGTGGCTGGTTGACTACTTAAGCACTGATACTGAGAACCGTCCATTTGCAATCATTGACGATGGAACTTACAATACTAAGAAACACCAAGGATTCTGTACTAAGGATTCCCGCTGGACAAGCACTCTTGCTTGAAGCCTAAAGGATGGCCCATAAAATTGTAACAATTAGTGTTATATGAAATGCACACAGCCACGACCAGGATTTGAACTCGGGTCGACGAGTCTATTTCCTACGACTCTAACCATTTAACCACGCACCTCTACGACTTCTTAATATATTGATGTAAGTTGATAAAAATCATTGGTAATCCTTAACTATTTCCTTGTAAATTCCTACCATAAAATAAACTGAACCCTCATTTTATGTCCGTGTTTTTGCAATAAATGTTTTATTTTTCTTGCACCCGTTATTTTACAATACTAAATATATTTTATTTATTTATTTTAATATTCAATTCAATGTGTATATTTACCCATAAATTGGATCCTCCTTTTATGACTGTAATTTTGTTTTTTCGTCGACGATGATTAAAATCTTACTTTTTTTTTAGAGTACCAAAGCCAAAAAAAAGAAAAAGAAAAGAAATAACAACAACAAAAGGAGCCCCCACATTAAAACTAACCATTCTCACAAAATAAAAACTTTTAGAATATACACATTGAAGTGAAAATTAAAATAAATAAATAAAATATATTTAGTATTGTAAAATACGGGTGCAAGAAAAATGAAACATTTTTTGCAAAAACACGGACATAAAATGAGGGTTCAGTTTATTCAATGGTAGGAATTTACGAGGAAATAGTTAAGGATTACAAATTATTTCTACCACTTTGTTAATACACATGACGTTGATAGTAAATGTGAAAGAGAATAATTTATACTGATATATTGATACATATTGAACTAATGAAAATTACTCTGGTTTACAAAGAAATTGAGGCAAGCACAAAAATAGCTGTTTTAACCTAATTTTGGGGTGCTTAATTCAGATTTGAAATCCGTTTTTACTCATCACCTCTAGTTTTTTAGATATGCATATTGTACATTTTGTACACATACTGTACATAAAGGCGTATATGCATTCAGGGTTAATTTCTAATATTGTGCGACTCATGTCTTCTTTTTTAGTTAATATGCAATAAATGTAAGTGATAGCATTACATTATATATATATATATATATAATATATATATATATATATATATATATATATATATATATATATCATGACGGATTTTGGCAGTTAATCGTAGCCAACACGTCTCAATCAACAGCCAGTAGTGCACTGGCAGTCAGCGCAGGAGGTTGTCGTCCCTTGCAGCGCAGGGGGAAGGTGTCCCTCGACAAATGTGTTACACAATCTTTTGGGTATATATTTGTATTAGAATTTTCAACGACGCACATTTTATTGCCTTACATATGATTTAATTTTACTTTGTTTTTTGTGTTTTTTTTTTCATATTCTCCAATGGCTTCAAGCTCGTCAAAACATTGAGGATGCCTCATCAAGGCCAATTTTTTCTGAATTGTGTACATTGTGTCATCTAAGTATATTTATTCCGTCAATGTTCTTTATCTATCCTGTTTTATCTGTAATAAGCTGCTACAACTGTTGAAATAAGCACTTATATACTCTATATATACTAAAATGAGACTATTTAAAAGACAGAAAACTAGAGGCGATAGAGCAAAACTGTTTATAAATTTGAATTCAGCACACCTAAATTAGTAAAAAAAACACCTATTCACATTCTTGCCTCAGACAAAAAATATTTTTTTGTAAACCAGTGTTATTTGTACAAGTTTATAAAACCAGACAAATACTTACCAACAAACTGTTCGCTTACAAATCATATAGACAAAATATACGATTTGGCATTGAGTGGTCCACAAGGATTGATATGTCATTCAATATAATAACCAACCAACTAACATAAAATCATCTATCGATTTATTGATGCACATGAAGTTGAATAAATCCTATATATATATAGTCATCCACAAACACCGTGTTTCGACGTATCACGTCTCCTCGGTGTGGCTAGAATTGGCAAGTTACATCCAGCCGGGGTTGAAACCTGGCCGATTTATCATCAATCAGTTCGCAACTACTGGGCCATCATCAACACCTACGAGCGAATGAGAATTTAACTGATAAATACATACATATGTATATATATCGCCAGAGAGCTCATATATGGATTAATAGGAGAGCCTGGCTATTTTAGGCGTGGACGGTGACCTTCAGTTAAATTTCCCTCCTCTATATATATTATATATATATATATATATATATATATATATATGAAGGGGAATTATCTATTGGCTCTACCTTTTTATTAGCACTTTAGTATATTTAACTTCGGTAACCCTTGCAGTATTCTTTTAGCTATTTTGATAGTACCATCTGATTATTTTCAGGGGGTAGATATGAGCTAGGTGAAAGTTTGTATTGTGTAATTACAGACTATAAAGCCGGGAGTTTTTTTTATACCGTCAGAGTTTAGAAATAAAAATAAATAATATACACACACATATATATATATATATATATATATATATATATATATATATATATATATATCTAATCGGCATTAGATAACCCACGAGGTTGATATAAAAATAAACACAAACTAATCAATCAATTAACCATCCAAACCGGAGTAAAATAGTAGGACTCACAGGTCTCTTCAAAAAAGACAGAATTTGTCATTCGTTTGTCTACAAATGTTTACATACCATTAGACAAAATAACCAACAAACTAACCTAAAAATTAGTTCTACTTATTTATGTACATTAAACTAATGTAAGACCTAGCATAAACATTATTTCTATCAATTTATTAATACACATGGAGTAAAAACAATTTTGTACAATTTTTTTTACAACTCATCCGCCCGAGTACGATGCAACACATAGCCAATTTTAAACGGAGTTTAATAGTTTTGAATTCAGAGTTTTCAATCTCCTAGAAAAGTTGCTTAACTAAGGTTTAAAACCCCAGTGTAATTTACTATTTACTCATAATTGAATCCTGGTGGATGAGCAGTCCATGACATGCAACACTTCACTTTTTGCCCTTAGGCTAAACGATCAATCGGTTGGCTATGCCAATCCCTAGCACCTATATGATTGTCCAAACCGTATTGCTCTCATGGCAAACCCCAACCCTTTTTATCATATATATGCTAGAACGCGGTGGCTGAGGGTCTGCATGTCCTGGGATTGACATAAAATTATCTGATAGTGAGGTTCCTGTTCGGAAGGTCTGGGGAATGTGAAGCACCCCTTCATAACCTTTGTTCCCAGGCCCACTTTGACCCAAAGTAGTAGTACCTGTTGAGATTCTCGACATTGTTAGGGTCCCATCTATGGGTTAAATAGACAATTTGTTTATTAAAAAAATGAGTTTAATTTTTTTTCTTCCAAACTATTATTACGATCCTTTCAAAACTTTGCCGGTATTAAATGACCCATCTAGGTTGATATGCCGTAAAACAAAACAAACAAAAAACTGTTTCATTATTGAAAACTTTCTTTATCAAATAATGTTATTGTGCTCCCTGTATCAGTCATAGTCTCCATGGAAACAAATAGACAGTATTAATTTTGGTGCATCCGTTGGATAATATTCTGTTTCTATAAGCGTACAGAAATCAAGTTCATAGACAGATCGCTAAGTGTGGCGTTAAGAAAGACACCTACACTTTCATTGATATAACAGCTGACTGGTTAAAAAGAGAAAAAAAAGTGCTTTTGCCACTTGTATATCACAACTTTGTCTAGTAATCTCATAAAGGCTGTTAAAATAAACGTATAAAAAGCAATGCCAGTCTCAGGCTGATTTGCTCGCTTGTCAGCATCCAGTCCAGGAAGGTGGGTTAGCCTTAAATAACAACGACGCGACGCTAACCAGCGCTTGAAAGACTTGTCATTGAAAATGCTGACTTCAACGGTGTAGATGAACTGTCAAGAAATTCAATATAGGAGCGGATTTCCCCTCATCCCACTCTGTTAAGTGTCTTCCTCCATCGCGTTGTATAAGATGCAGACAAGTTTGCTGAAACGAATCTATACTCATGATCGATGTTTTTCTCATTTCTTTCACCTGTTATTGAACTCGATGTTCTGAAGAATTCCAAAAAGAAATCTGGTTTAAATCAGTGGCTGCGAAAAGGAAAGAAAAGAGAAGAAAGAAAGAAGCAAAAAGAAACAAGCAGATATATAACAATATTCAATATTTTGGATATGTCTAAATTGAACTAAACAAAGCCAATGCAAATCTTTTATATCATTGATGATACCGTTTTGCACACGGCAAACAAGAAAGATTGGAAATATTAAATTTCTTGTCAGGCACCTCATGTAGCCTAATTTTTTGGAAGGAAGACTTCATATTTTACCTAGATAGGTGCTGTTGGATTATATCTTGGTGCATAAAAAGAATCGCCACTTCTATACATAGACCTTACCAGCAATACTACACACTTGAATTAATGCAATACTTCACTTTTGCCCTATCTTGGGCTAGACGGGCGGTCGGAGAGGCCCCCTCCGATCAATCGGCTGGTCACGTCAAGCCCTAGCACCTATATGATTTTCCCAACCTATTGCCCTTATGGCAAGCCTCAACCTTTTTTATCATATGGGTGCTAGAAGGCGGTGGCTACGGGTCTACATGTCCTGGGAATGACGTTAAACTCTATCTGATGGTGAGGTTCCAGTTTTCGAGGTTTGGGGAATGTGGAGCACCCCTTCATCACCATTGCTCCCTGGTCCACTCTGACTCGGAGTGGTAGTACCTGTTAGGGTCCCATCTATGGGTTAAATAGAAAAATGTATTTAATATTTTATAAAAAAATTGTATTATCCATTAAGAATTGATTTATTTCAAAACTTTTATCGGCATTAAATGACCCACTGAGGTTGATATGCCGTAAAACAAAACAAACAAACAAACAAAGACTCGAATTAACCGTGATTTCAACAATTTCGAGAATCTCAACACATTCGCCCTTCCCTCTAATGGAAATGTACACCTGTCCTGCGTCATTGAGGGATGAGGGACGCAGTCATCCCACATTACGTTTGGGGCCACTAGTTGGTGGAATAAGTCATTATTAGACAGCTCGGTACCTACACGCGAGCCCTAACAAAATTCATGAGGTACTATAGAAGATATAACTTGGAGTGCACAAATATTAGTTACCATATTTATTCATGTGACGTAATTAACAATATACATATGTATTATACAAAGGGGCACCTTACGCTGTGTAATGGTTAGTAAGTTAGATTAGCAGACCATTGTTAGTGAGTTAGATTCTCACTGGGTGTCCCGTACTTCCGACCTTGTGCCACATCTAAGCTAAGCTTAGTAAATAAGTATTAAGTTCCTTGTTTGTTACAAGATTAAACGAACACGTTTTTTTAACAGATAACATGTAGCCTAATGCCTAAGCAAGTTAGCTTAGCAGATCATTGTTAGTGAGTTCGATTCTCACTGGGTGCCCTATACTTTCGATCTTGTGCCACATCTAAGCTAAGCTTAGTAAATAAGTATTAAGTTCCTTGTTTGTTACAAGATTAAACAAACACGTTTTTTTTAAACAGATAACATGTAGCCTAATGGCTAGGCATGCTAGCTTAGCAGACCATTGTTAGTGAATTAGATTCTCACTGGTGCCCCATACTTCCGATCTTGTGCCACATTTAAGCTAAGCTTAGTAAATAAGTATTAAGTTCCTTGTTTGTTACAAGATTAAAACAAACACGTTTTTTAAAAACAGATAACATGTAGCCTAATGGTTAGGCATGCTAGCTTAGCAGACCATTTTTAGTGATTTAGATTCTCACTGGGTGTCCCGTACTTCCGGCCTTGTGTCACATCTAAGCTTAGTAAATAACTTTTAAGTTTCTTATTTGTTACAAAATTAAACGAACAGTTTTCTGTGTCTTTTTTTACATAAAACACGGGGAAATGAAAACACTATCATGAGAAAAAAAAGAAATCATTCCATTTATTTTAAAACTCTTCAGATTGATTTATTTGAGAAGAATTTTCAACTACCATATTATTCGGCCTTTTTCAGTCGTAAATCTGGGGACTGCGGAGTACCCCTTTATAGCTATTACTCCCAGATCCAGCAAAATGGCTATTTCTCTCATGTGTGATGGTTAATTTGGGCTAAATAAAGACGTCTAAGAAAATATTCAAATCTTTGTGTTCTTTACAACGAACAAACACAGAGATTAAGGGGGCGTCAAGAAGTCCCATGAGGGCAGACCAGAAGAATAGAGGGAACCAGATCAGATACTCGGATAGACGATAGACAACCCAACTAGCATAGCAGAGGTCACATAGTTGAGTAGATGGGCTGGCCAAGAAGACAGAATAAGATGAATAAATAAATAACACCCAAAGGTTGATATACTATCATTTTGGGACTCTCTGTGACGTAGTGACTAAGGTGTTAGACTGCGACAATGTAGTAAGGGAGTTCGAACTCCAGTCACGATATTATGTTTAGTTCCGGAGTTATAGAAGGGGGAAAATATATGGGGCGAAATAGACCTTCAAATCAACAAGCTCCCGCCGACGGGGAACCAAAAACAAGCGAGTTCTCCGTCTTCTCACAAGTCATACCCTCTGTTGGTCAACACATTCTTCGTCTAGCAGCTGGAAAATCCGTCGTTGTAGTCGAAATAATCTTTAGCAGTTCAAAATCACATTTCCTATTTAGTTTTGTTTCTGTTCGACTAAAATCCATTTCTTTACTGAAAAGCGCTTCGTCGTCGACTGCTTCTGCTGCTGCTGACTGCACCCAGTGCTTGATTCACTTGTTATTTTATGGGCATATTAGCCAAACATCCGGGCACGTCAGTCGAACCCGCGTCCGTCCAGTGCCCAAATCGCATTTGTTTTTGCATGCGGGAGGACGCGAGTTCGATCCCGGCAGGCAAGGCAATGTCTTGTTCTTTTTCCTTTCTCGTTCTCCGTCACAGAAATGTATAAACCCCATAATTCGATTCGTTTTAATGCAATTAATTCTTGGAATACTGTTCAGTCGTTATTTTTTGATAAAGAAAAGATGAAGCTTGTTTCAGTAAATTATTTTGTCCTTAAAACACTTTTGAAAAATCATTTTATTGCCTCTTATAAACAACAGATTTGCATTTAGATTCTCACACGGCTAATTTGTCTCATGATATATATGTATATGTTTACGTTGTGTGTTTCATGTATTGTTTCCTGTGAGCGTCCAAGGGTGGTCATGTCCATGGGATTAGCTTCACGCTGTTAGGCAAGGCCTCCCTTCAATAGTAGTTTAAACCAATAAAGTTTTTCTTTTACTTATATATTTTTTTTTATAATTTGTACTACTATTGATTAATACATTTCTTATTTCTTCTTATTTCTTATTTCTTATTTCTCTCACCTTAAATAATACGACTACTGTTCTTCTGTAAGGATAGCTTTGGCATTAGATAAAGTACAAAGGTTGATTTATGATTAAACTAAGAAGACAAACCAAACCTGTCTTGCAAACAACAATTATTTGTTTCTAATCTAATGTCTCAAACATTTGTTGTTTTGCAAACACAAGATTCATTTGGAACTCAAATCAAGGATTTCGAATTACGAAATTACCGTGAATTGATTCTGACAACATCAGACTGACAACGTTAATCTGTTTGAAAAGTGAAGTGTGTTTAGCTATTTAATACACTTTACGCGGGAAACAGAGGAACTGACTTTTGGCCTTGATGATACAGAGTGAAAAAAAAAAAAAAATTGAAAAAATAAAAGGCTGGTTACTCTAAGGATTAAAAAGAAATAATACTAAAAATGTGAGAATCCTTGTTAACCGACCATATTTTTTTTAACATCCTATTGTTATCACTTACTACTTAAATATTCAATACGGTTTCTTAATTTTTCAAATATTCTCCCGGTAAACATTAAATCGAGTCGACTGAAAGATCGGATTTCGATAGAAGTAGTTCTCTTCATTGTTATAAACTACTCGCTTATATTGGAGCCAAAGTGAGAGAGAGAGAGAGAGAGAGAGAGAGAGAGAGAGAGAAGAGGGGGAGATGGAGAGAGAAAAAAGGCGGAGAGAAAACAGCGAGAGAAAGAAAGCGAGAACAAGAGTGAAAGAGAAAGGGATAGGGAAAAAGAGACAGAAAGATAGAGAGAGAAAGAGAAATATGAAGATAGATAGATAGATAGAAAGATAGACAGATAGAAAGATAGATAGGAAGATAGATAGATAGATAAAGACAGAGAAAAAGAAGAACATAGATAGAAAGAGAAAAATGGAGAGAAATATAGAGAGTGAAAAAGAGAAGAGTTTGAGAAGGAGAGAGTGAGAGAGAATGAGAAAGAGAGAGAGAAATAGGGAAAATAATGAAAGAGAGGAGGGAAAAGAGAAAGAGAGAAAGAAAGAGAAAAAGAGAAAGAAAGAAAAGAAAGAAAGAGAGAAAGAGAAAGAAAGAGAGAAAGAGAAAGGCGAGAAATAAACAGGAAGAGATAAAGAAAGAGAGAGACGGAAAGAGAGAGAAAGTGAGGGACATAGATAGATAGAGAGAGAGGGGGAGAGAGTGTGTGTGTATGTGTGTGTGTGAGAGAGAGAGAGAGATAGATAGAGAGAGAAAGAGCGGGCGAGGAGAGAGAGAGAAGAAAGAGAGTGACATAGATAGATAGAAGAAAGAGAGAGAGGCAGAGAGAGAGAAAGGGAGTGACATAGATAGATAGATAGATAGAGAGAGAGAGAGAGAGAGAGAGGTAGGGGGAAGAGTGTGAGTATGTGAGAGAGAGAGGGGTGAGAGAGAGGGGGAGGAGAGAGGGAGCAAATAACATGGCACGTCGAAAGTTGGATTAAAACAGAATAAAAATTCAGTCGAAAGAGCTGATAATGCGAGTGTGCAATAAATCATTGGTTCAATAAATGAGAAGATTTGAAATTTTCCAATGGAAAAAAACGAATAATGTTGTGTGTCCATTGGAGATAAAGAGAAGTGATTAATACTATCAGGTTTCAAGTGATGAAACCAGACAGAAGAGCACATCTCGCTGCTAAAACAGAAATGAATTTAAATGAGTAAAATTGATTAAAACTGAAATCAAACAAGATTGATCGCGAAACGATCGAATCCTGCAGATTCGTCATTGTCATGATTGCATTTTATAATCAAGATCTAACAATAATGTCCTCATCAAATAGAGGCGGTCGGAGAGGCCCCCTCCGATCAATCGGCTAGTCACGTCAAGCCCTAGCACCTATATGATTTTCCCAACCCTATTGCCCTTATGGCGAGCCCCAACCCCTTTTTATCATATGGGTGCTAGAAGGCGGTGGCTGCGGGTCTACATGTCCTGGGAATGACATTAAACTATCTGATGGTGAGGTTCCAGTTTTGGAGGTTTGGGGAATGTGGAGCACCCCATTCATCACCATTGCTCCCTGGTCCACTCTGACCCGGAGTGGCAGTACCTGTTAGGGTCCCATCTATGGGTTAAATAGAAAATGTATTTATAAAAAAATTGTATTATCCATTAAGAATTGATTTATTTCAAAACTTTATCGGCATTAAATGACCCACTGAGATTGATATGCCGTAAAACAAAACAAACCAAATCATCAAATAGATGACATTAATTCACACGTATAAAAATGCAGTGATACATTGACTACGAGTTGAATTCGTTCCGCTCGTAACTCAATTTCCCTCGTACATCAAAATCAATTTTCTCCAGTGAAATTATAACCAATGAATGTTGATATGCCATCAAATAAGGAAACCAAACTGAATAATTAAAAAAATGAGGTTCAACAAAAATGGACCCCCCCTCCTCCCAAAAAAATCATTCAGTTGCAAATTGAACGGAAATCGCTTTATTCTGTTAGCTTTTATTAATTTAAGTGATTCGAGTAAGACCATTTCCTGCTTTTTCCCTTTTTTATCCCTCATATTTATATGCCGTTGTATTCTAATTTTCTCAGATGACTCACCAGGCCAGCCCTGGAGAGACATACTCACATAAACCAGATGTTGGAACTTCTCAGTTGCAAATTGAACTGGAAATCGCTTACAAGTATATGTTCTTATAAAAAATCTCACTGTTGGATCAGGGTTACATACAAATATAATGAATATTTTTACTTATACTAACAAGAACGTGTGCCATCTAGGCGTAAGTATTTAAATTATAATGTAATTAAATATATTAGATTAGAAAAACTAACGAAATTAAATAAGAACTTATATAAAAGATTACACTTACTTTAATTATATTTAAATTGGTTTCTATATAAAATCATACGCTGTAGAATAAAATAATAACATTAGAGATCAATAGCATCAAGTAATTATTTCTTAAACCCGTTTTGTTAAAACCAATCTGAAAATTAACCACACCATATATCACTTAGTGATATATAAGAGACTTTGCAGAATTTTAAATGCGCAAATAACATGGGCTGATTCTAGGCAAATATAATTAATATTTTCATAGAGACCTCGTTAATAAATAAGATTTATTCTATGTTAGCTCATCTGATAGAGCATCCGACTAGGAACCACAAAGTTCCGGGTTCGATACCAGCACTCGCCAATTCAGCGTATTCAGGGACCTGTGCGATAAGAGATTTATTTTGAACTTTTTAACTATTAATTTTCAACTTCTTCTTTGCTAGTTTTCTATATCAGTAGATGCCATAAATATCACAGTATATTTAGCATATTAACATATGTGTAAGAATAGTTATTAAATAGGTTGGTCATTTGATATCTTTTATTAAAAAAATATCCAAAATAACAATTTCTAAGGCGTACTTAGATGGCACAATAAGTATATTCTGGTCCCTTCATAGAAAGATTTCTAGCAACGAACATTTGGTTTGGGTACGAGAAAATGACATTCTTTACAGGACTACGAATGAATAATAAAAACAAATAGTCGAGAAATCAACATTATCAGGCTGTGCTTGCAGCACGGATATCCCTCTCTCTCTCTTCTCTCTCTCTCTCCTCTCTCTCTCTCTCTCTTATTCCTATCGATCGTCGCTAACCGTCCTATCGATCTTCGCCTCTGAGGTCCTTCTTTGCAGTATCCAGAATCTGCACTGAGCTGATCGATGTGGTTTCTTGCTGGTTGGCCTACACTGGTGTGTACATGTGTCGGTCTCCACAGGAGTTCGTCCTAACTTCTCTAGCAGTGTTCCAGCATGTCTTATTCATCTACTCGGATGATTTATATGATAGGGAACATGTAGCCGTATAGCTGCTTTCTTGTGGGGTGCTGTTTCTACGATTTGTTAAAGACAGAACGCAGCATTTCGTTGCAACTCCCATTTAGCTTATTCTCAAGGCAACTTCGTTAGAGTCCAAGTGGTGCAGCCGTACAGTAGATCTCATACGGCTATGTTTTGAAGAAATTGCCGTTTTATCTTAACAGTGAGATTAGATAAAATTAGAATTGAACGATTTAATTACCAATTTTTCATTTTTCAAACAATAATTTGAGAAACTTTTCACACTCGGTTTCTTATGTTTTACAAATTCATGAAAGTCAATGATTTGGTTGGTTCGGTCAGTTGGTGGGTTGGTTTAAAGGCATGTCAACCCTTGTTAAGTTATCTTATGCCGAAGACGATTCTTTAATTAATTCTATTGGTTATTCAATTTTAAACACATCTTTAAAACGCATTTTGGAACTATTTAACTCATAGATTGTATCAAAACAGGCATCTCTTCTCCNACCTTTCTCCAAGGTATTATGCGCTAAAAGAAATGCATTACCACGTCCAGGATGTACTAAGCGAATATATGCACCCCCGGGTGCACAGTATTTAATTTTAATGTAATTAAATTATTATATTAAATTAGAAAGGCTAATGAAAACAAATAAAATGCAGATAAAGAATTAAAACAGAGGAAGGGAAAAGGAAAAGAGAACAAATAAAACTTACTCTCCATCAAAATCTCGTCTTTCATTGCTGAAATATTCCTAAATTTAATTAAAAAATTGAATTAGGAAAGTAAAGAATAAATTATATCAGTTATTTCTTTTTGTAAATGGATTTCCTTTAAGATTTATCTTAATTTTATCAATTTTTAAATTTGTTTATCTATTATTAAAATGGAAGCTGAATCCGATGTATGGTTGAAAATTAAAAATAAGGACCAAAAAATGTTGAATGGATAAAATTAGGATTTATTTTTATTGACACGTGTTCGGCCAGGAGTTTATCTATGTATAAATGTTCTAATCATATATTTAAGAATACAAAATAAAATAAAATAAAAATAATAGAAAAACTACAGAAATGTTGTAGTATACAAAAAAAGCGAACCCTCGTCAACGTAAATCCTTATTGTTTTAATGAAAATCGGTGTGAAATACGGCGAGAAATTCCGAGATTTTGAAAAAGAGAACTTTTTGAAATTTCTTGAAGAAGTTATCTAACGCAACGGAAAAACATATATAACGAATAAACTCAGTTTGAAAAGTTTATTTTTTTAGATTTATCCCCGAGATTTTTGCTCATATTCATCAAGATAAAACCTAAACAATTGAAATCATGAATACCTAAAAGCACATATTTTAACAACATCAAATTTTTAAGATCAATATGCCAAATTAGTCTTCTGTGTTTGTATAAGTCGTCGGGATGGCCTGAAGTCGTATTCAGCCCAATCAGCGAGGGAGTCTATCTTTCCCTGTTTCGGCAAGGCTGCAAGGAAGTATTCTTTTTGCGTCTGGGGGAGCGCCACACTACCAATCAATCTCACTTTACCGCGCAGATCCCTGTGCTACCATATGCTGAGTTGCCGGAATCGAACTAGGACCCTTGTGATTTCTAGCCGAACGCCTCATCCGACTGAGCTAGACCGGACCCCCTAAGTAGAACGGTCAACAGTATTAATTAAGGTAAAACAATTTTATTAATAAATAAAAGGTTAGAATAAATATAAAGGCTATAATAACTAAAGGAACGTAGACATGATAGTGATTAGTTTCGGTTACAGACTAGAAAAACCACAATCTTCATCATAAAATTGTTCATATATTTTTAAGCGTGTATAATTCATTGCCGCATCAACGGAGGAGGAGAGTCTCCGTGTAATTTTGAAACCATTCTAGTTCTCCTTCATTTTTAAGCTCTTCCTCGACTCCCACCGAGAATTTCTCGTCGGAGAAATCTTCGTTGACGATGGCAACGTCACGCACTGGATCTATATTTCATGGCTTCACCGGCCGAGCGTTTCGTTCCATGACGTAAATAGGCCAGTCCTAGCTGAATCGGCCATTTAATATTGCATGCACGAACTCCTTTTTTCTGCTCAGCACCTCCCCCACCCCATCATCCGCCTTCTCTTCAACTCCCGTTTTGCAGTGCAGTTCCACTAATTCGATACATAACTGTTCTACCTCACGAAAGGACTGGAATAACGGAGCTCGTGCTAAATCAGAAATTAATTGTAAGGGTTTCAAAGATACAAGAAAAACTGGAGAAAAAAAAACATGGACGAACTCCATTCTTGTTTGTTGAATCGCCATTTTGTTTTTTGCCCTTGGGCTAGACGTCACCCTAGCACCTACATGATTGCCCCAGAACCCTATTGCCCTTATGTCAACCCCAATCCTCTTATCATATGGGTACTAGAAGGCGATAGCTGAGGGTTCCATGACTTCAATATTTCCAAGCTTTAGGTTTTTCCTCTTGGGCTAGACGGGGTCGGGAGGCCCTTACCGATCGGAATTGGCTGGTCCATCAAGCCTAGCACATAATATGATTGCCCCAACCCTATGCCCTTTAGTCACCCCAACCTTCTTATCATCATGGTACTTAGAAGGCAGTGACTGAGGGCCAATGACTTGCAAAAATATTCCACTTTAAGGTTTTTCTTGGGCTAGACGGGCGTAAAAATCCTGTTGCTTGTTAGGGTTAAGGGTTATCGTTGTAATGAAGAAAAGTACTTCCCAACGATCGTAGATCGCAAAAGGGGTGGCCTTAAAGGCCAAACTAATCTTTACAAAAACGAATGGATTTAAAATATTTTCTCCAAACTATCATTACGAATTTTTAAGACTTTGCGACATTAATGACCCACCCGTGGTTGATAATTGCCATAAAACAAAAACAAACAAAACTAAACAAAAGAAGAGAAGTGGTAGTACCTGTTAGGGTCCCAATCTATTGGTCAAATAGAAATTCTCGGAACCATATGAGCTAAGGCCACCCCTTTTGCGATTTCGATTCGTGGGGACATGTTTTCCAATTTAACACGAACCGTCAAAATCCGGTTAATTGGTTAGACAGACTGTTGTTAGAGTTTTTTTTAATTATAAAACTTATCTAATAACCTAACAAGGTGAATGAAAAAAAAGTGACCCACGAGTCGAAATCGCAAAGAGGTGTCATATGGTCCAAACTATCGTTTTTTTTTATTTTTATTTTTATTTTTTTTTTTTTCGGCAATATCACCTCAGTGGGTCATTTTAATGCCGAATAAGTTTGAAATAAATCAATTCTTAATGGATAATACAATTTTTTATAAATATTAAATACATTTTCTATATTTAACCCATAGATGGGACCCTAACAGGTACTACCACTCCGAGTCAGAGTGGACCAGGGAGCAATGGTGATGAAGGGGTGCTCCACATTCCCCAAACCTCGAAAACTGGAACTCACCATCAGATAGAGTTTAACGTCATTCCCAGGACATGTAGACCGTAGCCACCGCTTCTAGCACCCATATATAAAAAAGGGTTGAGGCTTGCCATAAGGGCAATAGGGTTGGGAAAATCTATATAGGTGCTAGGGCTTGACGTGACCAGCCGATTGATCGGAGGGGGCCTCTCCGACCGCCCGTCTAGCCCAAGATAGGGCAAAGTGAAGTATTGCAGGTCATAACTGCTCATTCCCCTGGCTCTATCCCTTAAGCATCACGGGTCCCCACGGCCACCAGGTGGCCCCATTTGGGGAGTCTAAACCCTCTGCAGATGCAGTCGTGCATCTAACGCCCCAACGACAGGGCGAAACTACTTTTACAAAACGAATGCTTTGAAATATTTCTTCCAAACCAATCATTTGACGAGTCTTAAAAGACTTTGTCGCATTAAATGACGCCTACCGTGGTTGATATGCCGTTAAATACTGCGTTCACTTTGTCTACTTCTTTTTGGGGGGGGGGTTAATTTCTTCGTTAAATTTCTATTTGATTAATTTCACGTATACTTCCTTAACAACCATATTCTGACCATCAAACCATTATTTCGGAAAAAAAAAAAAAAAAAAAAAAAAAAACCTCACCCCAATCCGCCTTTAACCGGAATATTGCAGTTTATAAATTATTTAATTATACCAATTATAGTACATATGTAGATAATTAAGTTCCGGTGGCGAACGAGCGTGGTTCGCCAATAAAACCCGACTGCAAACCGGCGTATCATGACGTGCATGTGTGATTTTGGTATTAGGTTGAATGATGATGTGGAAGAAAACATGCATTTCTATGGCTTGACTAATAAATATGTTTCTTATATTTGTATAAAAAAAGCTGATGACTAACAACACAGGGAATCAAAGAAATATAAATAAATTTTATAGAAATAAGGAAATAGATTACGTTTGTTATTAGCAATAGGTCTTTCATAAAATGCGTAGAAAAAAATTATAAAAATAAAAATAAAGATAATGGTATTAAAAAGTAAACAACATTAGATTTATTGATTTAAGCCGAACACTTATAGCTTATTTTTATTTATTCGTTTCTGTCTTCTTTCTTTTCGTTCTATCCTATCCTTCTTCTTTTTCTTTCATTATTTCGTCTTTCTTTCTTCTTTCTTTCCATGCTCTTTTTTCTTCTTTCAAATGCTCTCTTTTCTTTCTTCTTATGCTTTCGTTCATTCTTTTTTTCTTCCATGCTTGTTTTTTTCTTGCTTCTGCTCTCTTTCTTTCTCGTACCTTTTTTTCTCTCTTCTTTTCTCTCTTCTTTCATGCCTCTCTTTCTTTCCATGCTCCTCTTTCTTTGCTTTCATTCTCTCTTCTTTCTCTCTTTCTTCCATTGCCTCTTTTCTTTCTCTTCTCTCTCTTTCCATCTCTCTTCTTTCTCTTCTTTCTTTCATCTCTCTTTCCTTGCTTTCATTCTCTCCTTTCTTGCTTCTTCAATTCTCTCTTTCTTTGCCTTTCATTCTCCCCGTCTTTCTTTCTCTCTCTTCTTTCCTGCTCTCTTCTTTCTCTCTCTCTCCTTTCCAGCTCTCTTCTTTCTCTCTCTTTGCTTTCATTCTCTCTTTTCTTTGCTTCATTCTCTCTTTCTTTGCCTTTGTCATTCCTCTTTCTTCTTGCTTTCATCCCTCTTTCTTCATCTTCTCTTTCTTTCCATGCTCTCTTCTTCTCTCTCGCCTCTTCCATGCTCTCTTCTTTGCTTTCATCTCTCTTCTTGCTTTCATTCTCTCTTTCTTTGCTCTCTTCTCCTTTCTTTGCTTTCATTCTCTCTTTCTTTCTTCTTTCTTCCCATGCTCTCTTCTTGCTTCCTAATTTCTTTCTTTTCATCGAACGAAATTATATGTTCTTCCCCAACCCTATGCCCTTATGCAGCCACAACCTCTTTTTATCATAATGGTGCTAGAAGCGGTATGAGGGTCACTGTCCTGGGAATGACGTTATATCTGATGGTGAGTTTCTAGTTCTGGAGGTTGGAGAATGTGGAGCACCTTCCATTTCACCATGCCCTGGTCCACTCTGACCAAGTGGTAGTACCTTTTAGGTCGCATGTATGGTTAAATAAAAAATGTATTTTAAAAAAAAATTTGTATTATCCATTAAGAATTGATTTATTTCCAAAAACTTAATCGGCATTAAATGACCACTGAGTGATATGCCGTAAAACAAAACAAGAACAACCGAAATATCATATTGTGGTATATTCCACAGGTCCTGTCCGCAATTAATCAATAATAAAAAGAAGGAAAGAAAAGAAAAAAGGAGAAAGAGTTAATCAAGATTATTAACTTTTACAATAATTGAATTATTTACAAATAGCTCTCAAGTATAAATTATCAAACGTGTAATAATTAAATTATCATAGTTGTGGTATATACACAGGTCCTGCTCCGCATTATCATCCATTGCTCAGTCAATGCTTAGTACGCCTCTAGAACCGCAAATACAATCATTCGTGAGGATCAACCTTATATAGTCATAATGGAACTGAAGCTATTCTACATTATACGAATGAAATAAGAGAAATAACTTGTTTGTATCATGATACAATTTTCCCTGCGCTTTTGTCGACGACAACAAGTTACGACCTTGTTTTCGCTTAAATGATTTCAAAGAAACGTTTACATTTGACATAAGTAAAATGGGACTTTTGATTACTTTAAAGCATATCTACTTATATAATAGTTTATGTTGCCTTTGTCCTTGTTCTATCATAAAATGTGTCACCAAAACACCCCTCCCTTCCCGTCTAAAACAAATTGGCCTCTATAAGTAACTCACACAAACAGTACGACTTTTTCTTAAGAATTAGTTGATTTGCATTTAAAATTAAATTGAAAATTTGTTCATTTAAAAAATAAAAAAATTTGATAAAATTTTTTTAATAAAACAGATAAAAAATATATAAAAGTTGGGAATGAAAACCCCGCACTGGGTTCGTCCGGGGTTTCTCCATAAAAGCGTCACCAAAAAACAACCCCTCCTTCCCGTCTAAAATAAAATTGGCCTGCTATATAACTTCACATAACAGTAGCGACTTTTTATTAATGGAATTAGTGGATTTGCATTTAAAATTAATTTGAAAATTGTTTATTAACAAATAAAAAATTTAATAATTATTTATAAAACAGATGGGATGAATAACGCGCAATAACATAATAGCACGGCTAAAAAACAGTTACGATACTGCGAAGAAGTCCTGGATAATGAAATTCTGCTGCTTCTATATACAATTTTATGTGCCTTGAACCTTGTTCTACATAAAAAAATGGTTCACATAAACAACCCCTCCTTCCCGTCTGAAACAAATAGGTCTGCTAATATAATTAGGTGTTTTAAACAATTTTAATTTTATTTTAAATCGTTTATTAAAATTTTTAAAAAAAGAAACAGAAAAAAAAATTCTTAAAATGGGATGAAAACCCCCACTGGGTTCGGTCTGGGTTCTACATAAAAAGCGTCAACCAAAAACAACCCTCCTTCCCGTCGAAAAAATGGCCTGCTATAGTAACTTACACAACAGTAGCGACTTTTTCTAATGGAAAAATTAGTGGATTAGAATTCTAAAAATAATTTCAAAATTGTTTATTTAAAAAATAATTTTTTTAATAAAAACAGAAAAGAAAAAAAAGAAACAAATTTTTTTTAATTGGATGAAAAAACACGCAAAATAACATTATATCAACTGCTAAATCATTACGTACCGAGAAGAGTCCTGGATATAAGGATTCCTTGTTGCTAACTTATATGAGTTTCTTTGGCTTGGTCTGGTGTTTTTACGTAAAGTGTAACATAGTGGGTCTTTGTTCTTATATATGGGCTATTTCTTTGTGAGTGATAAGACCCCTAAATTAAGTTCTGTGGTAACCATGCTGAAGTAAAACAAACACGACCCGAACTCTTGTCGACAACATTTTATTTGGCTGTGACAATCTGTAGTAGTCATTAACACAAAGAGAGATAGAAAGAATGTTTATAATAACAGAATTCAGCAAAATTGATTTAGTAATCTTATGACTCTCGCCTGTCAGGACAATCATATAGGTGCTAGGTGCTTGATGTGTGACCAAGCTGAATGGATTGGAGGGGAGCCCTCTCCGACCGCCTATCTAGCTATAGTAAGGTCTAAGTGAAGTATTGCATGTCATGAACCTGTCAGCCACCGGGTCGCTATCGCAGTGTCCCACCCGACACCACAGGAGTTTACCCTCTTGCAGAGGTGCAGTCGTGGTATTCTAAGTTCAGCCACAGGGCTTGATTTCTTTTGGTAAGTACAGTTTTCACCTTGATACTTTTTCAAAAACACCCAGTACATAAAGAAGAGTGGTTAATATGTTAAATTATTCAGAGACAATTATTCAAGTTTTTGGATAGAACTGGTAAAAAATAGAAAATGATGAGGAAGCAGACAGTTGTAGAATACAGAGAACAAAATGGAGGAAAGAATGAAAAGCTGTTGTGATTGGAAAGTAGCAAATTAAAAAACCAAAATCAAACCAGTAGAATCACAAAACTATTTTTGTCAGGTGGTGTGTGGATTTCTGGTGGGGAAAAAACAATATAAAGAATGACATTTTGGAACATATACCGTAAATATTAATCGGGCTATGATATAGGCGTGATCGCTATGCTGTTATCAGTTGATATAATGAGCGTCTCGAGAGGGCCGTGCGTATCGTGAGCGTAGGAGAGATAGTATATATATTAGAAGTTATGGCACACATATATAAGTAGAGGTCACCGTGTGATAGGGTTGGCCTGGGGGTGTTGGAATTGGTCAATGGGGCCATTGTAACAGGTTTTCTTTTGGGTTTTTTTTAAAGGGGCTACTGTATAAGCCTCATAAATGTAGACTATATATATAGGAATCACTGAGAGATATATATAGCTCTCGCCCACGATGGGATGATGTGAAAAAATAATTTAAGATGGTTTCTGGGTTGGTGAATCATCGTAAAATAGTAGGACAGTGGCCTCCATTGAAAAAACCCTATTTTATTTTCATACTTCGGTTGTTTTTCTTTCTTGAGATCTCATTTATGTATACCATGGGTAAAGTCAGCCGAGAGCAGGCTGCACGGAGTATAAAATCAGAAGCGGAGTGCGCTGCGACGGAGGCGCTGCGACAGGTCATTATATTATATATAATATATATATTTTAATCTAATTTACTTATATATAATGTTTTCCTTTATATTGGTTTTTTCCCCACCAGAAATCCACACCCACCTCGGACAAAAAGTTTTGTGATTTACTGGTTTGGATTTGGTTTTTAATTTGTACTTTCCAATCACAGACAGGCTTGTTTTCAATTCTCTCTCCATTTTGTTCTCTGTATTCTACAACTGTCTGCTTCCTCCATCATTTCTCATTTTTACTAAGTTCTATCCAAAAACTTGAATAAATTGTCTCTGAATAATTTACATATTAAAAGGCCACTCTTCTTTGTACATGGTGTTTTGAAAAAAGTATCAAGGCTGAAAACTGTACTTACCAAGAATAGAAATCAGCCCTGTTGGCTGGAACTTTAGAATACATGACTGCTCCTCTGCAGAGGGGTAAAAACTCCTGTTGGCTGTGGGTTGGAGACCTGGCGATAGGACACTGGGTGGCTGATCATCATGACATGCAAATACTGCCTTAAACCCACTTACTTAGGCTAGATTAGGCGTTCGAGAGGCTGCCCTCCAATCCATCAGCTGGTCAACACATCAAGCCTAGGCACCTATATGATGTCCTGAACAGGCGAGAGTCAATAAGATTACTAAATCAAGATTAAATGCCTGATTCTGTTAATAAACATTCTTTCTATCTCTCTTTGTGTTAAATGACTACTTACAGAATTGTCACTAGCCAATAACTAAAATGTTGTCGACAAGAAGTTGCGGTCCGTGTTGTTTTTTACTAGCAAGTAGGTTTAGGCCACAGAACTTAAATTTAGGGGTCTTTCACTCACAAAGAAAATTAGCCCATACTATGAGGAGAACAAAGACATATGTTAGCAGCCAACGTAAAACCCAGAACAAAAGCCAAGAAAACTTCATATAAGTAGGCAACAAGAATCTTATATCAGGACTCTCTCAGTTCGGTAAGAGCCTGAAAAAAAAATTTTTAGCAGTGTATATAGATGTTTATTGTGCGTGTTTTTCATCCCAATTAAAAAAAAAATTGTTTTCTTTTTTTTTCTTTTTTCTGTTTTATTAAAAAAAATTATTTTAAATAACAAGTTGAAATAATTTTAAATTCAAAATCCACTAATTCCATTAAGGAAAAAGTCGCTACTGTAAACGAGAATATAGCAGGAGTCAAGTTGTATTTTCAGGGATCGGAGAGAGGACGGGGTTTTTTGGTGACGCATTTCATGAAGTAAGACCGGCAAAGACGATACCCAGTGCGGGGTTTTCATCCCAATTTTAAGATTGTTATTTCTGTTTCTTTTACAAATAAAATTATTAATAAAACGATTTAAAATTAAATATAAATGTAAAACACCTAATTATCATAGGCAGACCTATTTGTTTTTCAAGACGGGAATATGTTGTTTGGTGAACATGTTTATGTAAACAAGGTCAAAGCACATAAACTTGTATGAGTAGATGAAGTCTATATTCTCATTATATGCCAGGACTCTTCGCATGTATCGTAACTGGTTTTTTAGCAGTGCTATAATGTTATTTTGCGGCGTTTTGTCATCCGCATTCTGTTTATTAAAATAACAAGTTATTTATAATTTTTATTTTTTAATTAACAATTTGTCAAATTAATTTTTATAAATGCAATTATCCACTGAATTCCTTAAGAAAAGTCGCGCTACTGTAATGTGAAAGTTAAGAGCGAGTGCAAGTATTATTTAGATCGGGAAGGAGGGGTTGTTTTGGTGACGCATTTTATGAGAACCCCGAAACCCAGTGCGGGGGTTCCATCCCAGTTTGAATAGTATTTTTTTCTGTTTATTAAAAATTTTTATTCAGAAATTTTTTATATATTTAAAATTGAACAATTATCAAAATATTATTTTAAATGCAAATCAACTAAATCCATTAAGAAAAATCGCTACTGGTTGTTGAAGTTGATATAAGGCAGGCCAATTTGTTTCAGACGGGAGGAGGGGTTGTCTTTGGGTGACACATTTTAAATGTAGCAACAAGGACAAAGGCACATAAAACTTTATACTAAGTAGATATGCTTAAAGTTAATCAAGTCCATTCTTATGTCATGTAGAACGTTCTTTTGAAATCATTTAAGCGAAACAGGTGTAACCCTGATTTTTCGGTTCGACAAATACGCAGAAAAATTGTATCGAAATGAAATACAACAAGTTATTTGCTCTTATTTCAGATTCGTAATAATTGATAAGAATTAGTCTTCAAGTCCATTCACTGGACTATTATAAGGATTGATCCTCACCGAGTGACTGTATTGCGGTTTAGACAGGCGTACTAAGCATGACTGGCAATGTGAATGATAATGCGGGAGCAGGACCTGGTGGGTAGATACCATCAATATGATTTAATTTGAATTATTACACGTTGATAATTTCACTTAAGCTGGATGGCTAAATAATTCAAGTATGTGAGAAAGTAATAATATACTTATTACAGCTCTTTCGTCCTTTTTGCGCTTTGTCTTCCTTCTTATTTAGCGTTAATGATAATGTGCGGACCAGGACCGTGGATATACCACAATATTATATTTCGTGATTGTGTTTGTTTTGTTTTAAAGCGGCGTAGTACCTGCATAGTGGGTCATTTAATTAGGTGCCGATAAAGTTTTGGAAGATAAATCAATTCTTAGTGGATAGATAGCACTTTTATAATATTTTTCTATTTAACCCATACATGGGACCACTATACAGGTACTACCGACTTTGGATACGAGGAAGTGACCCAGGGGAGCAATTGAGTGATAGGAAAGGGTTGCTCCACATTCTCCAAACCTCCCAGAACTGAGAAACTCCACCATCAGATATAACGTCATCTCCAGACGATGGTAGACCCTTCAAGTCACCTCGCCCTTCTAGCACGACTCCTAGAATAAAAGGGGTTGTGGCTTGCCATAAGGGCGATTAGGTTGGGAAAATCCATAGTATTTCGTTCGTATGAATAAGAAAGAAAGTTATGAAAGCAAAGAAAGAGAGCATGGGAAGAAAGAGAGAAAGAAAGAGAGAATGAAAGCAAAGAAAGAAAGATAAGAGAGCAAGAAAAGAGAGTAATGAAAGCAAAGAAAGCAGAAGTGGGGAGAGATAAAGAATGAAAGAAGAACGAGAGCTGGAAAGAGAAGAGAGAGTAAAGAAAGAGAGCATGAAAGAAGAGAGAAAGAAAAGAGAGAATGAAAGCAAGAAAGATGAGAATGAAAGCAAAGAAAGAGAAGAATGAACAAGCAAGAAAAGAGAGTAATGAAAGCAAAGAAAGAGGAAAAAGAAAGAGAGCATGAAAGAGAGAGAGAAAAGATAAGAGAGCACATGGATAAAAGAAAGAGAGAAAGAAAGAAGAATGAAAGCAAAAGAAAGAGAGAAGAAAGAAAGAAAGAGAGAATGAAAGCAAAGAAAGAGAGAAATGCAAAGCAAAGAGAAAGAAAGAAAGAGAGCATGGAAAGAGAGAGAGAGAAGAAAGATGAGGCATGGAAAGAAAGAGAGAGAGAGAATGAAAGCAAAGAAAGAATAGAGCAGAAAGAACAGATGAGCATGGAAGAAAGAGAAGAAAGAAAGAGAGAAAAGAAAAATGAGCAGCATGAAGAAAGAAAGAAAGAACAAAAGCATGAAAGAAAAAAAGAATGAACGAAAAGCAAAGAAAGAAAGAAAGAAGAGCATGGCACACAGAAAGAACAAAAAAAGAGACAAATGGAAAGAAAGAAAGAAAGAAAGACGAAATAATAAAAGAAATAAGAAAAGAAAAGAAGAGTAGAACGAAAGAAAGAAAGACAGAACGAATAAATAAAATAAAGTCTAGAAAGAAAGTGTCGGAGCTTAAATACAACATTGGAATAAAGTCTAAAATGTGTGTTTAATTAAAAATAATTCTCAGAAGTTTAATTTTTATTTTTTAATTTTTTCTACGGCATTTTTTATGAAGAGACCATAATGCTTAAATAACAACGTATCTATTTCCTTGATTCTATAAATCTATTTTAAGTATTCTTTCTTGATCCCTCGTGTGTTAGTCATCAGCTTTTTTTTAATATAAGAGGGACTTAATATTTTTATGCTAATTTCAAGAGAAAACAGATCTTTTATCTTGCTATACAGGAGGAAGGAATCAAAGTATGGAGCTTCGCGATAACAGTTACGGAAGCCCATACGACCATTATTTTCATGCATTTCTCTTCCCACATCTCTCATTCAACCTAATTACCAAATCACAACAGCACGTTCATGATACGCCGGTTGCAGTCGGTTTATTTGGCGAAACCGAGCTCGTCGCCAACGGAACAACTTATATCTACATATGCTATATAATTGGTATCAATGAAATAATTATAACTGCAACCGGTTAAAGGCGATGGGTAGTATTTTATTTTTTTTTTTTTTCTTTTTTTTTCGAAAATAAATGTGGTTTGAGTCAGAATATGTTGTTTAAGGAGAATAGCGTGAATTAATCCCAAGTAGAAATTAACGAAGATAACCCCCCCCCCAAAGACAATAAAAAGTGAACGCAGTAATTTATAACGGCAATAACCACGGTGGGTCATTTAAAATAAATGCCACAAGCGATAAAAAGAGACTCGAGATGATTGTTTGGAAGAAAATATTTCAAACGCATCGTTTTTGAAAGGAAGGGCACGAAGGGCTATGGAACGGGTGGCAGTGTTTTTGATGTCGGTGACGGAGGTCATCTGTATATTGTGAGGCATAGAGATTGCTTGAGTGGTAGTTCGCGGCCCTTTCGTCTGGGGGGCGTTAGAATCACCGGACTGCATCTCGGCAGAGGGGTAAGACTCCCCCATGGGGGCCGCGCCAGGCTGATTGCCGTGGGGTGCGACGCGCTGATTGTCTGGTTAAGGAAGAGCCCAGGTGATGGAGCGAGTTCAGTGCAACCGGGTGGCGGCAAGAATTAGACCCGAACACGTCCACGCAAGGCGAGTATCAATTATTGGTGTATACATGTTGGAGGGTTACGAACGGGTAGTCAGAGGGGAGGGCACGGGGTGGGGGGCGCTGGGACACTGGGAGGGGGGGCGTGGTGTGCTGGGATGGGGCGTTGCTTTGGCGCGGGTTCGTGAGTGTGGCGATGTAAAGCTAGACTCAATATAGGGAGGTGGTTGGTTAGTGGGCCGCTGTATGGGGGAACAGCGGTGGATCGGGCGTAGTGTCGGCTAGGGCGAACAAAACGAAGGAGACGAGAGGGGGCCGGGTGCCAAGAGGTCCCCGTCCGATCGAATCGGGAGGGGGCGGCAGACGATGGAAGCTGTCCACAGAACAAAGTCGCTGAGAAGGCAGCCCTAGGGACCTATATGAATTAGTTTCCGAACCTCTATTGGCCACCATTATGGCAGAGGACCCCAACCCCTTGTTGTAATCAATGGGGGCTAGAAGGCGGTGGGCTAGAGGTCTGACCACTGTCCCTAGGGAATACGTAAACTCTTATCTGAATGGTGAGGGTCCCAGTTTTGGAGGTTTGGGAGATGTGGAGCACCACCTTCATGCACCAATGTGGCTCCCTGTACGACTCTGACCGGAGGTGAGTGACCTGTTTAGGGTCCCATCGTATGAGTAAGATAGAAAAATGTATGTTAAAGAAATAAGAGTGTGGTATTTATCCATTAAGAATTGATTATTGTCAAAACTTAAATCGGCATTAAATGACCCACTGAGCGTTGAGTATGGCGAAAAAAAAAAAAATAAAACAATAAAAATAAGAAAAAAAAGGATAGTTTGGGACCCATATGACACAGTCTTTTGCGATTGCGTCGACTCGTGGGGGCACTTTTTTCATTTGTTCACCGTTGTTAGGGCGATTAGGGATATGAGTTTTATAGAGTTAGGAAGTAAAGACAACTCTAACAACAGTCTGTTAACAAGTGTAACTGGGTTTTTGACGGTGTGAAACTGGAAAACATGTGCCCCGGACGAATCGAAATCGCGCAAAGATAGGGTGCCTTAAAGGCTCATATGGTCCGAAATTTTGTCTATTTGACCAAATGAATGGGACCTGCTAACAGGTAGTACCACTATCTTCTTCTTTTGTTAGTTTTTGTTTTGTTTGTTTTAATGCAATATCAGGACCACGGGTGGGTGTCATTTAAAATGGCCGAAAGTCTTAAAGAATCGTAATATAGTTTGGAAGAAAATATTGTTAAAATCCATTCGTTTTTGAGTAGAGAGAGTAGTATCGACCTTAAAGGCACCCCTTTTGCGAATCTGCGACTCGTGGGAAGTAGCTTTTCTCATTTACAACGTAAACTGCTAACCCCTAACAAAGCAAAGTGCCCAGGATTTTTACGCCGTCTAGCCCAAGAAAAACCTAAAGGGGAATAGTTGCCAAAGTGCAATGGACCCTCAGTCACTGTCGCTTCTAGTACCGCATATGATAAGGAAGGATTGGGTTGACGCTAAAGGCAATAGGGTTGGGGGCAAGTCGATATAGTTGTGGCTAGGGCTGATGTGACGCGCCAATTGATCGGAAGGGGCCTCCCCGGACCGCCCGTCTAGCCCCTAAGAAGAAACCTAAGAGCTGGACAAATTATAGTGCAAGTCATTGGACGCTCTCGAGCGTATCGCTGTCTAGTACCCTATGAGTAAGGAAGGATTGGGGGTTGGACGATATAGGGCATAGGGTTGGGGCAATCATGTAAGGTGCTTAGGGCTTGGACGTCTGACCCAGGGAAAAAACAAAATGGGCCGTTCAAGCAAACAAGATGGATTCCAGGTTTTTTCTCTCAGTTTTTCCTTGTATCCGTTGATGTACTTCAATTATTTCCTGGATTAAGCTCGAGCTGCGGGCGGAGATGAATCCTACTTTCTTCCAGCTATGGGTAAATAATAGGGGCAGACTGGGCTCTTTTAACCTTGGTTAGGCAACCGAGTCTAGAAGTAAGCGGAAAACTCTGAATTCAAACCTGCTGAACTCCGCTTAAGAAATTGACCTTGTTGTCGCATGCCGCTCGTGCGCGAGGGGTTGGTAAATATCATATTATTCGCTAGTACATATAATTTACTTATTTAAGATTTTAGAC
This sequence comes from Doryteuthis pealeii, assembly GCA_023376005.1. Classification (NCBI taxonomy): domain Eukaryota; kingdom Metazoa; phylum Mollusca; class Cephalopoda; order Myopsida; family Loliginidae; genus Doryteuthis; species Doryteuthis pealeii. The sequence continues at coordinate 51,696,578 of CM042146.1, forward strand.
TGTTGTCCTCATCATTTTAAAATTACAGTTTATATTATTCACGTATTCTGTCTAAATCTTTTGGAATGGAGATTGTGTACTCTGTCTGTCCGGCATAACACGAAACTACGTTCACCAGCAACGTAACACTTATTATTTACGTCATATTCTTAGTGGTTATTTATACAATCGCTATTAATCTTAATTCGCATCGTATTATTAATAAAGTCTAATTCTGTTAAAGTCCATCTAGATAGATTTCACCTCAAAATAGCCCATTAACATTAATCATGTTTAAAATCTTGCGATGTGCGTATATATCATTTAAGAAATAAATGGTTTCCATAATACGGATTTTAAAACACATTAACTAATGTGGGCTGTTTTGGAGGCAAATCTATCTCATCTAGACCTTTATAGAGACGATGCTTAATAAATTAGGATGCTAATTCGAATTAGGATAATATGATAACCATCATATATATATATATATATATATATATATATATATTATATATATATATATGTGTAAGAGAGAAATAAATCCGACGGATCGCTAATATATCAAGAAATAAAAAACACAGGTTTAAAATGTTAAGTGCGTGAGTTTTATTGGCCGACGCCTGCAGTGTTTCGATCTATAAAGATCATCTTCAGGGCATTAAGATAAGAAATTATATATTCCACAGATTATTCTATATAGTTTTATTCTCGCGATAATATAATTTCTTTATCTTATGCCTGAAGGATGATCTTTTATAGATCGAAACACTGCAGCGTTCGGCCAATAAACTCACCACTTAAAACCCATTTAAACCTGGTTTCTTTTTCAATTTTCTTATATATATATATATATATATGTATATTATATATACTATATATATCTATAATATATATATTATATATAATAATTATATTATGATATTATTATCATATAATGGAGATTGTCTGTCTGTAACCGAAACTAAATATCACTTACTAAAGTCAGCAATTCCCTTAGTTATAACGTTACACATTCACCATGAATTTATTTATTAAACCTCAATTATTAATAAAATCTATACCTTATTAACACTGTTGGGTTAATCTACATACTAACAACAAGTAAGTAATTCATATATTCAATAAAATAGCGGTTTTACAGTGCTGAACAAGAAAACTAATTGCATATTGCATATTACGAATTTTTTATTTTATTAAATATATGTTTAGTCATTATGCATTTCTAATTGTTTGGTTTTCTTTCTTAACGGAATCTGAGCAAAAATTTCTCGGGGATTTAAATCTTAAATAGAAATCCATAAACCAAGACGAAAAGAACTGAAATTTATTAAAATACTTCCTAATCTAACTAAATAGCATAAATTAGGAAAAATGAAAGGACGAGTGATGGAAAAATGATGGAAGAGTTAGATTAAAGCGTTCTATTTTCGATTATACCCCCTCAGTTTATCATTTTCTAAATAGTTTCTAATTTGATACAATATTTCTATACATCAAAACCTAAATACTTGCACCCGAAGCGGTGCATATATTTTGCTAGATATATTATATATATATACTATATTATATATATATATATTAGTATAAAAAGTTTAAAAAGTAAAGTCGTCGGGTGGCCTAATGTCCGGTACTCAAGGCGCATACAGCGAAGGAGTTTATCCTCTTTTCAATTAGCGCTTAGACCAAGGAGATTATTTTTAGCGTCTGAGGTGGGCTGACACCTGTAACGGTCAGCTCCTCACTTCCGCCACAGATCCCAGTTGCTTACTATACCGGATGAGTTTGGACGAGGGCCGGTATCGAACCAAGAACCTTGTAGCTCCTAGCAACACTTTACCGACTAAGCCCTAAACCGGCCCCCTTTGCTCCGACTGATGCTGAATCAAATCGCGTTTCTATTCCGGCTGTAGGTTTAGATTACAAATGTCTAGCCACACATCGAAGAGGATTGATAAGCCTAAACACGTGTCTGTGGGCGACTATAGTATATACATATATATATATTATATATATATAAAAAGTAAGGGTCCGCAAAATGTATTCGTTCTCAGAAAAAATGTTTTATTCTTTTTATTCACATACGGCAAACAACGTGTTTCGGATATTCTAGGTATCTTCTTCAGCATTTGATCAATACATATATTGATATGAACATATATTATATATACACCACATATGCACATACATAGGTGCCTGCGTGTTTTCGTTAATTTTAATTGAATAAATTTACAGGAAACACACACACCTATTATATGCTGTATATATATATATATATATAGTATATAATATATATATATTTATGTATGTATAATATATGTTATCTATATGTTATATCAGATATGTCAGTTGATCAAAGCCTGAAGAAGATAGCAAAGAATATCTGAACACGTGTTGCGTATGTGAAATAAAAAGAATTAAAACATTTTTTCTGAGCAACGATACATTTTTGCGGACCATTTTTTTCTATTTTATAAGATATTACATTTTCTCCCCGTTGGACCAAACAAATATATATATATATACTAGCAAAATATATGCCACCGTCGGTGGCCAATATTTAAGTTTTAATATATTAAAATATCATGTTAAATTAGAAAGGGACTAATGAAACTGAATAAGAATTCAGATAAAAATATTGGAACAGAGCGCGGTATAATCGGGAAAAATAGAACAACTTTGAAACAACTCTTCCATTCATTTTCCATTACTCCCTCTCTTCAGCTGCCGTAAATTTCCTAATTTAACTATTTAGTAAAATAGGAAAGTACAGATTAATATTACCAGTTATTTCTTCTGTTAATGGATTTCTTTTAAGATTTATCCCCGAGATTTGCTCATATTCAATAAAGATTAAAAACCAAACAATTAGAAATCGAATAATTACTTAAGCACATATTTATTAAAATCAATTATATTTAAAGATCAATATGCAAATTATCCCTTCCCATCACACTGCTGAACCGCTATTTTGTTGTATATATAAATACAAATTGCATGTTATTAGTATGTAGATATGGTCAACAGTGTTAAGAATAGTAAGACAATTTTATTAATTAATTTGAGGTTTAAATAAAAAAAAATAAAATCATGGAGAGAGGAATATGATGTAAAATAACCGAAGGAATTGTTACTTCGTATGTAATATTAGTTTCGGTTACAGACAGACAAACCACAATCTCCATTTACAATAAGATATATATATATTATATATATATATATATATATATATACACACACAAGGCATGGAAAAAAGTATTGTGATTGAAATTTGTATCTTACCAAGATAAAAAGGAACAATAAATGTAACACAGGGCCGTCGTGCGGTAAATAAGGAGCTGATGTGAGATGCTTGGCCGCTCCACCTCAGACGCCCAAAAATTCTCCTTGGTCTAGCGCTATTGAAAAGGGATAGACTCCCTCGCCTGATTGGTTTGATACCGGACTTTGGCCGCCCCCGTCGACTTTACTTGACGTATAGAAATAACCCCATAAATGATTTTATGAAAATAATATTGAGTATCTATTAAGAATCGAATTCATTTCAAATTTGGTCGGCATTAATGACCACAGAGGTTGATATACCGTAAAACAAACCAAACTAAACCCAACCAACCCTCTCCAGTGTCACCCTGACCCTAAAAAGAACCTATTGGACTCGGGCGCGAAATTCCATGGGTGTTGACATAACATATTCCCTGGCCCATATATTTTAGCAATTTAACTGGCCGGGGTAGGGTATATTACATGTATATTAGATATAGAAAAACCCTAAAATTAATCTCTAAAATAATAAAAATAAATTGATGGCTGGAAAGAAGAAATGCGGTTTGATATTAAAGACTATTAAGACTATTAAAGATCGGTTGAGAACATCCAGGCGATCACTCACTTCCGTGGGGTGGGAGGGGGAGGTGTGAGGGGACGATTAACAATGGGGGGCGTCTGCTTGGTGGCAAAGCCGTAACGGATAAAATCATGGAACTAATTATTTTAGACATATATATATATATATTATACATAGAGAGAGAGAGATATAATGGAGAGTTATTGAGATAGAGAGACAGAGACAGAGAGAGATATGAAGAGAGATGTATGGGTTATTGAGAGAGAGAGAGAGATGAAGAAGAGGTATGGAGGTTATTGAGAGAGAGAGAGATGAAGAGTAGATGTATGGGACGTTATTTGAACGAGAGAGTGAGAGGGAAGAGAGAGGGAGAGAGAGAATGTATGGGTGGGGTTATTGAGAGAGAGAGAGCAGAGAGAAGAGAGATGTATAGGGGGTTATGAGAGAGAGAGATGAAGAGAGATGTATGGGAAGTTATGAGAGAGAGAGAGAGAGAGAAAGATAAGAGAATGTATGGGGAAGTTATTGCGAGAGAGAGGAGCAGATGAAAGAGAGATGTATAGGTTGTTATTGAGAGAGAAGATGAAGAGAAATGTATGGGAGTTATTGAGAGCAGAGAGAGAGAGAGGAAGAAAGAGGAGATAAAGAGAGATGTATGCGGGGCGGGTGAGGTTATTTTTTTGAAAAGAGGGAGGAACGGGGGAGAAGGAAGAGAGACGGAGAGATGAGAGAGAGAAGAGAGAGAAGATGAATGAGAATATATATGGAGTTATTTAGAGAGACTAGAGAGAGACGGAAGAGAGAGAGAGAGAGACGGTAATAAGATATGAAGAGAGATAGAAACATAGGAAACTTGCGGAAGAGAGAGGGAGTTATATATATATATAATATATATAATATATATATATATATATATATATAGAAATCGGTGAAGTGTGGCGCGGCTTTTTTGAAACTGGCCGTACTAAAAAACGGCTGAATTTGAAAAAAAATAAACGAAAAACGGGAAAATCACGTTCAGTGAAAAACTGGCTGTGAACTTCTAAAAAAAAACCCAAGCAAAAAGATAGGACTGAAGAGACAATATGTCGAAATAAACTTATATCCTAAAATAAGCTCTATATCTAATTTATTTATTAATTTATAATACTACGTATATGTAAAAAATATATACGCAAATCATTTATATGTATGTCTTGAGCTCTCAATTTGCGTGAATTCTTAACAACATGTAACCTGATACCATCCATCTGTGTATGTATGTATATATATATATATTATATGTGTCTGCATTCTTGCCCACTCATGGGCTACTCAAGTGAAACTACTAGTAGGTATATCTGACTCATTAGGTTTTAACTTTATTATTTGCTTTACTTAATTATTAAGACTTTTTACTTTTTAGCTTTAGATAATCCTAACAGTTTATATATATATATATATATAATATATACTATATTATATATAGCCAATTGTTATAGTATTAAACCGATTATTTCGGTTTGGTTACGACCCTCTTGGTCTTTTATATTTTCATTTTTCCCCAGACGAAGTTTGGTAGTGATATTTTTTTAACTATCAAAATATTTCCCCTTCTTTTACCGCAAGGGTTTACCAATAAGTTTGTATATCTTATATAATTGTAATTGTATGCACACACACACACAACAAACACATATACACACACACACACACACCACACACACACACACACACATATTATATATATATATAATAGGGCATGCGCTGATATAAAAGACGCAAAGCACTTCAATTAGCGGATAAAAAAGATAGGATTGGTTTGGTTATTACTTAATGGGCATATCAACCCTCCCCCTGTGGGATTTTAGTGCAAATCATATATATATATATATATATATATATATATATATATATATATATGGAGAGGGTATAGCATTTAAAATTAAAATTCAACGGTATGTAGAAATATAAATACGAAAAGACTAAAAGACAAAGTGAATCAAAACATAAATCATTAGTAGATGGGGAAGTCAACATTTTAAACGTAACGTTTTCGGTTGTTATAAAACCTTCATCAGAAAAATTAGGATGAGCTTATGGTGTCATTTGAAAAGAATTCTAATTCCGTTTAGACAACACTATACTAAATCCTCATGTCCTAATGAAGCCGGTCGTTTTTAACGTGACTTCACCATTTACCAAAAAAAACATGATTCTTTTTGAGATTAATTTATTTTCTCTTCTATCTAACTATCGACCTCTTCTGTCTGTCTGTCTGTCTGCTGTCTGTCTGTCTCTCTCTCTCTCTCTCTCTCTCTCTATATATATATATATATATATATATATATCCAAATAGATAGGTGAGTTAGGGATAATTCTATTGGATCTTCTTTATCCTCCGTAAATCAACAATCGCATGTTTCATTTCAGAAGCACACCTTTAGATGTATAATACACACACACACACCACAACACACCACACACACACACAACATATATATAGTATAATATATTATATATACTATATATATATTATAATATATATTACATAGCATTTCTGTGACCTGGATTTTCATGGCAGTGAGCATTTCAGAGAGAGTGGAATTTTTATAAGTCTGATAACATGGTAAATCTTTAATAATTCTAATATAACGAATATGATCTATTGAATATATCTATATATACAACTAATTATAATATATATATATATAATATATATATATATAATATAATATAATTATTATCTATAATATATATAACGAAATATGTCTATCTATAATATACATATTAAGTAATATATATATGTATGTGTGTGTGTGTTGCTAATTTTAAAAAGAAAAATTCAATGTGTATTAATAAACTAGAAGAAATAAGTTTAATTAACTTGCAAACAGATCAATTTGACCCCATATTTTGACCTTGTTTTATTTGGTGCATTTATTGCTTAAACTCTTTGCCTACAAATCTCCCCCACGACTGTACCAAATTTTCTCGGTAAATTTCCTATATAATTGGGATATTTCAAAGTCCACTATCTATTCACCTCAGAACTCATTCTATTTCAACAAAGTTCTATTATTATTGTAATCTGAGTCCTTTTGCCCAATCCTAATGAACTAACGATCAGCTTTTTTCATTTTGCTTGGGTGTGCTATGTGTAGAAACCGTTCCTTGTCGGGAGAAAGCGCTTTAAGCGGTTTCAGTAAAATTAAGAATTGCTCTTTTTTGCACACGTTTATTGTGATATCAATACTATATTAGTAATAATTCTTCACCAAGTTGTATGGTTTCAAGTAACCTAGAATAATATACCTTTAGTAAATGATTGAACATTTCTATTTGATCGTAACAGGTACTAACACTCTGGAATCAAGCGTCCAATCGTGGTGTAATGGTTTTTCAGCTAATCCCGCAGATCCATTTTACTCCTGAATAACCAGTTCGATCCTTTACTGGATGCCCCAATACTTGCGGCCTATGTGGGACACCCCTACCGTGGTGAGCGGGTCGCCGTAACTACCTATACTCCAGGTCTGTGTCTACCTGGGAGTAATAACCATGAAAGGGTTCTCCACACTTCCAAGAACTCCAACATCAGAACCATGTCACTAGATACAGTTTAGCTTAATAGACAGGACACGGGAAATAGAGGTACTACGTGACTAGAAGTAGAGAGTTTTGAATAAGTATATATACATATATATATATATACGCAAAAGAATGAAAAAAGAAGAAAGAAGACTTATAACGTTTCACTTGGATTTTAATTAATTATTATTTCCTCTTGAAAAGAAAAGAAATCAATTTATTTCATTTCCGCATCTTCTATGCACAATACTTTTATGTCTGCCTGTCAATAACATTAAAAAAAACTTTTGGGTCATTTTTTTTTAAATGAAGTTATCGTATAGATTTATGAGATATTTAATTAAGAACCGGATAATTTCTCTTAAATTGAGTATTCTATAAGCTTAGTACAGTGATTGGAATTTGACCCCACACATACTTTATCGATCTGAATGTGTAGACATTATGATTTGATGCTAATGGGATATCATAATTTTTGCATTTTATTAAGACGATACATAAAACATTAATCTTCTCTCTTTCTGTCTGTTGTCCTTTTTATTTCATTTGAGATTCTAAAATAAAATAAAAGATTATTGATTGACTGATTTATTGATGATTATTGTCTATTTTTAGCGACCCCTTTTTTTCAATGAAAACCTCCTTTCTACAAAGAAGTAATACTATCCCGGCTGCGTATTCGTATTTTTGGTATCTCTCGGGTCGCTCAGTCGGTAGACAATCGGGCTCGGAGCCAAAAGGTTCTGGGTTCAATGCCGGCTCTGGCCAACTCAGCGTATGAGTAGCACAGGGATCTGTGCGGTAAAGTAGGGAGCTGGTGGTAGGTGTGGCGCCATACCTCAGACGCCAAAACAATCTCCTTGGTCTAGCGCTAATGAAAAAGGGATATACTCCCTCTCTGTCTGGCTGATACCGTCAATAGCCCATTCCGTCGATTTTACTTACTTTTACATCAAATCATTTAGCCATCTATAGATTGGTTGATTTTAACCAGTTTAGACTTATAGGGTGCCAAGAAAAGGTTAGGGAATCGCGTTCATTTTACGTTCATATTTCCATTTTTTTGTATAGTTGTTTTTATTTTTATTTTTTTTGCACACGGTCCTATCAAATACGATTAATTTTTTAACAGATCTATTTAACATGGGCCGGGTTAGCTCAGTCGGTAGAGTGTTCGGCTAGAAACCACAAGGTTCCTAGTTGGATACCGGTCCTCGCCAACTCAACGTATGAGTAGCACAGGGATCTGTGCAGTAAAGTAAGGAGCTGATGGTAGGTGTGGCGCTCCACCTCAGACGCTAAAATAATCTCCTTGGTGTAGCGCTATTGAAAAGGGGATAGACTCCCTCGCTGATTGGCTGATACCGACTTTAGGCCGCCCCGACGACTTTACTTACTTATTTAACCTATAGATTGAATTCTAACAGGTACTATCACTACTCGTCAGAGTGGACCTGGGAGTAAAGGCAAAGAAGGGGTACTCCATATTTCCCAGATTTCTAGAACTTGAACCGCATCATCTGATGCATTATAGTGTCATCCACAGGATACCCCCTTTTTCTTGGTTTGTGTGTGGGGTTTTACTCCTCTGCAGGGTATACAGTCAGTGTATAGACATAATCACTGACCATAATCACACAGTTATAGAATGAAGCATACCTATATGATGAAAAAATTTGCAAATATGTCTTTTGACTCATAAAGTACTACAACCCCAGATCAGCGTGAGCCTGGGAGTAAATTTAATAAACAAAGAACTTAGATGATTACAGTACTTGCTGTTGCTTAGTGATCAACCAAATGAATATTTACCATACCGTTATTTAAATTTTAGTACACTACAGAGTATTTAACATACGAATTATGTAACAATAGGACCCTAACAAGTACAACCCTCGGAGTCAGATTGAACCTGGGAGTATTGGCATTTAAAGTGCTTACTTCCGCATTTTCTCCCGATATCCATTTTGTTTTACGGCATATCAATCCTTTTCGAGTCATTTAATGCCGAATCAAGTCATTTTAATAAACAAATGACTCAGGTTGATTATAGTACCTGCTGCGCTTAAGGGGTCTCCTAATTAAAGATATTGAACAGGATCATCATTGCTTAACTTCGATGATCTAGCAGGAACCGTGCTTTCGGCGTGATAGAACGTAACCACACAGTTATATGATATGAAGTATACATATATTGATACAAATAATTTGCAAATATATATTTTTGGACTCCTAAACGTACTACATACGGTACTATTGATAGACAGGTAGTAATCTGGCTGACCTTTTTATTAAGTTCTCTAATTATAGCGTTGAAGCGGTTTGGCAATTTTGATTTAGGTATTGGAGGTCCATTGCTTCTGATTAGTATGTCGATTCTCATAGGTGGCAACACGGTTGCATCCTTGTGCCATATCTGTTTAGCTAGAAGTACACGCCACAAAAATGCAGTTGTACGACCACTTACTTCTTAAATCACACAAGCCATCCAAATAAGACAAATTATGACATGCTGGACACACCTAGAGGAAAAAAAAGGAGTAACTCATAATTACGTTCTGTAAATCTACATTATGGACACACCAGTGTAGGCCGATTCCAGCAACAACCTACATCAATCAGCTTTTGCATGGTTCGGAATGCTGCGTGGATGACCGCCCAGGCGCATTGATTGATAGAGACGCGTGACAAGAGAGAGGGAGAGAGAGAGAGAGAGAGAGAGAGAGAGAGAGAGAGGGAGAGGAGGAGATGGGGGGGTCATGGGTATTCTCAGTGGATAGCTACACGTGGTTTTAAACAGTGTAGGCCGAATATTAAAACGCACATCAATCAGTTCTGCGTGGATCTGAATGCTGCGTAGAGGACTCAAGAGGTGATGACTGATAGAGACGGGGGACGTGAGAAAGAGAGAGAGAGAGAGAGAGAGAGAGAGAGATAGAGAGAGAGAGAGAGAGATACGTATTCTCATGTGAACAAGTACACATGGACATACCAGTGTAGTCCGACCAGCAAAAAACCTTACATCAATCAGCTTCTGTATGGATTCTGTATGCTGCGTGGAAGACCTTCAGGGTGTTGCTGACTTGATAGAGACGCGGACGTGTGTTGTGTGGTGTGGTGTGTGTGTGAGAGACAGAGGAGAGAGAGAGAGACAGAAAGAGAGACGAGAGTCATGGGTATTTCTCATGTCACATACAACATTCTAAATGCTGTTTGGATGACCCGCCCAGAGGCATTGACTGATAGAGACGTGTGACGTGAGAGACAGACAGACAGACAGACAGACAGACAGTGAGAGAGTCATGGATATTCTCATGTGGATAGCTACACATGGACAAACCAGTGTAGGCCGACCAGTAAAACTTACATCACCAGCTCTGTATGGATTCTGAATGCTGCGTGGAGGACCCACAGGGGCGTTGGCCCTGATAGGACGTGGGTGCGAGAGAGAGAGAGAGAGAGGGAGAGAGAGAGAGAGTGAGAGAGTGAGAGAGAGAGAGTCATGGTTATCCATGCTGTCAGACGTGACCTTATGATTGTCTTTTTTTTTTTGCTTGTTTAGCAGATCATCATTACTGAATTTAGTTCTCTCAATATTCTTGGCCTTGTGCCAAAAAATTAAGTCAAGCATAGTAAATGACTCCTTATCATTATAATTGAAAGGAGAAAATCATTTTGACTTGTATTGTGGCGATGAAATAATTGGAAAAAAATATTTAAAAAACCAAAAAACCTTAAAAAAATGCGATGCTCACACAGTAAAAAAAAACAAACAATATCTTGAAGCCATCGACAGAAAACAAAGAAATAGACTCGGCCATTACTAAGATATAAATCTAGCAAAGACAGAACAGGCATTATCGAATATCAACATATAATTGTTGTCTAATTGGTTCTTTCGAGGTTTAGATAAATTTAGGAAAACGTATTACGGGTTGAATAAACTTTGGATATTTTGCCTTTAGATTTTAAGACAATATTTATTGTTTTTTTTTGTCTACTGTCAATTGCTTTATTTAAAGTTTCTTTTTAAGCTATTCTTAGTAGATATTCTTATTCTAGTTTGATATTAGAGTAACTCTTTTTTATATCTATATTGTAAGTTCTTTACAGTGGATAGGAATCAACGTTTTCTCCCCATTGATGCGTTTAATACTGTCAATCTTCAACTGATTTAATGCTCGGCTATTTATATCATAAGCGCGCCGGTCTTTAGTTCTGCATTCAGCCGCTGAGCTACATATCTATATACATAATTGAAAATAGTATGCCTGTCTGTCCTATATATGTGGAGGCGTGTGGTGTAATGGTTATCACCGTTGGAAATGAAAACAACGAGACGTTCAAATCTTGTACGAGGCTGTGTCCATTCCCCATGCCGCTAATACCCGTAGGAAAGTTATGTATGACGGCCGCCCAAAGCAAGGAAATGAATAAAGACAGAGTCCGACTGGTGAAGACGCTTTTATTTGGGTAAATACGGGAGTTGTCACCTATCCTCCTGTTTCGCAACTGGTCTTCAACGAGCGTGTTCAACGTGAAACTACAATAGAATACAAATAGACTATGTAGTTTCTCTTAATACAACTACTAAAATCGAAAAAGAGGAGGAAAAGTTCCAAGCTTGTAATTACCTTCTTGTCGTCTTCAAATCCCGCTGCTAAAAGAATTCGAAAATCCCGCGCCACGCCAACACGTGTGACTTTTACGGTATCAAAAGGTGCTGTACCCACGCAATAGGATGGTCGAACAAAACAAGGAGATAATTATCTTGCATTACAATGAATCCAACTATTCTCCCTCTTATATGGTTAAATAGCAGGGCATACTGATCCCTTTTAACCTTGGTTAGGCAACCAGTCTAAAGAGAAATAAAACTCTGAATTCAAACCTCTTAAACTCCACTTAAGAAATTGACCATGTGTCACATCCTACTCATGCGGGTTGTGGTATTATATATATATATATATATATATATATATATATATATATATATATATTATATATTTGGAGAATATTGTGCTTTTAATTTTAGTCAGACCTGATTTTTTGAAAGTTAATTAAAATTAAAAGCACATATTCTCCAAAATACACTGTCGGCTGAAAATAGCCTAAAGTTGTTTACATTTGCGATATATATATATATATATATATATATATATATATATATATATATATATGTGTGTGTGTGTGTGTGTGTGTGTGTGTTTACAAAGCCCTTTCGTACGAGCAGGATGTGACACATGGTCAGTTTTCAAGCGTTGTTTAACCGCGGTTTGAATTGAGATTTTTTCTCATTCCAAGATTGGTTGCCAAACCAAGGTTAAAAGATCCTCTTTTTTCCCATAAATGGAGGGAGAATAGTTATATTCATACCTTCCCCACGGGTATTACCGCTATTTAAAATGCAAACAGCCTCGTCCAGAATTTGAACTCGAGTCACCATGTCCATTTCCTACAACAATAACCGTTACACCACACACACCTGATGTATGTATAACAACTGAACACAGGGAAAATCTGAACATGAATAAATATTTCTTTCTCATGGGTAAAAGAAGCGTTCTCATAGCGAAATGCCTCTGATAATAGGCAATTATTATCGGAAAGCCATGTTGCTGCAAAGCGTAAAAAATTGTATGATAGTCTAAATTTACAAACGTTAACAGAAAGATAAAACGCATGCTCCAAGTCTTGAATAGTTAACAGACATACGTGAATACTTCAGTTAGTAAATAATATGATTGACTGATTGATTTGAACGGCATATTAACCCGTGTAGGGTTATTTTATGCCTAGAAGAATCGCATTCATTGTACGGTTATACTTGCGTTTCTGTAGTTTTTTCTTTGGGGATTTCTTGGCACACGGTTATGTGATATCAAGTATTTATATCTAAAAAATAGTTGTTTTGGTTTCAAGTAACTAAGAATAATAATCCTTAGTAAATGATTGAATAGTTCTATTTAGCCCATATATGGGCCCTAACGGGTACTATCAATCCGGGTCAGAGTGGACCGGGAATAATGACAATAAAGGGGTTATACCACACTCCACAGATCTTAATTCGGGCATAATTTGAATATGAGTAATTAATTAAGGTTTGGTTTGTTTTTTTTGTTTAATGGCATATCAACCTTCATGTGTTATTAATGCCAAAAGTCACCATTGTAGAAGAGCAGTCCTGGTACTATTTAACTATTTCCTATTTAGCTGCGAATGATGCGGGGGGGTATATTACATTTCACAAGGGTGTTAGTCTAAAGGTGAACGACGAGTTCGAACTCGCTTCCTACGATGTTGCAGCCCAGAACGTTAGCAACTACACTACAGGGGACCCCCGTCGGTAATTAATTATGAAACATCAGATCTAAAGGGCGGTTTAGCTCAGTCCGTAGAGCGTTCGGCTAGAAACCACAAGGTTCCTAGTTCGATACCCGCCCTCGCCAACTCAGCGTACGAGTAGCACAGGGATCTGTGCGGTAAAGTAAGGAGCTGATGGTAGGTGTGGCGCTCCGCCTCAGACGCTAAAAACAATCTCCTTGGTCTAGCGCTAGTGAAAAGGGGATAGACTCTCTCGCTGACTGGCTGATACCGACATCAGGCCACCCCGACGACTTTACTTACTTTACTTACTTATTATTCTTTAGTATTTCAATCTAATTTTTAGATTTGTGTAGTTGTTTCTTAAGAGTTCTTTTTTGTTTGTTTTTTTTTTTGCACACGGTCATGTTGAATGCTTAATGAATTATTTAATGATTATCTAATCATTAAACAGATCTATTTCACCCACAGATAGTTATATACCAGCTGGGTATATAATGGGGGAGAGAGAGAGAGAGGATTCTTAGGAGGTTCTATTTCACCGACTGGCCATCTTCCTTTGGGTTAATTTTTTCCTCTGGTCGATACGGCTTCTGTTATTCTGGGCTGGCTCCGGTTGTCTGTGTTCATTCTCTTTGATTTATATAATGAACGCAAGACTTTGTTTATTTTTCAAAGACATCTTTATTAAAACTGAAGCCTAAAAGGGTTTATCCGCGCGGCGAGAAGATTGATTACTGTCACGTCTGGCCTCTTCGACTAAACGCCAAATTCTAACTAATCTAAGTCAGTTCCTTTCTCACGCTTTGCCTTCAGCCAATGAGAAATCAACGGGTAGATCAGCGAAAGGTGAACTGTTTGTCAATCACTTCCTATAACGGTTATAATATTAACTTTCCATTTACCATACCGTTTTTTTAAATTTTAGTACACTACAGAGATAATTCCCAGAATTATGTAACTATAGGATCCTAACAAGTACAATCACACCGAGTCAGATTGAACCTGGGAGTATTGGCAATAAAATGCTACTCCGCATTCTCCAGATCTCCATTTTGTTTTACGGCATATCAATCCTTTTCGAGTCATTTAATGCCGAATCAAATCATTTTAATAAACAAATGACTCAGGTTGATTATAGTACCTGCTGTTGCTTAAGGGGTCTCCTAATTAAGATATTGAACAGGATTATCACTGCTTAACTTCGCTGATCGAACAGGAACCGGTGCTTTCAGCGTGACTTGACCATAATCACACAATTATATGATATGAAGTATACCTATATAAAACAAATAATTTGCAAATATATCTTTTTGACCCATAAAAATACTACAACTCCAGATCAGCGTGAACCTGGGAGTAATTTTGATAAACAAAGAACTCAGGTTGCTTACAGTACTTACTGTTGCTTAAGTAATCACCAAATTGAACATATTCATGGCTGCTTAACTTCGGCGATGTAGCAGGAACCATTTCTTTCAGTGTGACTTGACTGTAATGATACATTTATATGATATGAACTATACCTATATAATACAAATAATTTGCCAATCTTTTTGACTCATAGATGTGACCCTAAAAAGTGCTACAACTACGGATCAGCATGAAACTGTGAGTAATGGCAATGGACTCAACACTTCTCAGATCTTCAGAACCAGATCCTCAACATCAGCTGCAGTTTTTTTTCCAACTCAACAAAAATTGTATTCTCCAGTGATAAATACAAAGTTAAAATAATCTGATTTTCGATAAGCAAGTACAGGAGTTTTGTTTCCTTTTATTATTCCTTAAGAAGGGGAAGATGAAAATCTCTAACAGATATAACAGATAACAGATATATGGGAGATAAGTTTCAATGACATGAACACCATTTCAATGTTGACTATATCATGAAAATGAATTTACAACAAACAAAATTGACAAAATGTGAAAAAAGAAGACTGAATTGTTTGTTTTATTTCATTCCTGTTTTATAATTAAAACTGTTGCATGATGGTACCTGTCAATTTTTATTCTATACATGTCAAAATAAAAACATACCAAATGTTTCATAAAGCAAGGAACACACAATGTATTTAAATACAATATAACCATGTCTCATTAGCATATATAAAAGAATATAATGGAGATACCAGGACACCCTTTTTTGGTGTGTGGGGGTTCTTACCCCTTTGCAGGAGATATAGTCAGCGTATTCTAAGCCTCGTCGACAGAGCGGTTGTAAATTATAGCTTTAAAAAGTGTAGGTGTAATTAGGGATGGCAAGAGATCAGAAAATTCAATTAACACATCGAAACAAAGAGAGAGTGAGAGTGAGAGAGAAAGAGAGAAGAGAGAGAGAGAGAGAGAGAGAGAGAGAGAGAGAGAGAGAGAGAGTATCTAAATGAGAGGCGTTAAACAATAGGTTAAGAAAAGAAAAAAAAATAATGTCAATTTTTTTCTCCCCAATTTTGGCTAACATCTTCGGGAAATGGAAAAATAGACAGGTGCACGTTCATTGCAAGAAGAGTTAATTCACTTATATTTTGGTGTCCCTTTTTGTCGGGACTATGAATTCATTCTGTTCAACTAGATGCCAACAAAAAAAAAAACCTTCCATGGCTAATCTTTATGTACAGGGTGGTCCAAATGATTTGTCACCTCTTAATTAGTTGGCAGGGTGACCAATTGTCGGTATCAGTGGGACAGCGAGGGATTCTATTCCCTTTTAACTAGAGCTAGATCAGAGAAATTGTTTTTTTTTGCGTTTGAGGTGGAGCGCCACACTTGCCATTAGAATTAATCAACTATATTTACATAAAAGAACCACTGGATATGAAGAATACTATTATTATTATTATTATTATTTTTATTATTATTAAATAATGATTGATGATATTATTTTCATCATACAACGTGTAATGAATACCACGTGCTATACCATGTTCTCATCAGCTGCTAACTAGGGGTGATAGCACAGTTTCGGTGACTAAAAGCGGGACTGCCACACCTACTGCCACCAAGCAGCCTTTTGGCGTCCGGGCAGGGTATATATATATATATATATATATATATATATATATATATATATATATATATATTATTGAACCCCCCCACAAAAAAATGGAAGTATAAACAATATCTAGGGGTGACAAGACTTTCGGACCACCCTGTACAAGTTTTGTTTGTTAAGTAATAGAACTTCTTGTGTTAACATTTTAATTGATTTATTTACCAATTGACTTTATCCCGTTCAAAATAAATGCATCTGGGGATTTTTAATATGAACATAGATTACTTTCCTTTGCACCAAGATTGCAATGCCTGTTTAAAAGTACACCCCTTAGACATACTAGTACAAAATTAAAAAAAACATATTGCTGAGGGGTGGGAGTAAAAAATTCAATGTCAGCGAGTTTGTACCCTAAGTAAGTAAAATCATCAAATTCATTAAAGGATTTAAAAAATAAAACAATTTGAAATGTAAACTTTAAATATGTATTGTTAGCTCAGTCGGTAGAGTGAAACCACAAGGTTCCTAGTTCGATACCGGTCCTCACCAACTCAGCGTATGAGTAGCACAGGGATCTGTGCGGTAAAGTAAGGAACTGATGGTAGGTGTGGCGCTCCACCTCAGATGCTAAAACAATCTCCTTGGTCTAGCGCTATTGAAAAGGGGATAGACTCCCTCGCTGACTGGCTGATACCGACTTTAGGCCGCCCCGTCGACTTATATATAGATATAAAATACCAGTCATGTATTTATCAAAACTTGTTTTAAAAAAAACAATGTTGCATGTTCAAATTTTGAGTATATTTATTCTATGTTATGACGATTTTGCGTAATGTGACGTAAGCAGTGACGTAATTTTTGTTACAAGAAAAAAACCGGAAGCGAATCTCCATTATTAATAGATATACAGAGACCATAAAAATACATTACCAACAAAAGAGAAACATTTCCAGAGCGAATCTTCTATACGTGTTCTTCCATTTAGTATCAACTTTTTCTATTATCTTCCTAAAATGTTTCCATGGTTGTTCACGTGTAATGACTGAATGATATCTTTCATCTTTCGTGTTCCTAAATTGTACCACCGTTATCATCTTGCAACTCCCTCTGGTTAAAAATGAGACCGTCCAAATCATCCAAGATGAAATGCAAAAATGTAAATCCTAATTTCCATTGAGAAGCCATACAAAAACCAATACGTTCTGCCTACACAGAGACACTGGCTACCACTCCGATTCAGAGTGCTAGGGCTTGACGTGACCAGCCGATTGGTCAGTGGGGGCTCTCTGAATGACCGTCTAGCCCAAGTCAGGGCCAAAGTAGAATGTTGCATGTCATGGACTGCTCAGCCATCAGGATTTCGTCTTTGAACATCGTGGGTCGCCACCTACGACCAACAAGTGGCCCTATGGAGGGTCTTACCTCTTTGCATGGGTGAAGTCGGTTTATTCTACAGCACCAACCGATAGGGCGCCTTTTTTTTAACTTTTTAGTGTTTATTGAATATCAGCTGATCAATGTTAATTCATTTTCATGGATAACAGGGCCGGTTTAGCTCAGTCGGTAGAGCGTCCGAATATGTTCTTATTACAAATCTGTTGAGATGGTTGCAATACCGTTCGAAGGAGTGAAACTTACTTTAAAAAGAAGAGTTCAGTCAATAAAAAAGAAAACGAACAGAAAACGTGATCAGATTTTACGAGGAGGAAAAATAGGGCCGGTTTAGCTCAGTCGGTAGAGCGTTCGACTTGGAATCACAAGGTTCCTGGTTCGATACCGGTCCCCGCCTACTCAGCGTATTAGTAGCACAGGAATCTGTGCGATAAAGCGAGGAGCTAATAGTAGGTGTGGCACTCCACCTCAGACGCTAAAATAATCTCCTTGGTCTAGCGGTAGGAAAAGTACCTCTAAGTCAAAACTAAAGGCAACCAGCCAAAAAGATAGGCTTCTAAAATGGAAAAAACACTTCCAGAAACTGCTGGGAAACCCCCCAAAAATCATAGAAAATAATATTCAAAAGATCGTAGATAAACTCGATATCAAGCTAGGGGATTTCACAACAGATGAAATTAACCAAGCTTTAAAGAAGCTAAAAGGTAGAAAAGCAGCAGGACTTGACGAAATGCCCCCGGAGGTGTGGAAGATAGGAAAGTTCAATGACATACTGCTTAGGATATGCAATGCAGTATATAGACAAAAAAGAATAGAGAAATGGACAAAGGGCTGCATCCTCCCATTCCCTAAAAAAGGAGATCTCGGAATCGCTAAAAACTACAGAGCAAGGACCTACATTGACCAGCTATGTGAAGAAGCTGACTGTTCCACAGAGAAGCCTCCAGGTGCAATGAATGATAGGGTGGGTTGGCGTAAGATTGTTGTCGATACCCGTGCTACATGCGCGACATGATGATGATGATGATGATGGTCTAGCGCTAGTGAAAAGGTGATAGACTTCCTCGCTGTCTGGCTGATACTGACATTAGGCCAACCCAACGACTAACGGATAATAGTCGATCAGATGTGATGAGAGTCCTCCTCATTTTTGTCACATTGATGTTTGTTCGTGAAGTAATCGGTTGACGAAAATAATTGTTCATGTTCTCTAAACCTGTGCTAACTTGTTAAAAGTTTATGTAACAGTGTCCCAAAGTTTGCCTCATAATTTTATCTTGAGTTTTCCATTTTCATGATACACTTAATAAAAGAAACTTGTATTCACCAAGACAACAAATCTGAAAGTGAATTATGAAAAGCAAAGTTGGTCTGAATATCTTCCCTCATATTCAAGATTAATAATGAGAATTTGATTTGGAATCAGTCGCATTACATTATAGAATGACTCCGTATAAGGAAAAAGTAATTAGGTTTTCCTTGTATTAAGTCAATGTATAATGCAATGAGACTGATTCAAAACAAACCCAACCCAACCCTGATTCAAAATCAATCTATCGCAACATATTGTATCCCCAAAGAGACAGTATTTAGTTGCTTTTGTAATCAAGGATGATTTTAAGTTAATTTACTTTTCTGTGGCCAATCATACTATCCCCATATTTGCATCTTCAAATCTCTTCCCATATTAATTTCTTTCAGTTGACCCTTTTGCTCAAGCTGCGAGAATCTTCATATATATATATATATATATATATATATATATATATATATATATTTATGTGCTGATTCCTCTTTTTTCACCAC
>CM042146.1:51721487-51743987 GCA_023376005.1 Doryteuthis pealeii
CCCGATCTTTGATTTTGCATAATTTACAGGTACAGCTTGGCCGGGGGGGGGGGATGTCAGCTTTTGTTATTTTGTTTCTCACTCAGTTCTTAGCAACTTTTTTCCGGGATTCAATTCCAAGCAGATTTGATTCCAGCCGCAACCCCATCAAGTCCTTTTCGGGAACTGTTTAAGGAGAGGTGAGATATTCATTAAAAAGGGTATCTATATTAATGATGTGGAATAGTTTGTTGAACTGCCATCTATAGCCAGTCAAACCGAGCTATTAAATATGGTAAATATTTTTGTAACGCTATGGTTCTCATGTCGAAATGGAGTGATGACGTGTTGATAGTAAAAATAATAGTCGTTTTCTTCTCTCCCACTTCGACTAATGAGAAAACGCCATGTCGCGTTGTGCCGATTCATCCTAAAACTGTTCCATTCTAATCTACATGTAATTGTTATATTCCTTCTAAAAACTTTTCCGTGGTAATTTACACGTCACTGTTACATTTCTGTCTCCCCCCCTCTTTCTTCCTATTGTGTTACATTTTCCTGACCTCCCACCAGGCCGGATTGACACAAGCACTTTTTAACGTGGGTTGGTTGGTTGTTTTACGGCATATCAAACTTTTTCGGGTCATTTAATGCCAAATCAAGTCATTTTGATATTCAGTTTACATACAGTACCTGTTGTCGCTTAAATGGTCACCTATATAAGTAGTGAACGGGTCCATCGCTGCTTAACTTCGTAGATCTAGCGGGAACCGAAGCTTTCAATGTGATCAGACCGTAAGCTTCTAACGTGGAAGCCACGCCCCCCCCCCCAAAAAAAATGTGCAAAACGTGTGCGTGATCTCTCGGCATTCTCTTTTAGGAACACCTCAGGCACCGGGTAATAAACCCGGCCGTGTCCCTTTTAGACGAGATGACAGTTGCTGCCAGGGGTCGACCCGCTAGGATCACGCGATTTAATTTATCTTACCAATTAAGCAGCCGATGCTACAAGACACAGAGCACTCTGTGTCAGTGATGCATACTTCTTAAACAGAATAAGGCTAGAACATATTTTCGAATTCCTCGCGAGGATAACGTTAGTGTTATCCTAATGTAAAAGTAAAATGTAAAGTCAACGGAATGGCCTATTGTCGGTATCAGCCGGACAGCGAGGGAATCTATCCACTTTTCCATTGTGCTAGACCAGGGAGATTGTTTCTGCCTCTGAGGTGGAGTGCCACACTTACCATCAGCTCCCCAATTTAGGGCACAAATAGTCAAGTCTGCGGAGTGGCCTATTGGGGGTCTCTCACTATAGTTAGTAAACGTATCTTGCGTAATTTTTAATCCATGAAAAATAATTTTTCCTTCTCTTAGACTGTTTGCCTAACAAAGGTCAAAAGGCCGATTTTCCCTTATCTACTCATGTTACATAATTTATTGATAGCCCCCCCCCCAAAAAAAAATAATTCAATAAAAATTCGGTAAGAAGAAATTCATTACTAGTTATGAATGATGAGGGTAAGGTGCGTTACATAATTCATCATCCATCCCTATTTGTCCATTGCTCTTGGCCAGTCCTCTAAGTGGCATCCACTATCTGCACAGAGCTAATGAATGTAAGTTTATTGCTGATTGGCCAATACTGGTATGTCCATGTGTAGAAGTCCATAGAAGAACATCACATGACTTTGTCCATACTTTTCCAAGTTAAAGAGATGAAAAAATTAGAAATAGACCCCCAGTGGGATTCAGGGGAGTAATTCACAGGTAACTGTAAAGCAGAGAGAAAGATGGCCAGTAAGGTTCAAATGACAAGATTACGACAGCAAAATAATGCTACAGAAGGTTTTTATATATGTTCAATGTACAATACATATATACAAATATAACATTAGTTATGGTTAGTGTTGTATAGTTCAATGTTCAGTTTGGTTTATGTCGGAATAGGCTACTGTTAATTTGGTAAATAAAATAATTCAATAAAAATTCGGTAAAAAGAAATTAATAACTAGTTATGAATGATGAGGGTAAGGTGCGTTACATAATTCATGGATAGCCTATGAATTGTGTGTGTACTGTAGCTAGATATATTTGAATTGAATCGTTAAAAAATTCAAAATCGGAAGGGATTGAATTAAAATTAAAAAAGTACCAAAAGTGTTATAATTATGAGTGACAGGTAATAACCTCAACTTGACCCCCCCCCTGAAACACGCGATTAGAAGCGTGTGATAGTTTGAAGTTTTTTAGTTAGTTGCGACCAGTTACTCACAGGATGCCCTCTCAAGAGTCGCTTCTTACCGCGCGATTTTGGGCTGGGGTTGTTTTAATAAAAGCTATAAAGAAAACCAAAAAGTCTTAACAAACAAGAATACACGGATACCCAGCCCAACCAGAAAGAAGAAGTCAGCCCAACAGCAGAACCTACAAGAGAGGATGAGGGCCAACGATGTAGATAAGTAGAGAACATCAAGAACTAAATCTGTCATCCCCTCTTCATCGTCTCTACTGTATCTCTCGCAATTTATATACCTGACGTAAGGGGTATATAACACCCATTGCTTTAGGGAGAATATTTGGATGCATACCTTTCCCAAGCTCTATATGAAATGAAAATAGCATCGTCAAGAAATTGAACTCGAGTCGACGATAACCATTACATCACAAAAATCAAGAAGATCTATTTAAAGTAGAAATTAATCCTACTTTGCAATAAATAATACAAAAATACAATAACAATCGATATAATACTTAATACACATATCATTTGTAAGTATTTAATTCTATAGAAACTTCAAGATCAATATAGTTGCATAGTGTACAATAGGGAAAGAGGCCGGGACGACATAAAATAAAAATTACCAAAATCACTTCCGTAATTCACAATTTCAATATTACAAATAAAACAAACATGTACCTTTTTTTTTCCAATTCATTTTAATTTTACGTTACGTATTTAAGTGACGCAAGACCATTTGGAATATTTAATTTTTTTAAATTGGGTGAAATAAAATGGGACAAAAAAATAATCTACGATTAAGCGGCACCAGGTAATCTGGATCTATATTTTTGCATTTCATCTTGAAAGATTTGGATGGTCTCATTTTTAACAAGAGGGAGAACGGATGGAGGATTTAGGAACGAGCGTATTACTATATAGATGCTGGTTTACGAAAAATGAGTGTAGATAACTAACTTGTGTGGTGTGAGCATCTTGAACGATTTGGACGGTCTCATTTATAACAAGAGGGTGCTGCAGGATGAGAACGGATGGAGGATTTAGGAACAAGCGTATTAATATATAGATGCTGATTTACGAAAAATGACTGTAGATAAATAACTTGAGTGGTGTGAGCATCTTGAACGATTTGGACGGTCTCATTTATAACAAGAGGGTGTTGCAGGATGAGAACGGATGGACGATTTGGGAACAAGCGTATTAATATATAGATGCTGGTTTACGAAAAATGAATGTAGATAAATAACTTGAGTGGTGTGAGCATTTTAAACGATTTGGACGGTCTCATTTATAAGAAGAGGGTGTTGCAGGATGAGAACGGATGGAGGATTTAGGAACAAGGGTATCAATATATAGATGCTGATTTACGAAAAATGAGTGTAGATAAATAATTTGAATGGTGTGAGCATCTTGAACGATTTGGTTGTTTTGGTTTGGTTTGTTTTGTTTTACGGCATATCAACCTCAGTGGATCATTTAATGCCGATAAAGTTTTGAAATAAATCAATTCTTAATGGATAATACCATTTTTTTATAAATACATTTTTCTATTTAACCCATAGATGGGACCCTATGTAGACCCGCAGCCATCGCCTTCTAGCACTCATATGATAAAAATTGAACGATTTGGACGGTCTCATTTATAACAAGAGGGTGTTGCAGGATGAGAACGGGTGGAGGATTTAGGAACAAGCGTATTAATATATAGATGCTGATTTACGAAAAATGACTGTAGATAAATAACTTGAGTGGTGTGAGCATCTTGAACGATTTGGACGGTCTCATTTATAACAAGAGGGTGTTGCAGGATGAGAACGGATGGTGGATTTAGGAACAAGCGTATTAATATATAGATGCTGGTTTACGAAAAATGAGTGTAGCTAAATAACTTGAGTGGTGTGAGCATCTTGAACGATTTGGTTGGTTTGTTTTGGTTTGTTTTGTTTTACGGCTATATCAACCTCAGTGGGTCATTTAATGCCGATAAAGTTTTGAAATAAATCAATTCTTAATGGATAATACCATTTTTTTATAAATACATTTTTCTATTTAACCCATAGATGGGACCCTATGTAGACCCGCAGCACCGCCTTCTAGCACCATATGATAAAAATTGAACGATTTGGTCGGTCTCATTTATAACAAGAGGGTGTTGCAGGATGAGAACGGATGGAGGATTTAGGAACAAGCGTATTAATATATAGATGCTGATTTACGAAAATGACTGTAGATAAATAACTTGAGTGTGAGCATCTTGAACGATTTGGACGGTCTCATTTATAACAAGAGGGTGTTGCAGGATGAAACGGGTGGAGGATTTAGGAACAAGCGTATTAATATATAGATGCTGATTCACGAAAATGAGTGTAGATAAATAACTTGAATGTGAGCATCTTGAACGATTTGGTTTTTTGTTTGGTTTGTTTTGTTTTACGGCATATCAACCTCAGTGGTCATTTAATGCCGATAAAGTTTTGAAATAAATCAATTCTTAATGGATAATACAATTTTTTTATAAATACATTTTCTATTTAACCCATAGATGGGACCCTATGTAGACCCGCAGCCACCGCCTTCTAGCACCCATATGATAAAAATTGAACGATTTGGACGGTCTCATTTATAACAAAAGGGTGTTGCAGGATGAGAACGGGTGGAGGATTTAGGAACAAGCGTATTAATATATAGATGCTGGTTTACGAAAAATGAGTGTAGATAAATAACTTGAATGGTGTGAGCATCTTGAACGATTTGGACGGTCTCATTTATAACAAGAGTGTGTTGCAGGATGCGAACGGGTGGAGGATTTAGGAACAAGCGTATTAATATATAGATGCTGATTTACGAAAAATGAGTGTAGATAAATAACTTGAATGGTGTGAGCGGCGGAAAAAAAAAAACCTGACAGAAGTCAGAAAATATATGGAGTACTTAATACTATTATCACTGTAACGTTATCCTTAACGTTGGTAAAGTGATCTAGCAACGTTGCAATGATTTTTGTTGATGTTGATTTACTGGTCGTGGATTTGATGGATGACTCACAAAGCTTATTAGGTTATCTAGGTGCCATGCCGAGTAAGACTTTCTCATGGCATCACTCAGGGCAATGGGGGTTATTTGACAGAGCTCTATCTATTCTGTATTTTACCAATAGCGGTGGGAAGAAGTGAATTACTGCCTTACCTTAGAGTATCATTGCAAAGTGAACGCCAACTGACACAACCGGGGCTTGAACTCCGAACCCGTTCTTCCCGCTGATAATTGACAGGCAGAACGCACCTCGGTCGCCTCCTTTAATTTTCTTTCAGTGTGACTCACAATAGCAGAAATACAAACATTTTTCGTTTATAATTTTCAAGCCTATGATGCCTTGACTTGCGAGTTCAATTCGTTCCGCTCATAACTCAATTTCCTCGTATATCAAATCAATTTTTCCCTTTGAAATAAACTGAAATGCTATTAATCGTTATAGAACCCCCCCCAAAAAAAAACAAAACATCCCAATTTTTTGGTTACTTTTCTTAGATAAGAAAAATACCACTATTTTATAAAAACAGAACAAATTACTACAAATTAAGTTCGTAAGTACTAAAGTGTGCGGAGTGGTCTAGTGGAGTCTATACCCTTTTGCTGGCGCTGGACCAGGGAGATTGATTTTTGCTGAAGTGGCGCCACACCTACCGTCAGATAATAAATACTTTACCGCACTGATAAGATCACCCAATCTCTGCTACTCATGTGCTGGGTTGGCAAGAACAGGTACTTAAACCATGCGATTCCTTGGCGAATTTTAAAACGACTGAACTAAACGTCTCTGTGCAGTTATTGTAAAATGTTTTAATGTTTATTTTTTTATAGATAATATTTTTCTTTGACGTAATAAATTTAGAAACTTGGAAGTTTTCAGTGAAATTATTAACATAAGCTCGCCCGTACCGCAAATTTTAGCTTGTAACAGAAAGCCAGAAATTGAACAAGTGATAGCTCGTAACTCGGGAAACTCGTAAGCCGGGGTAATCGTATGTCCTTGACATAAAGTAAAAGTATGGATAACTCTAATTTACCTTTTTGTCTTGTGCATATTCAATAACCGATAATTTGTTTTCAACGATTTTTAAGATATTCTTTTTTTTTTTTATCTTGAAATATTATCTAGAAATTTTTTTGTGCATTCCAAAGAGGAAACATTTTAAAAAGTCCTGATGATTTTTAAAAGATTTCAGCTTCGAAATGAAATGAAATGAAAATTGAATATTTTTTCTAAGAGAAAAACTGATAAAATAATCCTGTATACTTACTTTGTATTCTAATAGTGAAAAAAATTATTTTATTTAAATTTTTGAACAAAGAAAAACAAACATCGGTTGTTACTCAGAAGCGTCTCGTCGCATCTCTTTGTAAAACAAATATGTTGGTTTTGCCCTTCCGTATATTCTAAGAACCAAAAATTACTATTCAACAATAAAAATTATAAATTCTTTTAAAAATATTAATACTGCTGCAGTTCTAATTTCTAACAACGTTCTTCATTGGGGAAGGATACGAATGTAAAAGATTAAAAAGTGAAGTCGAACATGAGCGAATATTTTATATGTATTAGACCGGAGAAGGATTGTGGGAGCACGATCGGAGAGACGATAGTATAAAAGATAAGGAAAGAGACAGTCGATGCTGTTTCTTAACAAACGAGCGCGAGCTAATTGTGAGCATAGAGAAACAGGACGAACTTGGAGTGAGAGATAGAGAAAGAGACAAAACTGTCAGAGAGAGAGAGAGAGAGAGAGAGAGAGAGAGAGAGAGAGAGAGAGAGAGAGAGAGAGAGGAGAGGGGACGAAATTGTTGCTAGCTAGTTTAAGACCACAGTAAGCCCTTGATAATATATGAAATCACAGCTCTTTTGCATTGGAAAATCCTGTCAAACGCATCAGTAGTTCTAACAACACGAAATACTTGGCACAATTAAATGACAGAATCCCAAATCTAAGCTTTTAAACCCATCCTCTCTCTCTCTCTCTCTCTCTCTCTCTCTCTCTCTCTCTCTCTCTCTCCACACACACACATATATAAATATATATATATATATATATATACTCTCTCTCTCTCTCTATCTATATATATATATACACACACACTTCTCTCTCTCCCCCCTCTCTCTCTCTCTCTCTCTCTCTCTATAATATTATATATATATATATATATATATATCCCTCTCTCTCCATTCTATATCTTTATTGGGCCATAAAAGGCTGGTTACTCTAAGGATAAAAGAAATAATACTAAAAATGTGAGAATCCTTGTTAACCGACCATATTTTTTTAAACATCCTATTGTTATCACTTACTACTTAAATATTCAATACGGTTTCTTTAATTTTTCAAATATTCTCCCGGTAAACATTAAATCGAGTCGACTGAAAGATCGGATTTCGATAGAAGTAGTTCTCTTCATCTGTTAAACTACTCGCTTATATTGGAGCCAAAGTGAGAGAGAGAGAGAGAGAGAGAGAGAGAGAGAGAGAAGGGGGGAGATGAGAGAGAAAAAGGCGGAGAGAAAGACAGCGAGAAGAAAAGCGAGAACAAGAGTGAAAGAGAAGGGATGGGAAAAAGAGACAGAAAGATAGAGAGATGAAAGGAAATATGAATAGACTGAGATAGATAGAAGTAGAGCAGATAGAAAGATAATAAGATAGATAGAAGATAAAACAGAAGAAAAGAGAACATAGAGAGAAAGAGAAATGGAGAGAAATATAGAGAGTGAAGAGGAAAGTTTGAGAAGGAGAGAGTGGAGAAGAATGAATAGAGAGAGAATAGGGAAAATAATGAAAGAGAGGAATGAAAAAGAGAAAGAGAGAAAGAAAGAGAAAAAAAGAGAAAGAAGAAAGAAAGAGAGAAGAGGAAAGAAAGAGAGAAAGAAGAAAGGGAAGAAATAACGAAGAGATAAAGAAAGAGAGAGACGGAAAGAGAGAGAAAGTGAGGCATAGATAGATAGAAAGAGAGAGGGGAGAGAGGTGTGTGTGTTATGTGTGTGTGTGTGAGAGAGAGAAGGAGAATAGATAGAGAGAGAAAGGGGCGATGGAGAGAGAGAGAGAAAGAGAGTGACATAGATAGTAGAGAAAGAGAGAGAGGCAGAGAGAGAGAAGGGAGTGACATAGATAGATAGTATAGATAGAGAGAGAGAGAGAGAGAGAGAGTAGGGGGAAGAGTGTGAGTGTGTGAAGAGAGAGGGGTGAGAGAGAGGGGAGGAGAGCAGGGAGGCAAATAATGTGCACGTCGAAAGTTGGATTAAAACAGAATAAAATTTCAAGTCGAAAGAGCTGATAATGCGAGTGTGCAATATATCATTGGTTCAATAATGAGAAGATTTGAAATTTTCCATGGAAAAAAACGAATAATGTTTGTGTGTCCATTGGAGATAAAGAGATAAGTGATTTAATACTATCAGGTTTCAAAGTGAATGAAACCAGACAGAAGCACATCTCGCTTGCTAAAACAGAAATGAATTAATGAGTAAAATTGATTAAAACTGAAATCAAACAAGATAGATCGCGTAAACGATCGAATCCTGCAGATTCGTCATGTCATGATTGCATTTTATAATCAGATCTAACAATAATGTCCTCATCCAAATAGAGGCGTCGGAGAGCCCCTCCGATCAATCGGCTAGTCACGTCAAGCCCTAGCACCTATATGATTTTCAACCTTATTGCCCTTATGGCGAGCCCAACCCCTTT
The DNA here is from genome assembly GCA_023376005.1 of Doryteuthis pealeii. NCBI lineage: Eukaryota > Metazoa > Mollusca > Cephalopoda > Myopsida > Loliginidae > Doryteuthis > Doryteuthis pealeii. The sequence continues at coordinate 51,730,442 of CM042146.1, forward strand.
TATCATATGGGTGCTGAATAAGCGGTGGCTGCGGGTCTACATGTCCTGGGAATGAACATTAAACTTTATCTGATGGTGAGGTTCCATTTTTGGAGGTTGGGGAATGTGGAGCACCCCATTCATCACCATTGCTCCCTGGTCCACTCTGACCGGAGTGGCAGTACCTGTTAGGGTCCATCTATGGTTAATAGAAAAATGTATTTATAAAAAAATTTATTATCCATTAAGAATTGATTTATTTCAAAACTTATCGGCATTAAATGACCCACTGAGATTGATATGCCCGTAAAACAAAACAAACCAAATCATCAATAGATGACATTAATTCACACGTATAAAAAATGCAGTATACATTGACTTACGAGTTGAATTCGTTCCGCTCGTAACTCAATTTCCCTCGTACATCAAATCAATTTTCTCCAGTGAATTATAACCAATGAATGTGTGATATGCATCAATAAGGATACCAAACTGATAATAAAATGAGGTTCAAAAAAATGGTATGCCCCCTCCTCCCAAAAAAATCATTCAGTTGCAAATTGAACGGGAAATCGCTTTATTCTGTTAGCTTTTTATTATTTAAGTGATCGAGTAAGACCATTCCTGCTTTTCCCTTTTTTATCCTCATATTTATATGCCAGTTGTATTTTGACTCTCCATTCCTGTGTTTTCTCAGATGCTCACCAGGCCAGCCCTGGAGAGACATACTCTTCCACATAAACAGAGTTTGGAAACTTCTCAGTTGCAAATTGAACTGGAAATCGCTTTATTCTTATAGCTTTTATTATTCAAGTATATTGTTCTTATTAAAAAATCTCACTGTTGGATCAGGGTTACATACAAATATAATGAATATTTTTACTTATACTAACAAGAACGTGTGCCATCTAGGCGTAAGTATTTAAATTTGTAATGTAATTAAATATATTAGATTAGAAAAACTAACGAAATTAAATAAGAACTTATATAAAAAGATTACACTTACTTTAATTATATTTAAATTGGTTTCTATATAAAATCATACGCTGTAGAAATAATAATAACATTAGAGATAATAGCATCAAGTAATTATTCTTAAACCCGGTTTTGTAAAACCATCCTGAAAATTAACCACACATATATCACTTTAGTGATATATAAGAGACTTTGCAAATTTTAAATGCGCAAATACATGGCCTGATTCTAGGCAAATATAATTAATATTTTCATAGAGAACCTCGTAAATAATAGATTTATTCTATGTTAGCTCATCTGATAGAGCATCCCGACTAGGAACCACAAGTTCCGGGTTTCGATACCAGCACTCGTCCATTCAGCGTATTCAGGACCTGTCGATAAGATTTATTTTGAACTTTTAACTATAATTTTCAACTTCTTCTTGCTAGTTTCTATATCAGAATGCCATAAATATCACGTATATTTAGCATATTAACATATGTGTAAGAATAGTTATTAAATAGGTTGGTCATTTGATATCTTTTATTAAAAATATCCAAAAATAACAATTTCTAGGCGTACTATAGATGGCACAATAAGTTATATTCTGGTCCTCATAGAAAGATTTCTAGCAACGAACATTTGTTGGGTACGAGAAAATGAGACATTCTTACAGGACTACGAATGAATAATAAAAACAAATAGTCGAGAAATCAACATTATCAGGCTGTGCTTGCAGCACGGATATCCCTTCTCTCTTCTCTCTCTCTCTCCTCTCTCTCTCTCTTCTCTCTCTTATTCTATCGTCGTCGCTAACCGTCCCTATCGATCTTCGCCTCTGGGAGGTCCTCTTTGCAGTATCCAGAATCTGCACTGAGCTGATCGATGTGGTTTCTTGCTGGTTGGCCTACACTGGTGTGTACAGTGTCGGTCTCCACAGGAGTTCGTCCACTTCTCTAGCAGTGTTCAGCATGTCTTATTCATCTTACTCGGATGATTAATGATAGGGAACATGTAGCCGTANAGCTGCTTTCTTGTGGGGTGCTGTTTCTACGATTTGTTAAAGACAGAACGCAGCATTTTCGTGCAACTCCCATTTAGCTTATTCTCAAGGCACTTCGTTAGAGTCCAAGTGGTGCAGCCGTACAGTAGATCTCATACGGCTATGGTTTGGAAGAATTGCCGTTTTATCTTAACAGTGAGATTAGATAAAAATAGAATTGAACGATTTAATTACCAATTTTTTCATTTTTCAAACAATAATTTGAGAAACTTTTCACACTCGGTTCTTATGTTTTACACAATTCATGAAAGTCAATGATTTGGTTGGTCGGTCAGTTTGTGGTTGGTTTAAAGGCATGTCAACCCTTGTTAAGTTATCTTATGCCGAAGACGATTCCTTTAATTAATTCTTATTGGTTATTCAATTTTTAAACACATCTTTAAAACGCATTTTGTGAACTATTTAACTCATAGATTGTATCAAAACAGGTACTACCACTCCGTATCAGAGTGGACCTGGGAGTAATCGCGATGAAGGGGTACCCAGAGATCCAGAGATCCAGAATTGAACCTTACCACAAGATACAGTTTAACATATCTAGGAGGCTAAGACCCTCAGCCACCGCCTTCTTGTACATATATTATTTAAAAGTTTTATGGGTTTATCACAAGGGACAATCATATTGGTGCTAGGGCTTGATATGATCAGATGATTGATCGGTGAGTGCCTTGCCGACCGCTAGTCTAACCCAAGTAAGGACCAAAGTGGAGTGCTGCATGTCATGGACTGCTCAGCTACATATATTCCGTCCCCAAGCATCACGGGTCACCACCCACGGCCAACAGATGGATGACATCACTGAGGAGAGGGTAAGCCTCTGCAGAGGTACAGTCGGCGTAGTCTACTGCCTCGGTCGACATGGCAATCAATGATTAGTAATTAATGCTGGTGTTACTGATAGACAGAAGAGGGCCGTTATACTGGGTGTTTGGGAAAAATCGATATCATTTTGTAATCTAATAAATTGACCAACTTTCTTTCAGATGATCTCAAATTTTAACAACATGTGTTGAATATATACGTAATTATTTCATTTTATTTTTCGCGGTAAAGGGTGTGATTTTCTGTATTGTTTATCGAAAGCCTATTTTTATCGTAACTTTGCTCAAACATTTGAAACGGATATATATATATATATATATATTATATATATATATATATATATATATATATGTATGTATGTATGTATGTATGTATGTATAGGTATATATGTATATATATATGTATGTATATGTATATATATATATATATATATATTATATGGAGGCCGATTTATCTCAGTCGGCAGGGCGTCCGATTAGGAATCCCAAGGTTCTGGGTTCGATACCAGCCCTCGCCAACTCAGCGTATGTGTAGCACAGATATTTGTGCGGTAAGATGATGACCTGATCTCAGGCGCCAAAACAATCTCCTTGGTCTAGCGCTAGTGTAAATGGGAGATACTCCCTCGCTGTTTGGCTGATTCCGACTCTAGGCCACCCCAACTTACACACACACACACACACACACACACACACATATATATATATATATATATATATATATATATATATATATATATATATATATATCATAGCGAACGGATTGGGTAAATATCTGTCATTTGTTCTTTAAATAACTAATTTAAAAAACGTAAAGTCGGTTATATTTACCTCATACTCCACTTGTATGGGTTAGGCACAAGGCCCTATTAACGTGGGACCACCCACAAGCCGAGACTCATGGGTGGCAGGTGGAAAAATTGCGTTGATCCCGTCGGTATTCCCCCTCAAGTGGGGTGCCTCAGGCGCTATGCAATAAACCCAGCCCTGCCCCTTTAAATCAATCTTGGCAGGTATTGTTTGTTGGGATAGCCCACTGGGATCGACGCTGTTAATTTAACCTCTGGCAGGTCCAGCGGCCGAAGCTCACTAGACCCCGGCCGAAGCCGCCGGACAGCGAGGGAGTCTATCCCTCATTTGCTTGCGCTAGATGACTACACAAATCACATTACCCAAGCTGTGCTATTCATTTGATTAATTGACCGGAACCCTTGCGATACCAAGGTGGATTCTCTAACCACTGAGATAAAACCGGAGGTTAGTCTTTTATGCATCTATTATCAGCTGCAGCATAAACCAGGTATCACCTAAACTGATAATTCTTTCGTTAAAGCTATTTCTTCTGGATTAACAAAGACCTTTTCTTTTTTTTTTTTTTCTTTCCTTTTTGTGTTTATTAGTTAGAATAATTACCTCCAAATTAGTATTGGGCAATTTTTAGTTATTTTAGTATTTATAGTATTTGTGTTCTACCAGTTACAGAACACAACATGGTGCAATCCAATCAAATTACGTCGACTTTGAAAATTAAAAAGAAAAGCAAGAGAAAAGCAAGAGTGAAAATGAGAAAATAAAGAAAAACACTTACCAATTTAGTGTCGTGTGAAAAATCAACAGAAATTAAGGAATTGCGAAAGATGTAACTGCATATAAAAAATTATAAATAGTTTAAAACAGGGATAGGGAGTTATCTTTCTATCACCCTGTGTGTTGGCATCCATCCGTCTTCTAAAGACGATGGCGTAGTGTTTTTTAAAAATCTGCAACTGCGTGAGTGGTTGAACAGACCAATTTTTGAACGGCAATCTTTGGTGCAGTGACTGCAAACAAACAGTGATGCTTGCTGGAGTTGCTGTTGTCTCTCCTTCCCTTTGGCTCTCTTTTCCGCGGAGGCTGCTTTCCTCTCTTTTTCACTCCTTTTCACACCCATGGCGTAGGACTAACGTGCTGGAGGGGTTATTTGTAAGCGAGTTCAAATCCCAGTCGCGCTAAAACGTTTACTTTCGGATTAAACAGCCTTTGGGAAAGTATGAACACTCTCATCTTCCTAAGGAGAATTACAAAAGAGGTAACTGCATATAAAAAATTATAAATAGTTTAAAACAGGGATTGGGAGTTACTTTTCAATCACCCTGTGTGTTGGCATCCATCTGTCTTCTAAAGATGATGGTGTAGTGTCCATTTTTTTAAATCTGCAACTGCGTGAGTGGCTTAACAGACCAATTTTTGAATGGCAATCTCTGGTGCAGTGACTGCAAACAAACAGTAATACTTGCTGGGCTTGCTGTTTTCTCTTCTTTCCTTTGGCTCTCTTTTCCGCGGAGGCTACTTTCCTCTCTTTTTCACTCCTTTTCACACCCATGGCGTAGGACTAACGTGCTGGAGAGGGTTATTTGTAAGCGAGTTCGAACTCCAGTCGCGCTAAAACGTTTACTTTCGGATTAAACAGCCTTTGGGAAAGTATGAACACTCTCATCTTCCTAAGGAGAATTACAAAAGAGGTAACTGCATATAAAAAAATTATAAATAGTTTAAAACAGGGATAGGCAGTTATCTTTCTATCACCCTGTGTGTTGGCATCCATCCGTCTTCTAAAGATGATGGCGTAGTGTCCATTTTTTAAAATCTGCAACTGCGTGAGTGGCTTAACAGACCAATTTTGAATGGCAATCTCTGGTGCAGTGACTGCAAACAAACAGTAATACTTGCTGGGCTTGCTGTTTTCTCTTCTTTCCTTTGGCTCTCTTTTCCGCGGAGGATACTTTCCTCTCTTTTTCACTCCATTTCACACCCATGGCGTAGGACTAACGTGCTGGAGAGGGTTATTTGTAAGCGAGTTCGAACTCAAGTCGCGCTAAAACATTTACTTTCGGATTAAACAGCCTTTGGGAAGGTATGAACACTCTCATCTTCCTAAGGAAAATTACAAAAGAGGTAACTGCATATAAAAAATTATAAATAGTTTAAAACAGGGATTGGGAGTTACTTTTCAATCACCCTGTATAGAACAAGAATGGAGGATCCGACATGACGTAGGACTAGCGTGCTGAACATCGACATTTGTAAGCGAGTTAGCACTCCAGTCACGCTATAACGTTCACTTTCGGAATAATACCCTTAGGAAAAATATGAACACCCTCATCTCCCTAAGAGAGCCTCGTGACGTATGAAAATGTTCTAATGGTGGAGCTATGTATTACAAATTATCAGAGTTCGGATTTCATTCCAAGTATTGAATTGAAATTCTTCGTCACACTTTCAAATAGCCGGTCAGCCTTGTATTCATATAATCAATAATGGGCATGTATTATTGATTATTAAAGAACTCGCTGTTATTAATATCCTTTTCCTTGAAGCACAACACAAGACGTCTCGATATTTTTTAGATCATTGTATCAAACGTTTGACTCTAAATCAAATCAAGTTTCATTGATTTTTTCGAAATGCAGTTGAATTTTAATAAAATTTTAAATACGTGACAACTAAGATATTTATCGTTTTATGAAAGTCCCAATATTAAGTATTCATTTTTGATATAAAATTAATATGAAATAAACTTTTCATTTGACGGATGAGCTGAGACATACACATTGTACATGAACTTGGTATTACTTTTTCAACCAATATTTCGGACGATATTTAAAATTTACTAAATTTTGTTTAAAAATGCCGTATACAGAATTAATGTCAAAATCAATACGTTCTTCTATTTAAAAATAGAAAAAAGAAAAGACAGTATCGTAAAACAAATCAAGTCGTCACTTTGTTTTAAATAAGTGACACCAAAACTGGAGTTTGCTTGTTTGTTTTGTTTTACGGCACCTCTTTTTCTTTTTTTCTCTTTTTAACCAGTCCGCTGTTATATAAATGAAAGTTGGACTTTTTTATTTTTACATTTACTAGCAAATATATGCAGCCTCCGGGTGCAAGTATCTAAGTTTTAATATAATAAAATATCATGTTAAATTAGAAAGGCTAATGAAACTGAATAAGAATGCAGATAAACAGATTTGGAACAGAGGGGGGTATGATCGAAAAATAGAACAACTTTGAAACTAACTCTTCCATCATTTTCCATTACTCCCGTCTTTCATTGGTAAATTTTCTAATTTAACTATTTAGTTAAAATAGGAAGTAAAGAATAAAATTACAGTTATTTCTTCTTGTTAATAGATTTCTTTTAAGATTTATCCCCGAGATTTTTGCTCATATTCAATAAGATTAAACCAAACAATTAGAAATCAATGATACTAAGCACATATTTATTAAAATCAAATTTTTTAAGATCAATATGCAAATTAGCCTTCCCATTCACACTGTAAACCGCTATTTTGTTGTATACATAAATACAATTGCATGTTAATAGTATGTAGATATGGTCAACAGTCTTAATGATGTAAAACAATTTTATTAATAATTGAGGTTTAAATAAAAATAAAATCATGGAGAGTGTGATGTAAATAACAAAACGAATTGTGACTTGTATAGTAATATAGTTTCGGTTACAGACAGACAAACCCACAATCTCCATTATAATAAGATATCTATTGTATCTATATTTTTTCAATTTTTGGACTTTTCAAAAACCAGCGATTTCTGGGATATTGACATCATCAACTATTTGAATGGAAACACTCACACCGTGTGACGTTCCATTTTTACATTTTCTTGCATTTCTGTTGCGGAATTGAGCCATTTAACATCGCAAATTGAGGCTCAGAAACTTTTTGCTTATTTTTACATCATTCCTTTTATATGAATTGATATCATTATAACTGAAAGTGTAGGTGTCTTTCTTAACGCCACACTTAGCGACCTGTCTCTGAACTTGATGTCTGTATGTTTATAGAAACACAACATTATCCAACGGATACTCCAAAATTAATAACGTTATTTGTTTCCATGGAGACTATAACTGATACAGGGAGTACAATAACACTATTGGATAGAGAAAGTTTTCAATTATAAAATACTTTTTGTTTGTTTGTTTTGTTTTACGGCATGTCAAAAAAAAACTACAACAGGATAACAATGGCATTAATGATTAGGCTAACAATTTTTATATCAATGAAAAACAAGATAGAAAAAAAAATAGTAACATTGTTGGAGACTTTAGTTGATAAGTCAAATTTTTTTTTTACGGCATATCAACCTCGGTGTCTCATTTAATGCCGGCAAAGCCTTTAAAAGATTGGTAGCGATAGTTTAGAAGAACATTTTTTAAACCCAACATTTTTTTAATAAAGAAATTCTATTCAACCCATAGATGGGACCCTAACAGGTACTACCACTCAGTATCAGAGTGTACCTGGGAGTAATGGTGATGAAGGGTGCTCCACATTCCTCAAAGTCCAGAACTGAAACCTCACCATCAGATAGAGTTTAACGTCATTCCCTGGACATGAAGATCCTCAGCCACCACATTCTAGCACATATTTGATAAAAGGGTTGGGTCAAAACAGGAGTAACAACATATTCTCAATAAAACCCATTATAAGTGAATGGACACCAAGCTTCAGAAAGTCCAGAAAGATACAAGTCACTGTATCCCGGTTACGTAAAGGTCAAACAAATCTTACACGCCCCTTTTTACTTAAACAAGAAAACCAGCTAGAATGCATAGCATGTCAAACACCTTTTACTGCTAAACACATTCTAATAGAATGTGGTGATTTTTCTGTTATCAGACCAGGTTTTTACAACACAAAATACATGAGAGATACATTTGAAAATGTCAATATAGATGTCATTTTGTCCTTCCTGAAAGAAATAAAATTATACCAAAAATATAACAATACACTTGAACTTTATCCTATAAACTTGTCCCTTAAAGTATTTCCCGATCCATTTAGCAACGGAGAACTGCAAGCGTCCCCTGTCAATATCAAGAAAACCTTGAAAAAGATATAACAATAAATTTGACCATCTCTCACAATTTATCGCTTGGTATAAAATAGCCCTAGATGGGTTGGCGTGCCGTTAAAATTCAATCAATCAATCAATCAATCTATAAGCTTTTTCTTAGTCTAATACACATTGTTTATATTCCCTGCAGTTATTAAACGCCCTGTTGCCAGCGCTTAGAATACGCTGAGTGTATCTCTTGCATAGGAGTAAAAACCCCGCTCAAGAGGAGTGTTCTGACTATGACACGTAATTAGCTTAACACGTAATTAGCTGAATATTGATCTGAAATATTCAATATGCAATTATTCGATCTCTGTGATCAATATTTACGGCTTAATTAAGTGCATTGACATAGAAAAAGTGGATATTAAAATATTTGTGTGAAATATATGCTGTGTTTACCGCTTAATCAGTGACAGTAAGACCAACCTCACCATTACCACCAAAAGGGGTATCCTTAGTATGACACTAAACTGTATAAAATAATGCGGCTCAAGTTCTGGAGTTCTGGAGTATCTCTTCATTGCCATTACTCCCAGGTCCACTCTGACCCGAAGTAATAGAACCTGTTAAGGTCTCATCTAAGATTCAAATAGTTCTGTTTGAAAATTATTTGCATTAGATTGAAATACTTTGTATCATATGAACGTGTTTAACTACACAGAATATATAGGTGTAAACGTAAAATGTAGGCAATTCTCAAACCACCCGGCATAAAATAACCCTAGATGGGTTGACATGCTGTTAAGATCACTTAATCAATCAGTGCTGTTAGTAAGCAACCATCCATATGAGCAGGATCATCATTTCGGTGCTTTAATCACATCTTGACTGCATATATTGATAGTTGCGCCGTCGGTTTTGGACATTTAATGTAGAAAAACGTTGTTTGAATTCAGATCTGGCCGTTGCAGCAGGTGGATTGATTGCCGTTGAATGACCTCAATCTGACCCGACTTCCTGCTGCTCCGAAAACGGTGGAAATAGAGGCTTTTAGTTAACTAGTCGAAAGCTGGATCTCATGATGTAATTACGTGTTGGCTCGGCTCCCGTGCGCGGTCGAGAATCCTAAGGTTTAAAAATCCTTAGTTTAAGTTTAATAAAATGTGATCACAAAATCTATATGCCTCGAGTTTGTCCAAATGGACTATGACGCCCTTGGCTTATTTTAAGACCAGAGGTTGGAAGAAATACCAGCCCGGAACCAAAGACCAAATAATGAAGATAGGTACAGACTATGAGAAAGAAAGTACAGACCACAAGAATGCTAATAGCTACACAAGAAACAGAAGAAGCCAGGAAGATATCTACTCCACACAACAGAAAATAAGTAACGACGAAGTAGAAGATTTAATATCGGGGGTATAACCACGGATATCATAATGCATAAATAAAAGATTAGAATTCACGTATCTATAATATGTATATCCGGAAATAAGTGGGTATGCAACAAGATATGTTATTTACTATGCTTTAATGGTCTCTCCTCTAAACGCTGATCAGTCACGTCATATTTCTGTTTAATGGCATATCAAATTTCGTGGTGTATTTAATGCCAAAGCCATTCCTATAGAAGAAAAAGTAGTGGTACTAGTCAACCTATAGCTAGGGAGTGAGGGAGTTTACACATTTCCCCAAGGGTATTTGTCCCAAAATGAACGTAATAGCGTGACTGGAGTTCGAACCCCCTTACTAAGATGTTTCAGTTCTGCATGTTAGCCACAATGCCACGGAGACTCCCCGTGGTCAAGCAGGTTATAGCTTATCTTCGGTGACCCGACTAGAACCAGTACTTTCTGCATGCCATTCTTCTAATTTCACTTGGGATGTTTGTTTTTTTTTATAGAAAAATTGATTGATTGATTTTAACGGCATAGCGAGAGGTTAAGGAATTGCGTTCATTGTGCGTTCATATTTAGATTTTTTGTGTATATGTTTCTTGAGATTTTTTAATTTTTTAGTTGTTTTATTGTTATTTTTTTTCACACGGTCCTATGAGAACAAAGAACTTCAAGTTTGAAAACGAGTTAATTAAATTCAAATATGTAGGACGCTAATATAATCGATCGTGTAGCTTCTTTTTTGTTTTTTTTTTTTTTTTTTTCAATCAGTTCGCAATTGAAGTTTTCACGCCTCAATAACAACGTTCTTCAATTTCAGCACTTCTAAAACCTAAACTTCATAATTCTTATTTCTTGCTTTCTAGCAATAATATGACTATTTTTGTGCCTCCAACTCCATAGTCGTCATGCTATCGTAATGCGACGGTTCAGCTGGCGTGCAGTCGAGGGAAGTAACTTCAGCTCACAGAAACAAGCCTGTAATCTTGGTATCCATTATTCGCTTTAATAACAGTGGTAAGATTTATAAAAAAAAAAACGCAATTCCACGTTAGGATTTTTACAAGCAAGCAGGAGAAATTAGGCAACAGCTAGAACAGTTAAACATAAAAAAAATTCCACCGGTTCTTTTTACCATTTCTGAGGAAGATGAATAGATTGATAAGGATCAAAAGTAGAATCCTAAAAAAAATATCAAGAAGCCCAAATAAGGAACGTGCAATCGGGGAGGCTTAGAATGTGCTGGTTGTATCGCCAGAAGCAGAGTAGTACAAGGCAGAGTGGCCTATTATCAGTATCACCCAGACAGCGATGGAGTATATCCCCTTTTCCCTAGCGCTAGACCAGGGAGATGGAGCACCACACCTACCGTGAGCTCCCCACTTTACCACCCAAAAACTGTGCTACTGATACTACTGAGTGGGCGGGGACTGGTAGCCAACACGGAAGCTTGTGTTCCTATGCGGACGCTCTACCGACTGAGATAAACCGACCCTATGAAGAGGAGTAACAACCCCTGAAAAGGGTCTTCCGAATATTACATTAAACTTCATCTGATGGTGAGGCTCCAGTTCCGGAGCTCTGGAAGTGCGGTTGTGGGTTGAAAACGTGGGATAAGAAAAAATCAATAGAAAGTGTCATAACTATTTTCGTATGAAATTTTTAGCAAAATGTCAACTGTTAAATAAAAATATAAAGGTTAAATCGAACTTAACGGACCTAAATTCCACCCTCGTAGGTCACCCCGCCGAAATAAATAAAAAATACCAAAAGTCAGGGAATTAACCGAGTTTAATGAAATTTTCATTGTTGAACAAAAGATATAATGGACCAGTTATTTTATTTAAAAACGTTTACAGTTGTTCGGGTCAGTTAACTTTGAACCACGTATCTTTAAGAATCTGTGTTACGCCTCAAAGATACGTGGTTCAAAGTTAACGTTTTTAAATAAAATAACTAGTGCATTATAACGTTTATTTATCAATATATCAACACGGAAAATTTCATTAAATACGGTTAATTTCCTGTTTTTTAGTATTTTTTCTTTCGGCGGGGTGACATACGATGGTGGAATTTAGGTCCGTTAAGTTCGATTTAACCAATATCAACATTGTGTTTGGCTAACCTGGCGAATTATTTGCAATGGTCCAGAATTGCATCATACTTATATTTTTGCCCTAGGTATGACGCTAAACTGCGTTTAGTGGTGAGGTTAAAATTCTGGAGCTCAGGGGAGTGTGGAATACTCATTGTTATTATTCATAAGTCCACTTAGTGTGGCAGTGCCTGTTAGGGTCCCATCTATGGGGTCAAATTCACCTGTTTAGAAATTATTCTGATTTTCATACTAGCTAAGTTAAAAAGGGGTCAGTTTACTTTTTTCAATAACAATTCAGGTCAAAAAGTCATTTCCGCAACCTACAAGTAAACCGATGAGATTTTCTCGTCTGGCCCGAATTCAAATTATATATACTGAACTCTGTGATTCTAAGGTCACACATGCACTCCTCTTTCTCTGGGAATTAAAATTTACGATATTTTTCCTATCTCCATTCCAGACAAAAATACGATATTCCCCAAAAGCGAGTTAACCCTATTTCGTCACTTCAGTAACTCCATAACAAGCACCCCATCATTGCCAATACTCCCAAGTCAACTCTGACTCGGAGTGGTAGTACCTGTTAGTCCCATCTATGGGTCAAATACACCTGTTGAAAAATTATTCGTATTTGATACGAGAATGTGCAAAAAAAATAACTGTTAAGAAATATCTACACAAGTAATGTAAATATGAACGTACAATGAACGCGATTCCTTAACCTCTAGCCATACCATTAAAATCATTTAGTCAACTTTGAGTCGAATAGACCCGTTTAAAAATTATTCGTATTTGATCGAAGAATGTGCAACATTTTTTTTAAAGAAACAACTACGCAAACAATGTAAATATAAACATACAATGAACACAATTCCCTAACTTTTGGCACAAAATAACCCTAGACTTAGTGACATACCAGTAACATCAATCAATAAACTAACAGGGGTCTGATCAAATACACAAACAATGTAAATATGAACGTACAATGAACACACAATGGGGCAACCTGTTGGCCGTGGGTGGCGACCCGTGATGCTTAAGGATAGAGCCCAGGTGGATGAGCAGTTCATGACATGCAATACTCCACATTGGCCCTATCTTGGGCTAGACGGGCGGTCGGAGAGGCCCCTCCGATCAATCGGCTGGTCACGTCAAGCCCTAGCACCTATATGATTTTCCCAACCCTATTGCCCTTATGGCAAGCCCCAACCCCTTTTTATCATATGGGTGCTAGAAGGCAGTGGCTGCGGGTCTACATGTCCTGGGAATGACGTTAAACTCTATCTGATGGTGAGGTTCCAGTTTTGGAGGATTGCGGAATGTGGAGCACCCCTTCATCACCATTACTCCCTAGTCAACTCTGACCTGGAGTGGTAGTACC